>VWZX01006840.1:201098-298621 GCA_013399015.1 Galbula dea | reverse complement strand
TCTTCCTGCTTTTGAAGCAGACACGCGACCTATTTTAAAGTGTCATTTCACCAAAATCCTCATCTATCCTTTCATTTTGCTTTGTTTTGCCGCGGACATAAAGGAAAGTTGGTGCTTTCCAGCTGCCACAGGCTGGATGCTAGTTGTTCGTGACTGAACCTTCTGCAAGCCCCAAATGTCCCTGATGCTCTCGTCACTTCCCGGTGCTGGTTTCCAGCCCCGACGGGATGGTATTGAATGCTGCGGTGGTTCGGCTGCAGCCCTGGCTCCGCTCGGAGCTAGAGGGCAGGAGAAACCCGCATAAGGCAGGGAGCCCCTCTCTGGGGTTTGCCGAAGCCAGTTCTTTCCCTCCTTCTTGTTATCTTCCCCCCCGCCCCACCCTTTCCAGCTTTTTTTTGTTATCCTGTTGAAAACCTCATTTAATTTCATGGGCAGCTGCCTCCTAGCAGTGCGATGCCCCAGCCTCAGCGTTTCCCTGATCCTGTGGGATAGGATATCCTGGTTCCCATTCAGAACAGACTTTTCAGTGGGGATACTCTAGTTCTCTGGCTGCTGGTGAAATCCGGGAGCTTTCCCAGGTGGCAGAGGCTGTTGCACCCAGGCTGGCGGATCACTGTGAAGCACTGAGGTGTTGCTTTACCCCCTCCTGTGGGAAGGAAGGCTGGATCCTGGCCACTGTGTGCCTTTTGCTGCCTGGGTGCAGGTGATAGAGCCTGGGCATAAAGCAGCTGATGCACCGTGAGGACTGGGACCACCTCCCCACCACCTCCTGCTCATGCCCAGCCACACCAGCTCTCTCCATCATCATTCCCCCCCGCCCCGGTTCACCAGCTAAACCCACCGATGATTACTCCCTGTGCTAATCCCTGGGCAGGACTTTCCCTGCCTGCCCATCCCCAGGCTCTCAGGCCTCCTGCGTGTTCCTCCCATCAACCACCATGGCCAAAGCTGGAGCTGGAATTTCTCCTTCCCAGCTGGGGAGCATGCAACGGTCAAAGCAACCGCTGCTGCCTGGGTAATAACACTTCAATTCTGATATTTTCCAGCCTATTAATCTCCAAGTCATTTAAATAGTCGCCCAAAAGGTGCAGATAATCAATGTTAATTAGAGTTGAAAGATCAGCGACTTTCTTAGATGAGGTCCTGCCTGGATTATTTGGTGCCAATCAATAGCATCTCAGCACTCACCTCACCTTTCTTTCAACTGCTAATTGATCTCGGGATAGGTAAGCAGCCGAGGTCGTGAGGATTTAAGGCCAACTTCAGAGGCAGGTTTGCAATGCAGGTCCTGCTTCCCAAAAGACCAGATTTGTTGATTTTCAGCTTTTTTCCCTCCTCCTCCCAAATCTCAGCTTTGTCCCTGGCCTTATGCAGCACTGTCCTGGATCTGGCTGACCCTGGCTGGTGTGGAAACCACCCAGGATGCTGGGAGAATGCTGAAGTGGCTTTAATAGTGTTTGGGGGGAGTGAATGGGCAGAGGGAGGATGGGGACTGTGGAGGATGCACCAGCCCAGCCTTGGGCACGGAGAAGCATTGTCTGTCTGTCCTATCCCTTCCTTTGCATATCGCTTTGTCCCTCCCTCCATCTCTTCATCCCTCCCTCTCTATCCTATCCCTCCATCTTCCATCCCATCTCTCCCTCCCCTCCATCTCTTCATCCCGCCTTCCCCCTCTCATCCCATCCTTCCTTTCCTCCATCTCCCATGCCATCTCATATCCCTCCCTCCATACCGTCCTCCCTTTCTCTCTTAATCTTCTACCTCTCAATCTCCCATCCCATTCAATTCATCCCTTCATTCCCTCCTTCCACCTCCCATCCTTCTCTCTCTCCATCTCCTATCCCTCCCATCTCCCATCCCATTCCATCCCTCCCTTCTTTCCCTCTCTTAATCTTTCTTCTATCTCCCACTCCTTCCTCCCTCACAGCTGATTCCAGGAGAGCTGAAGGCTCCCCGGCAGATGTTTGAGGGCTCTCTATTTAGGATGGAAGCCCAGAAAATGAACCAGAACAGGTGTTCCCTCCTCACTTTCTGCTTCCAACACCCCTTTGGGCAGCTGCTGAAATCGTGCCAGTGCCACTCATGCCCAGTGCCTGCCACCTGTCCCTGGGTGACACCTGCGTGACATGTGAGGACACTCTCAAGGCACCTAGCTTTGGTGGCTGTACCCTGGGTTTCTGGGTGGCATGAGGACACAGGCAACCATGGGGCTCACAGGGTGATTTTGCATGGCTGGGAGATGTTCAGTCCTTGGGGGAAAGTGGGCAATGCCTGGGGTGGCTGTAGCCTCCGGGGCACCCCTGAAGGACCACCTCTCAGCCTGGGGGCTGGGGGCCAAAGGGCTTGGGTTTTCCTGGGCTGCTCCTTCGAAGCAGCTGGGCCTGGTTAAGGTGTAGGAGGTGGATTTGTTTGGAGAGCTTTGCTGTCTGGGCTGCTGCTGCAATGCCAGGATGGCTCCGTGGTGTCCCAGTACCCTGCCATTGGGGTGTCTAGGGGTGCTAGGGGAATCACAGGATAGAACCCTTGTGGTGATGGTGGGAAGTTCATACTATTGTACTATTCTTGGAGTTGGAAGGGACCCAATAGGATCATCGAGTTCAGCTCTTAAACCCATGGAGGACACCCTAAGAATCACACCAAGTGCCTGAGAGCGTTATCTAGATGCTTCTTAAACTCTGTCAGGCATGGTGCTGAGACAACTTCCCTGGGGAGGCTGTTCCAGATCCCAACCACCCTCTGAGTGAAGAACCTTTTCCTCAACTTCATCCCATTTCCCCTAGTCCTATCACTATCAACCAGATTAAGAAGACCAGTCCCTGCCCCTCTACTATGCCCTGTGAGGATGTTGAAGATGGTAATCCCAAAGCCCACATGGCTGATGCTGAAAACAGCAGTGGAATGTCCATTTATTTTTTACTTTCTCCTCTGCTGCCACCACTTCATGGCACATGTCACCTTGCACCGTTAATTCAGTTGACACAGCATGTGATCCAGGTGTTACCTGGCTGTTAGGCTTTGTGCCTGCATAAGTCAGTTGCATCCCACCACAGCCTAGGCTGCACCCACACAAGTGTACCCAGCTCATGGGTGCACTGCACCTGGAGCAATGGACACCCCAAGGTCTCAGCAGCAGAGTGCTTGTGTTCAGTGCGGCTGATGGGTGAGATGTGTGCTCCTTGCCTGCTCCTTCCACACTCTTGCACCATTCTTACATGCTCTTTCCATGCTTCTTGTCCCATTCTTGCATGCTTGGTGAATGCTGCATCCACACCTTGCATGTGTCTTGTTGCATTCTTGAGTGCTCCTTTCATGCTTCTTGCACCATTCTTGCCTGTTCCTTCCATGTTTCTTGTCCCATTCTTGCAGGTTCCTTGAATGCTTCTTCCACACATCTCACATGCTCCTTGCACGCTCCTTGCAGCCAAGCTGTGGGCTTGCTTGGGCTCATGCCTCCCTCACACTGGTCCACCCATCACACCCATTGGGCTGTCATTATGGTGTAAGAGCCCCATCATTCTGCATTAATCTGGGATTCATCATGCTAGCAGGGTGGTGTAATTAATTTATTTGGTATTAATGTGGATGAAATATGTACTGTCCTTGCAGGGGAAAATCAGGCAGCCTATAAGCATTAGTTAAAAGAACCATTAAAATCAAACCTTCCTCAGCTCCATTAGGCTGGTCTTTCACTCTGAAGAAGATAAACCTCTGCCGTGTGAAGTGTCATGCATAATTAGGTTGATTGCTGATTTAAACTCTGCCCTGTCTCTTGGTCCCCGTCCCATCTCCAGCGATGCCCACCTCGCCAGGGGAGGGGGGGACTCAGGGTCGCCCCACTTCTCCTTTGCAGGCGTTTTGGGACGAAATGCACGGCGTGCCAGCAGGGCATCCCCCCCACCCAGGTGGTCCGCAAAGCCCAGGATTTTGTCTACCACCTCCACTGCTTCGCTTGCATCATCTGCAGCCGGCAGCTGGCCACTGGCGATGAGTTCTACCTGATGGAGGATGGGCGGCTTGTCTGCAAGGAGGACTATGAGACTGCCAAGCAGAATGGTAGGCACCCTGAAAGGGCCACAGGGCAGGACATCACACCAAGGGGTGGCCGTGCGTCATGTCACCAGTATCATGCCTATGGGAAGGGGTCCCTGGGGGCTCTGAGGTGGCTGGTTTTGGGGAGCTTTTCCCCAACAGCGTGGGCTGGTGGTTCAGGATTGCTCATGCTGTTGTGTTTGGGGCTGGGACTGGCTCCTTTGCTTGCAGATGACTCTGAGGCAGGCGCTAAGCGGCCCCGGACCACGATCACAGCCAAGCAGCTAGAGACGCTGAAGAATGCCTACAAAAACTCCCCCAAGCCTGCCCGGCACGTGCGGGAGCAGCTCTCCTCCGAGACAGGGCTTGACATGAGGGTGGTGCAGGTGAGGTCATGGGGATGCCCCTCTCCACCCTGCCCCTAGTGAAGGAGGGCACGGGGATTCCACTGGGGTCCTGGGCTGCAGGGGCGCTGTGTTTCAGCAGTGCCAGGATGCAGAGGTGCTGGGTTGCAGGGTGTCAGGCTTCAGGGGGTATAGGGGTGGCAGGGGGATTGGGATGGCATTGATGCCTGGCAGCTCAGTTGCATGACTTCATGGGAGCTAGCTGGCATGCAGGGTTGCAGGGTTGCTAGTGTGCCAGGGTGCTGGTCTGCTGGGTTACAGAGGTGCCAGTTTGCAGGAGTGCTGGCATGTGGGGGTGCTGGGGAACATAGATGTGTAGAAGTTGATTTTCAGGGATGCTGGGTTGCAGGAGTGTTGTCGTGCTGGGTTGCAGGGGTGTTGGCATGAGGGTGTGCTGGTATGCAAGGGTTGCTGGAGGCTGGGTTTCAGGGGTGCTGGGTTTCAGTGGTGCTAGGTTTCAGACATGTAGGGGTGATGGCTTGCAGGGGAGTCAGTCTTCAGGGAATGTAGGGATGACATGGGTATTGGGGTGGCTTGGGTGCCTAGGAGCTGAGTTGCAAGCATGCTGGGTTCCATGGGTGCTGGCTTGTAGGGTTGTAGGGATGCAGGGATGCTGACATGTGGAGTTGCTGGGTTGCATGGATATGTAAGAGCTAGATGTACACGTGCTGGTGTGGTGGCTTACAGGGATGTTGGTATGCAGAAGTACCTGAATGCCGGGATGCAGGGGTTCTTGTTTGCTTGGGTGTGTGAGAGCTAGGTTGCATAGATGTTGGTGTGCTGAGGGTGCCAGGGTACTGATATGTTAGGATGCTGCATGCTAGGCCACAAGATTACTGGGTTGTAGGGTTGCTGGCTTGTATGGCTACTGGCATGTGGAGCCGGAGATGTGTTGGGTGGCAGAGGTGCAGGGATGCTGGAATATAGGAGTGCCAGGGTGCTGGCATGCTGGTTTGCAGAGTCGCTGGGTGTCAGGGATGCCTGCCTGCAGGGGCGCCAGGGTCCCATCGATGTCCCCATTTCTCCCAAGGTGTGGTTCCAGAACCGCCGGGCCAAGGAGAAGCGGCTGAAGAAGGACGCGGGGCGGCATCGCTGGGGACAGTTTTACAAGAGTGTCAAGCGGAGCCGCGGAGGTGGCAAGCTGGAGAAGGAGAGCTCGGCGGAGGACTGTGGTGTCAGCGACAGCGAGCTCAGCTTCCGCGGTGAGCAGGGTGTCGATGCAGGGTGGGGGTGCTGCGGGGATCCCTCCTGTGCTGACCCTCCTTCTCTGCTCTCCCTCCTCTCCCCGGCAGAAGACCAGATCCTCTCCGAGCTCGGCCACACCAACAGGGTTTATGGCACTGTGGGCGACGTGGCGGGCGGACAGTTGCTGAACGGCAGCTTCTCCATGGAGGGTACGGGACAGTCATACCAAGACTTGCGGGACAGCAGTCCCTACGGCCTCCCTCAGTCGCCATCCTCCATCTCCTCCCTGCCATCCCACCCGCCCTTGCTCAACGGGCTGGACTATGCCATGGACGGCAGCCTGGGGCTGGTGGCCCACGGGGCGCAGGGGGTGAGTCAGACGCTGCGGGCCATGGCTGGGGGGGGCCCCACCTCTGACATCTCCACGGGGAGCAGCGTCGGGTACCCAGACTTTCCCACCAGCCCGGCCTCCTGGCTGGACGACATGGATCATCCCCCTTTCTAAACGCCGCTCGACCCTCACCCCGGCTCCCCTTGCTCCCACCCCAGCCTACAAACCCAGCACTTGAGGGCACCTGCCAGTTGTTGACCTTTCCAGGATTTTCCCGTTGGGAATCGGCCCCGGAGGGCTGGGAGAGAGAGAGGGAGGGAGGAGAGGCACCAGCGATGGCTGGGGGGGGCTGTGCCTGGGATGGGGAGCACGGATGCCTTTGGGTGTAAGCACAAGAGAGGTGTTGGCACATGGGACACGCAGCGAGGACCCTGGCACAGGGCTGGGGCACGGTGAGATGTGCGACGGCGAGAGGGAAAGGACAATCAGGGATGGCAGAATCCATCCTGGTGCCTGTGCCAGCGCTGCACCCTCTGGCTGAGCACCACTTCTATTTTCAAGAGTTATTTTTCGATATGGAGTTGAGACACAACTTGGTGCTGCCTGGAACCTCGGCAGGAAGAAAAGTCTGTAGTGTAAAACAGTTTGTTTGAGGGAGGCTGGGGATGTGCCCAGGCAGGGCCGTTGCCCTGCTGCCCAGGGGCGATGGTGCCCAATCCAGGCAGGAGCAGAGCTGTCATGTGGTGGCTGCAGTGCTGTGATTTATCCCTGGGCACACAGGAGCGTTTAGGGTGCATCACTGTGGGTTTTACCTTGGTTGCACAGCTGGGAGGAATTAAACAAAGAAAAAAAAGGAATTAAGAAAAAAAAATTGGCAAAGCCTGCAGCCCCAAGGTGCCCAAGGGCCAAGCTGGGCTGTGGCAGGGCTGGCCAGGATGCTTGGAGCTGACATGTGGAGTAGAGCCACTGCAAGTGGGGAAGAGTGGGTGTGGACAGGTGTGGAATGTTTGTGCTGAGGGTGTTTCAAAGAATTTCCCCTAAAAGAGGGGGGAAAAGGATGTTTTATCAGGTGCAGAAGGACCGGCACAGCAAGCAGCAGAACAGATTGGAATGTGAGACCCCCACCTGCCATCAGCCACCCACTTCCTCTGATGCCATGGGGGAACAAGGGTAGGTGTAAGCAGCCAAGAAGGACCTGGGTGGTTTTGGCACAGCCCATAAGCCCCATGAAGCCTATTCCTGGCCAGGAACCCAGCACCCTTTCTCAGGCCCTCATCTGTGGGCTTGTTATGGCTACCATCTTCCCCAGCACAGTCTGCAGCCCTTACCCCTTCAGCCCAATGGATAAAATCCAGATTCATGCTCACTGCCCAGGGTGTCTGGCTCTACCCCAGCTCCATGGGGATGCCTTAGCCATGGGGTCCCCACCATTCCACCTCACTCTGGGGTGATGCTGATGATCCCAGGCTGCCCTTCAGGGAGAGCTGGTGGCCAAGCTGGTTAGCTGGCTGCTGCCTGAGGCTGGGGAGGGTGGACTCCAAAAGCAAAGGATAAAAAATAATAACAATAATAATAAAAAGGAAGCCACAGAAGAAAGCACATCGCTGGTATGTCCCTGTCCCTCCTTGCCCTCTCCCACCACCCCCCGCTCCCCGGGTCTAGCTGGGTTTGCTGGTGCTGCAGGAGGTGCCCCAGTTGCACTAGTGTGCCTCCCCCACCCTGCCTTGGGTGCTGCTTTGTGCCAAGCCCCTCTGGTCTTGCTGGGCACCGTGGGTGGCTGGTGGGAAGGGGGAAAGGTGAGCTGTGCCTGCTGCTTTCCATCCCCCTTCAACAAGGCCAACCGCCCTCTCCCTTCGCTGTGTAAATTTTGTACAGTTGCAGAAAGAGAGTCTTGTTTCAGGGTGGGGAGGGAAGGGGAAAGAAAATCCAACAAAAATAATAATAATAAAAAATTTCAAAGAATAAAACCTTATTTATTGCCATGTCTTTGGGGAGAAAGGACCTCTCAAGCCCTCCCCCCCCCCCCAAATTTGGGTCCAGGGTGTTGCTTTTGTACCCTGCCTTCTGTGCATTGGCATGAGATGTGTATGGACACCCCCTGCACCTCCAGGGAGAGCAATGTCAAATAAACTCGGGATGCTCTTTAGCAGTTGCTGTCTTTGGGATTTTCCTCCTCAGTGGGAGAGCAGTGACCACCATTGGCATCTCCTGTTCCAGTTTGGGGCTGGGATCCCGTGGGACTTACCTGAATGGAGGAGCCAGCATCCCTGGATGGGATGAGCTGACACTAGTTATTGTGCCCTGGCTTTTTGTGGGGATGGAGAGGTGGGTGGGTTTGGGGTGGGCATCTCCATCCATGGCACCCTAAGATGCCCACATATGTCCTGCCATCATGCAGAGACGGTGACAAGCCCCTGGTGCCAGCTTTGCGAGGCACCCATCGCCAGCCTGTACCAGGTGAGATGGAAGAACCATGCCAGGGGTAGATCCAAACCCCTCCATGTGCACTGGTGTGTTGGCTTTCTATATTTTAATCATTTTAACATTTAATGCTTCTCAATTAAAGTGATTTCCTGGAGTAGATGCCAAGCTTAGGGCGAATGCACATTAACCACTTTCTGTATCAGTAGTTAAAGGCACCGAGGGATTTAAACAGCAATCCGCAGGGCTGCTGGGGAAAGGTTTGGCTGAATAAAGCAGATTATAAACAATAATATATGTCTTTCTCTTTATTTCCCTCCCCCCACCCCCATTTTTTTTTCCCCCTCTTTTTTTTTTGGAAAGGCTCCAGCCTCACAAACAGACCTAAAGTGCTATAAACATCTCAACATATGAGGTTTCTGAAAGCACAGCACTGTGGCTACTGCTTTTCATCCCTGCTTTAAAAGTTTTTATTTTATTACCCAGTGTGTCTATCAAGCCAGGCAGTGGCTGTGCATTATGGCACTGCACAAGGGTGGCCTCACTTGTCCCTAACCTTGGTGCCACCACACCTCCATCCCAGATCCAGCTCCAGGTGGAGCCCCTCAGCACTGGGCTTGGCATCTTTGCTTCATCCACATCCAAATGCAAAAGTGATTGGTGTTGCTATCAGCACCCATTGCATTTTGACTGGGTGCTGTGGCTGTGATGGGAGTGCTTGTGGGTCTTCTTGAAGGGTGAAGGAGAGTGGAAGCCACTGCAGGTTCTTGCTCAAGGGTCAGGAGGCTGTTGCAAGCCCTTCTGTCAAATAAGCATCATCCCGCAGGGACTGGCAGGGAGCCTGAATGTTGAAAGCTGGCATTTAGTATAGAACATTAATGTTTATCAGCAGCAGCTTGTTTCATGCCACCAAGGAGACACTTCCCTGGATTCAAGCTCCCTGCCTGCTCCTTGTCACTGGGCAGCAAAACATTCCCCTGGCACAGACAGGCCAGTGCATGCGTGGTTGCTGTCAATGGATGCACAAGCTGCATTTTATTTTTGCCATCCACATTCCAGCTAGGAAGACAGTTTGTTTGGGACATTCCCAGGCTTAGACCTCAAGTGTCCTACTGGCTTCAGAAAAAGCCCTGAAGGGTGCTGCTTTGATTTTGTGGGTTTTGGGGTTTTTTTGGCCCATCACCACGACCAAACCTTTTCATCCCCAGCACTGAGCCTGCCTCGTGCCTTGCATACACGAGCCACACCGCGGTGCTGCTTCAGCTGCTGGCAGTCTTCAACCAGTGCAGCAAACTTTGTCAGCATTAGCCAAAGCTGGCAGGAGCCAGCAACCACTGTAAGGGGCCAAAGCCCATGCATGTGTCCTGCCCAACTGCTCCTTAGTGCAGGGAATTTTCCCACTTACTTTCCTGATGCTGGATGAGCTGCAGAAAGGGCTTGACAGCACGTAGCTTCCTGTCACAGTGATGGAGATTTCTAACCAGATTTCCCCCAGGCTGTAAATCTCCTTGTCCTGGGAATGGCAAGCTGCATGGCAATGTGCTGCAGGGAAGCCACAGCCTCTGTTCTTACAGAGTACACCCACCCCAGGCATAGCAGGGACAATGCTGCAGCCTCCTTCCCAGTCAGGAGTTAGCCCAAAGCACAAGCCCATCTCTGGCATCTCCCCCGGACCATGGCCAACCCACTGGCATTGCCCAGTGGGGATCCCAATGAGGATGCAGTAAGCTCTGCACCCATCCCACCTCACCCCAGCACCCGAGTCATTGCCACCAATTTCCTACTTACTGGATATTTATTTGGCCAGCTGAGAGGACTACAAAGTGTCCAAGACAGGCCCACAGGAGTGAAAGAGTGAGTGCAGACTTATATCCGTGCCTGACTCTGACTAAACCTCAGCCCTGGATGAGCCACCCCATGGACTGGAGCTGCTGATGGAATTGGGGGGGGGGTTGAGGCTGTTTACTTCAGTAAAGCAGTTATGTGATGTGGTAAAAGTCCTGTCAGCTTGATGATTAGCCATAAAGCACTTGTCTTACATAAGTCAGGTGAGAACTAGAGGGATGGACAGGCAGCTGTATCACCCCGCTGCTTTTTGTAGCCCCTCTCTCCCCAAGACAAGAGCTTGAGGAGAGATTTCCAAAGGCTATGAGAGCACTGAGTTGCCTCCTATCCTTACTTCCAAGGTATCACAGAACCCCCTTGTCACAGCAGGGTTCCCTAGGCCAGGTCACACAGAACCAATTCACTCCCGACAAAAATACCACAGAGGCTTCATCCCAACATTGTGCTTTTATTTATATTATTTTATTTGGACCCAGGGGAAAAAAAACCAAAACAACCCATCAACTGTAACTCAACCCAGATGGGAGAGATGAGCACCTCCCCTGGCCCAGCATTCCTCTCTTCCCCATGGAGGAGCCAACCAGGCAGCACAGGCTGTGCTGGTGAGACACTCAATGCAGTACTTTTGTTCAACACATGAAAACCACACTTGGGGACTTCTCCAGGGCCTTTGTTCCCTTCCTAGCTCCCTCCCCCCTCCCAAAATACTGAAAAATGCCAGAGCATGCAAATCCTTGATCCCATCCTGCACAGGACATATGCTCAGACAGCCCTCATGCTGGAGAGCTTGCCCAGACCCTGCGCTCTAAAAGCTTCTCTTTGAATCCCCCCCCGTCCCCCCCAGCATTTTGGAGGGGGAAGAGAAGGGGTGTTACTGCAGAGCATCTCTATCCTCCCAGCTGGGGCTAAGTCTGGCCAGCAGTATGCTGCTGCAGAGCAGAAGTAATGGCTTTACAGTCTGTCACCTCCTCTGGCAGGCAGCCCTCCTGGTCCCGGAGTGTGGGGTCGGCTCCTGACTTAAGCAACAGCTCCACGATGTCAAAAAACTCACAGGCGGCAGCTGGAGGGGAGAAAGGGTAGGGTTAGGCTGGGGGTCCTGACCTGAGGTAGCTGTGAGGGCCTTTTCTGGAGCAGAGCTGTAGCTGGTGACTTCCCATGAGTGTGTCAGAAGAAAATGCCATCTCAGCACCTGGCCAGGTGGAGCAGATAATTTGCCTTTGGCTTTAATAGTGCAAAGGAAAGGGAAAAGACAGAGTGAAAGCAATGAAGAGCCAGAAGTCCTGAGAAGGTGTTAGTGGTGCAACCTCCACCCCAGAGCCTGCAGCCCAGCCATGACCCCACCAGGAGTCGGTGGTTGGCAGGGCTTCACCTGGGGCCATACACAGGCTGCCTGGGCACAGTTTGACTAATCCTCCTTCATATTCAGAACATACAGGATACAGGCCTTGGGAAGGGCCCCAGAGTGCTACTGCACCACCACAGCGACACCCCCTTCCTCCAAGGGCCTCTTGGGAAAGCATTCCCTGCCTGCTTTGGTACCCAGAATATATAACACATTTATCATTTAGAACACATTTATAAGACCCTGCCCCTCACCTGCTTCCCAAACCTCCCAGGGCTCCACAGGCAGCATGTTGTAGGCAGGACATTGTCAGCACTGCCTTGTTCCTGGCCTCATCCATCATTTCTCCTTGTGGAAAATGTGGATGGTTTTTAGCTGCCAGCCAGCCCTTCCCTTAGCATCTGTTCCAGGAGAATGTGCCCCTGCCTGCAGCCAGCCAGTAATGGCACATCACCATTACTTCTAACTCACACCTCCACCAACAACTACATTTTCTACTCCAGTTTGACGTGAGCTCTTCCTCTCTGTCCTGAGGATGTAACAGGCTGGCAGCTTTCAGCTCCCACTCCAACCTTGCCTAAGGATGTTGAAAACAAAGAACCAGGAAAACTCGTAACACTGAAGAGCTGGACTTGTCAGACACCAGCAGAAGTCCCAGTCCCTGGATTTTCCCTTTAGTCTGCACAACACAGATCCTAGTGAAGGCACAAACTGCTTCAGCCTCCATCTGCCTTGTGAGATTGTGAAGCCAGTACCTTCCTCTGGCATTCTCAAAGATTGGTTTTAATCATATTTCAGGTGCTTTTACAACATAATTAACTAACTCCTTGCCATTAAATGTAGTAAATAGCACATCTTTTGCATCACTCTGCAGTTTTCTACTGACCCAAAGGGAGAAGCAGCAATGTCTAATTAAAATAAATTCCATGTGCTTATATTGAAAAAGGTAAAAAAAAGGGGGGGAAAAAAAGGGGAAAAAAAAAGGGGAAGGGGTTAATGAGGAAGCAGGTGGAGGTGTGGGTGAGGCTGGTGGGGGCGTGTCCCAAGGTGATGGGACAGTGTCCTTGCAGAAAGCAGTCACTTTGGGGTGCCAAGGTGGCAGCTCCTGGGGATGGGGAGCTGCTGCCTGCATGGAGAAAGATGGCTTCCTTGTCCGGTGTCACTGTCAGACAGACCCCACGTCCCTGAGGAGGCTGGGGACATCCCTGGAGATGAGCGCAGCAGCTGGATTTATCACACCCTAGGACCCTCGATTTGTCAAGCGCTGGAGCAGCAGCTCTGACACTGGCACGGGTGAAGATGGATTTCCATCCAGCTCAGTTTGCCTTCTGACTCCATTAATCCTCAGGGTTCAGATGATGAATTTATTTTTTTTTTTTTGTATATTATGTATTTCCTCTCCCCCCTCCCCATCACCTCCCACTGCCCTGCCAGGCACAGAAAGAGCTGAACAGATGGTGCTTTGCAGGGAAGCCGGAGCGCCCATGAGGATACGGAGCCTGCCCACCCCATGGCCACGTGGCCACCAGTGCTCGGAGAAGCCTTGATTTCCTCTGGGAGAGGCAGTGGCAACGATTTTAGTATTCCCACTGGGTGGGTGGATGGATGGATGGAGAGGAGCTGAAGACTAGCAGGCCATTTAGTAGGGAGATGGTGCTCACACCGATCACCATGGCACTGAGTGCTGCCTCCAGCCCGGAGGAGAGCGGGGCCAGCACAGGTCCCACCGGAGAGCCGGTGCCTTCGGACTGCGCTGTCGCTGGCCTCCACTTAACCTCCGATTAAACCCCGGGTCGGCGCCCATCGGAAGGAGGCAGGATTTATAACCTGCCGCAGGATGCAGTTTGACACCGGCTGTAATCAAGAGAGCTGTCACCACAAGGACAGCTGTCAGGCCACGCTGGCTCATAAAAAGGGATGGAGACACCCTAAAAGGAGTGGCTGCCTTGCTGGCCTTGCTCATGGGATTTAACCCTTCCCTGAAGAACCTCTAACAAAAGGGAAGGATGCAGTTCTCAGACCAGCTCTCCTGCTGCAGTTAATGGCTTGGTTCTGAAGCACTCACCTGAGATGATATCAGGAGATTCTCAGTGAGTTCCAGTTTCAGGCCAATGGCCATGTGAATCAGAACTAGTCACTCATTTAACAAGCTGTTTTCAGGATTGGGGTGATTTATGCCCAAGTCAGCTCAGTAAGGGAATGAGGACAGCTGGGGTGCAGCAACAGTCAGCCAAGGACAGTGGGGCACCCATGGGCACACCAGACCTGCCTCTCAGTGACCCAGAGGGGAGGGGAGGTGGGATAACACTCGAGGAATAAAAAAAATTAACACTTAAAACACTGGGGGGGGGGGAAAAAACCCTGGTAAAATATCATTATTGAAATATCTGAGCTGGCAGAGTGGATCAGAGAAACCATTTCTGAACTAACATGAATTAAATCAGTTATATCTGTTTGCTTGTGTTAAAAAACCTGCTCCAGCCACCAGCCAGAGGGATCCACCTGCACGTAATTTACATTCAGGTGATACAACCACTCTCTGCTTCCACATATTGGACTTGCTTGAAGCAGGTACTCTTGGATAACTTACAAACATCCTATGCTTTTGCACAGCCCGCTCTGTACCCTGCAGTAGGTGGGTGTCAGTGCCAGAGAGGAGAGCAGAGGAGAGATTCTCCCTGGGAGAAAGCCCAAAGAGTGGAATGAGCTGGGCAAAGAGAGGCAACATGGCACTAAGTGCTGTCATCCTGTGGACATTGCTGCACTCAGCGACAGATTTGCTATTTCAGTCAGAATGATAAGAATTCAAAACATAAAGCACCCTACAGGAAAGATGACACAGGGAGGAATCATATATTATTTTAATTACAGTCTCAGTTCAGGGGCTCTGGAATGTGGCAATTTAGATACAGATCCAAGTGCTGTGCCTTGGACTGATGGTCTGCAAAGCAATTTTGCCATCCTGCTAATGTCCTTGTGGAGAGATCAGAAAGAGAGAAAAAGACACAAACACTTCAGAATGACAAGTATGCTCTTAATTACATGGTGACAGGCATTGAGAGGGAGCATAAAATAAGAACTGGTATGTCTTAATTTTGGAAAAAATGATGGTACAGATTAAATCAATACTTTCTCCCTATTCCCTCCACATCAGCACTGCACGGGTCACTTTAGTCTCTCCTTTCCTCATTAGGAGAGAGAACGATCCTTCAATTAAAAGGATTGCTACAAAAAATCTCATCTCTAATTAGCATGTAATTGTACAGGAACACAAATTGTAACTTTGCTCTGCTGGTTTTGGTAGTAGAGAAGCTGCTGCTCTCTTAGCTGTGTCACCAGGAGGTGTGAAGGAGAGGCCATCTTGCTCGCCCCCTTCCCCTGACCTGCATAACCTGTTAAAGCCAGTACAAACCCTCCTCTCAGCCTTAGCATCCTCTAACCAGAACCAGTCCATCTGGAGGTAGCATAACCATGTCTTGTAGACACACAGGCACAGAAGATAAACCTTGTAGAAAGTGCATCAAGGCTTTAAGGTTACATTTGCAGAGAACAAAGAGAGGATGGCAGTCTTCCTTGCTGCTTCTCCTAGGCTCCTATTAGAGCTCCTATTCATACCATGCTGGGATTTGCTGGTGGAGATAGGTGCTGGCAAATAAAATCCAGCTTCCCTGATCACATTTCTGCTGAAGTTTGCTTTCTGTACATAGCCTGTTTACTCCAGCTGCAAAACCAACCTGTTAAGAGGGAACAACCAAGCTGAAAGGCAGCTTACCATAATGGAGAGCGGTCTGGCCTTCCCCATCCTGAAAGAGAGAGAAAAAGAGAAAAGAGACTTGAGGGTACAGGTAACATCATGGGGATACAAGTAAATCCTAGTTTTAAGTAAGCTAAATCACAGCAATATTTTAATTGACTAGATAAACAGCCCAGGACACACAGCTACCTGGCAGTTAGGCTTTGAATCACCATCCACCATCAATCCATATTGATGGATAATCAATATCTATCTACCCATAAGAGTGCCTGGATCACATCATGGCATGAGTATAATTCAATCATAGTGTTATCACTTTCAGCTCATAAAAATAAAGGATTTTAATCCTACAGCTTTACTTTGGGACCCTCACTAATCCTGATGATGCCAGTGCAAGATGCTTCTGGGCAAGCCTGGCCTTGGCTAGCTACTTGAGAGAAGGGTAAAGCATCAGGATGCTGGCACAGCTCAGAGTGCTGCACTCTTCAACACAAGGAGGAAAAACCCTACTTCCATCTGAATAAATCTTAGGTCCCTGCTCTTCAGAATTCAGGTCTGGTCAAAGGTGGACCCAAAGCCCAAATAAGTTTAGTTGGGCTGTTGGCATCTCTGCTGTAGAAGGATGTGGAAAGGGCTCAGCACTGGGGTATGAGACGGTTGCCAAACTCATCCTTGTGAAAGGCCTGTGGTGTGAGGGTAAAGTGAACTGCAGCATTTGAAGGAGCTGGCACATAGCTCCCTATTAATGAGCTCCCTCTTCATAGCACCCACTGCACCAGCTGCAGAGGTTTGGGAAGCATGTCCCTTTCCTAGACTCAGCAAACATGAGCAAAGCTTAGCTGGCAAGCAGTTGGTGCTAGCATGGCACAGCCAGCAGCACAAATGAGGCAGTGCACGGTGCCACGGCCTCATCCTGCCACAGGAACAGGTGAAATAACAGAAGGAAAGAATTACTGACCCCTTTGCTTTCACTACCCCACAAGGATTAGCCTCTAATTCAGTACTTTGTCTCCTTAATTTATTTGCATCTGTTTATGGAGACTTAAGTTTGTAATGGCCATCATCTTTGGGATCAAGGTGCAAATTCTACAAACTGCCTGGGATTCTGGAGCAGGAGAAAGCGAAACAAAGAAGAGGAAAACATGTAGAAATCCCACCTGTAGCTGTTGGAAGACCTCTGGTTTCCTAGCCTGCTATTTGGTTTGATATTAACCCTGTTCAGCTGAGGAACTTGGAATGACTTGTGGGAGGTGCCACGCATTGCTCTGGGACACCATACCAACAGGACAACCACAGGAGTAACAGGGACAAAAGAAAAAAGCCAGATGTAGCAGGCACCTGCTGCCTAAACCCAATTTCACCACTTTCCCAAGCAAAGGTGGGGGGGGGTGTGAGATTTTTCCTTCCACAAGCCACTGTGACTTGTTTGTGGCACTCAGGGTTTGGAGATGCTTTGTTTAAGGAGCCTATTTCTGCCCAGACAGTGGGGAGGAGAATGCAAATGGGTGTCATTAGAAGATATCACAAACCAAACAACTGAAGGCATCAAGAACAGCACCCATTGATTATTCCACACTAATAGGGTAATTGATGTAAACAAGAGCCCTGGAGCAGACTTTTAACCACATGCCTGCTCAGAGGAGTGACAGGGCCAGCACTGACTTCAGCAAAATATGGAGGAGCAGGGCTGGAGGAGAAGAGGTGGGAGTGCTAGGAATGAGCTCTTGGGGGATGGAAAGCCACCTCCCCTTCTCATCACCACCTTCAACATTGTAGCCAACAAAACCTGCAGGTGGATGGGATCAGCGACCTGCAGCAAAATCCCTTTCACAGACTGACAGAATCATTGAGGTTGGAAGAGACCTAAGATCATCAAGTCCAACTGTCAACCAATCACCACCATGCCACTAAGCCATGTCCCTAAGGACTACATCTATATGTTTTTTAAAAACCTCCAGGGATGGTGACTCCACCACTCCCCTAGGCAGCCTGTGCCAATGCCTGACAACTCTTTCAGGGAATGAATTTTTTTCCTGATATCCAATCTAAACCTGCCCTGGTGCAATTTGAGGCCATTTCCTCTTGTCCTCTCACTCATAACCCAGGAGAAGATACCAACTCCCACATCGTTCCCATCTCCTTTCAGGCAGTTGTAGAGAGAGATAAGGTCTCTGTTGAGCCTCCTCTTCCTCAGACTAAACCACCTCAGTTCCCTCAGCCTCTCCTAGTAAGATTTATTTATGCTTTCCATAGGAATGCTTTGCTGCAGGACTCCTTATTAAAATACCCCCACTCTGGGAACATCATAGCCATTTGCTCCTCTTCCAAAGGCCTGTGTAAAGAACTGCTGCTTCAGCTGCAGCCTTTGGTCTAAGGAGGCTTTTTATTTCTCTTAAATGGACTTTCTGGCATTTGTTGGGCTAAGGAGAGAGCACAAGTCCCAGCACAGGAAATGTGTCTCTTTAATCCCAGTGTGGTTTTTCAAAAGAAGTATTAATCCAATGTTATGCAAACACTGTTTACACTTTATTTACACTGTGGATTTGTTTCCCCTGTGAACCTGGCCAAACGCTGTTCCACTTCTCCAATGCTATGCTATTTGCTTGTATTTTCTCTGTGACAAATTTTAATCCAGGTAAATGGAAAAAGCTCTTGTGGTGGCCACTCCCTAAGGGTCTTGAAGGGCCCTCAGGAGGCTGCTGATCTCAATCCCTCTTTGATTTGGCTTTTTGAAGCTCCGTGGCTAATGGGATGACAATGTGCCCTGCCGCTCTGCGCACAGCGCTCGGCTCCAGGTACGGCAAGGCTGAGCCTGCAGTGCAAAACAGTCACACTTGGAAAGGAACCAAAGATGGACCATGACAGTGAGGATTACAGCTCCCACTGGGCAAATTACCCGAGACCAATATCACCTCCCAGGTGCTGGAAATGTTTGCTTTGCAACAAAACAAGAGGCGCAGAAGTGGTCTGAAGATGAATTGGAGCTGGCCTTGATGCAAGGGCTATTTCCCAATGTTACTGGGAAAGGGCTATTTCCCAATGTTACTGCTCCAGAAACCACTGCTCCAGTGGTTTCTGGAGCATCCTAGGCAAAGTGTGGTGTGTCCTCCCAGAACACGTTTCTCTTGGGATATTGAATGATCCCAAATGGCAAGCGGACAGGGACAACCTCTGTTCTCACCCCGCTGCACCCTGCCCAGGTGTAACCATTTAGGGTTAGGGCTGGATGGACCACCAGCCAGTGACAGACACTCCCCACTACTGCCCTTTTCCCCCCTCCCCACCAAGGGACAGGAAGGGGAAATAAGAGAGAGAAAGACTTGTGGATTCAAAAAAAACCCCCCAACTACAACTACTTTAATGAAAATGGTAACAATAGATGAAATATGTATATGAGAATATATGTAGAACCAGCACTGATCCCAAACCCCTTCCCCTTAGCCCCATCCCCACTGACACTGCAACAGGAGGCCTGCAGCAGCAGACAGGAATCAGATTCAGGGGCTGGATCGTGGAGCCTGATTCAGGAGTGAAAGGGAGAGAGAAGCAGCAAAGATGGGCCTTTGAAAAGCAGAAGAGCAGGAAGTGAGAGAGAGAGAGAGAGAGAAAAGAGGGAACTGCCCCTCAGCTTCATATCGAGTATGACATGTATGGAATGGAATACTTAGTTGGTCAGATTAGGATCACCTGTCCTGCTTGGTCCTCCCTGTAGGTGCAGACTTTTACTTTGCACCCCCCAACGTGAGACACAAAAAATTCAGCAGTGGCCCTTGTTTACATACCAATCCTCAGCAGTAAACCCAAACATTAGGCCTAATCAGTGCTGGAAGCAGGCAGTGTTTGAAGAAAACATACTGCCAGCTCCAGAAATGCAGTTACTTACAGGAGCTTTGGCTGGAAAACAAAGTTATCAAACATAATCAGTTCTGTTCTAACCCAAACCAGGACACCAGGGCACCTGTAAATGTCACTGATCCAGCCTGGGATTGCTGGCACCAGATTGCCAGGTCGCAGCTGGGAGTGCATCCTATGCAGCTGGGAAGAAGGCAGAGATGCTGGTGGTGACTGGATGGACCACTTTGCTCACCTGACTTGCAAGCAGGGTACAGCTAATTTTTCTCCATTGAAACCCATCAGGATTTTTGCTGGTTTGTTTTACACAAAGCACCAAGCTGGAGGGGGATGTTTGTCATGATTCTTTACCTCTTCTGCCTCCAATTTAGCTTCCAGATTATGGAAAAATAAATCATACAGAGCTGTGGGCACAACAAAACCCAGAGTCTACCAATACACACTGAAACCAATCATTTGATAAATCTGTCATGTAAAAACCTGACTTGTTAACTGGTTATTTCCAAAATGTGCTTATGGAAATTTAAGTAGTCACAGTATGTTATTACACTGCTATGGCATGTCAAAAGAAAACAGGGACTTTGCTTTTTCCCCCGCAGGAGCTTCTGCAGTGCAAAAGAAGCACACAGAGAAGGTGGTGAGTTGGAGAGCTGGTCTCAAGAAGTGGCAGAGAAAAAGTGAGCAGCTCCAGGGCCAATGCTGAGCTCTGTTCTATGCCTCTGAGAAATGCCTTTCCAACATCATGCAGCACCTGGACTAATGTCAATGTGACAGGTTAAGAGGAGGCAATCAGTACTGATCTGGTGAACAGAAGGGGGAAAAGCCCAGGCTCAAAGCAGTAATATGTATTTCTGTACAGCTTTGCATTTGGCAATGCATTTTGCATGGCACTGGCAGGTACCTGTTCCAGAGCCCTTTCAGCTATACCATGTTTATAAAAAGAAGGAGCTTGTGGAAATGGCAGAATCCATACAGGCAGACAGAAGACAACCAGAAAGGAAGTAAAGATCATTACATACTCAAATGTAGGAGTGCTCAGTCTCACACACAGAAGTTACTGACCAACAACACATTAATTCCCAGCCTTTCTCCTGCCTCCTAATGCCATGTGCCATCCCTGGTACCATTTACAGCCTCCTGGCACATCTGGCCCTGGCAGGACAACAGCCAAGCTGCACAGCCTGCAAGGGAGACGAGAGTGCTTCCAAAGACTTCAAAGATAAAACCAAATGCCCAGGTCTACCAAACCCACCAAAACAAAGATGCTACAAAATCACCAAGACCTCCTATGTCCCTGGTCTGTGACAGATGTCACTCAATGAAAATCCAACTACCACTGGGTAACTTATTGGATAACAGGATTTTGATCTGCTCCTGAGAAATTTAAGCAAGAGAAATGAGAGAAGATGGAGCGAGCGCAGATGGACCAACTGCCTTAAGTACCTTAAGTGGTACTATGGCTACTGCATCTCAATTTTGTCTTCTGAGTGATAGGATTATATTGCTGCTACCATCCCATGTTCATTCCTTGGGAACTTCTGTACCCTGCTTAACCTAACACAAGGCTTCTGGACTGAGGGGCAGAGGGATGGAAAAGGCTTGGCTGAGCCCTGCTAAGGCATCGCATGTGTTATAAAACACAATTCCCACTGCCCTGCCATGGTAAGGAGACCTTGACTTGCCAGTCCAGTGTTTGGCTGTACTGGTTTCACAGGACAGTTTTTAAACCAGTGCTATATAAATGTTGATCTGCTTCATTGCTCTCCAAGCAGAAACCTCTCTCTCTCATGCAGACACCTCTGTGAGCAGGAGGGCAGCCCTATGGGAGACACTACCTCTTTCACCATCTCACTTGTTTTATTTAGCAGCAGTACAAGAGGAAGAAAAACAAAACCATGCTGATTACCTGGGTGAACTTTGGCCAGCTAGACCCTGTATCAGTGATGAAGCTGGGGCTATACAGCCCTCCACACCAGCTGCAAGGACCTGCCCAGTTCCCCCATACTTCTTCAAGTGCTGGTCCACACCAAAACCTCATCTCATGATGCCTTCAACTGCATCTCCAAGCACAGACACCATGAGCATGAAAAAGCACAGCAGAAAACATACACCCCAACCTCTCCCTTTTGAGGGATAGCACAGGCACTCTTTAAAAGTATTCTTTCCCTTGCATCATCTCTTCCTTCTGCTCATTTGCAGCAACTTCTAAGGTGCATCCTTGTTCCCAACGAGCGTGAGTGGAGCGACATGGAGTGACAGACTCCAAATGTTGGCAGGGATCGCAGGAGATAAGACCGATGAGGTGATAAGAGTGTTTAACAGCACTGGGTCCTGGGCAGCAGGATAGGCCAAGAGGGGAGACAAATATTTACACTACACCTTTAGAAGGTGAGTGAATAAAAAGGGCTAGAATAATACAGCTTCTGAACAAGCAGCGAGCTTAGGAGCTGTGCATATAAATCTCTGCAGCCTTATGACACACACTCACTCATCCAGGGAGATGAAAAACAGCAAGAAAATACTTCTCTCCACTTTTAAAAAGGGTTTTATTTCTCATTTATTTCCACTTTAGACTTCAACTTCTCAACAATTTACTTTCACCTCATCATCTTCTTTTTCTCTCTCTGAAATTTTATCCCCAAGATGGCTAAGGGTGAGACTACAACTAAAAGCATGCTAGAATTTACATGCTAATATCCACCAATATGTAAAACCAGGCAACATGGGCTAATATAACCAGTCTGAACTCCACCAGGCAATTCAGTAGATAGCCCCAAGACAGACTCTTATTTTCATTCACATGCTGCTTTTGCACACAGCAGCCTGGGTTTAGCCACATACATTAATGTATGTAAAATGAATGCTTGTCTAGTCAAAGATGATAGACAAGTGGATTGCTGTGTGTACAAGTGTTGGCATACAGGAGCAGTGGTTTAGTTAGAAACTTGCTCCTGTTTTTTTAAAAGACAAGTGTGCACCCAAGGCACCTAGACTTTTTCTTTCAGTTGCATCCTGAGCCTTAAAGCAACACCAGAGGCAGCACCATTGGAGAAACAAGATAATCTAATAGGAAATTAAGCAGACTTTTATGTTTTCTTCCCATTTTTCAGACTAGGTGCTCCACACAAGTATAATTGGTTAGCTGCTGCTTGTGAAGTGTTTGTAAGGTCATGGTTGTTAATGCTAAGTGTAGGCTGTTGTGAGACATCACCACCATGCATCCTTAGTACCAGCTTGAAGGCAGCTGAGGCACTCCCCAAGGAGCAGTGTCACAGGACAAAGGATACAGACTGTCCCCTGGCAGAAGGAAAAGCAAGATCCATGCACTAGTCACAAGGAGTTGCTACTTGGGCTGACAAGTGCGTAGGGCTTGGATACCCTGTAAGTTTGGTTCCTCAGTAAACTCTTCCACCTCCCTTGCATGTGGGTAGGTTTGGCAGGAAACCCTCTCTTACTGAGTTGTCCTTCTTCAAGAGCTCTCTGCCCACTTCCTCCTTAACAGATGTTTTCCTGCACTGTGCCAGGCAGATTTCCTTAAGGATGGAAGGTGCTAGACAGATCTTTATCCACACCTCCCAGGCCTTTCTCCAGAGCTGGCAGCCAGGCTACCATTTGGCCCATCTTCTAAGTGCCTTACACACTAATTAGATATGCATAGAGAAGCAATTATTACATTTCTAATGGCATGGACCCTTACAGCACACTCTGCTACTGAAAGGCAACAAAAATTGCATTAGCTTTTGGTTGATTCAAAACGATGATCACGGGAAGAGGGATGTTGAAGGCCTTGTTGAAGGCTTTAAAGCCAAGCCTCTGAGCAAGGGATCCCTCTGTCTAGGGACTACCCTATTCATATTGGCTGCCTGAGCTCACAGTCGTAGTTCATTTTGGTGCCCTAATCTGGAAGAGCCCTCCACTTGCAAAGCTGCTGTGAAAAGCAGATCCAAGAAAGCTCAGAGAGAATAGGATGGCCAGGAACTGCCAGTCACTCCCTCCCAAAGCCTACATCTGCTAATGCACCCAAACGCCACCAGCCCGAGGAGTTCAGCGTGCCAGGGTCACGCTAATCCCTCATTGCCCTAGTTTCTAACTGGTGGAGTACCTAAATTTCCAAGTGCAATTTCAATGGGATTTATCATATCTACTATCATCAGCATGTAGTGCTGCTGGCACAGATACAGACTCCCAATATCCTACCACAGACACGGCTGGCTGTAATTGCAGAACAAACTGATTTCTGAACGCCCACAGTGCCTTATGCGGCAACTCCAAAACTCTCAGGGCTGTTTGCCCACCAGATTTTCACCCCTTTTGCAGCTGGTACCCTGAGCACAGCTGTGGATTTGTACATATGTATTTCTAGGCTGCTCCAAAAAATATTTGCTACTGCCTATTACTTCCAGCATCAGGCATCTTTCTGGTCGTCAAACAAGTATGTTGGTGTGACAGGAAGCTCCGACCTTCCTCAGCCTAGGGAGCAAAAACGTGTTGGAAAGAGCCTGTGCCTAGAGCTGTAACAAGTGTCATAGCCAACACAATCCCAGGCTGCAAACAGGACAATATTCCTAAGGCCAAGCTGCTAAAATCTCTCTTCTCAGGGTGCTTCCCTGCCCCCTTCCCCTATAAAAGTTAGTAGCTTCTGTACTGCTTTATCACTTTAGTGTGGCTGTGGCAGATACCTGGTTATTTAAGGAGCAGGATAAATGGGCTGAGACAGCTTTCCCATCCCCAATTCACTAGGGAACGCTTGGAAATTCCACCTGACACTGGGACTGCACTGTGCTCTTAAACAATCTCCCGTCTGATCCGATTGTTCCCCAGTGGGGAGGCAGGCTGCAGCTCGCTCAAGAGTCATTGATTGGATTAACAGCCTAATTCCCAACAGATGAATAGAATACTGATGTCTTGTCAGCCCACATCATAGAAGAAAAACACAATCTGCTTCTACAGCCCTGAAATTTAACCCTTTGCTTCCCCAATCCTCCTCCCTGGGACATGGGGCTGAACGTCTGGGTATGGCACTTTTAGCTCCCGTTTGAATGAGAATAGATATAGTAACCTTTGGGACACTTTGCCTGATCATCTACATGTCATGGGATCATAAGTTATTTTTTGTAAGGCTGGTTTTGTAAGAAGTCTCTTTTTATTCTTTCAGGACACAGGAGATTTATACCAGGGGCCTTAGTTCTTTTATTTCTTCTCTATTTTACCACCTGACATGAAGGGAAATACTGGATGCTTCACAGGAAGAGGCTGAAAATTCATTAGCTTAATGATGTTTATTCAGAAATAGAATTAATATTGTAAATAGAAACACTGAACATTTTCTAAGTCTGACATTTGGTTAAGGGGACAGATCTGCCTGGAGAGGGGCACACAGCATTGCTGCAATGCCCTCTCACTCCAGCACCTCTTGGCAAGCCATGGGGCAGGAGAGTGAAGCTGGGCACATGATTTGCTCTCGGAGAGCTCTCATTCTCCACCTTCTAATGGAGACACTAATGTTTTCTTACCTCATAGAAAGGCTGTGATAAGAAATTAATTGCTACTGGTCAAATGTTCACTACTACAGAAGAAGGACCCTGTGCATATTAAGGAGATTGTCCAAGAAAGGAATTTATTTATGGACTCCTTGGCACTGTCTGCATTTACTTCCTTGCTCTGGAGACAAGAACAAATAAAAAACATCTGATTTTAAGAAATGTATTCAAAACTACTTACTTTTTCTCAGATCATTCAGCTCCCTAATGCTGTGGGTTTTGTTTCCTTCTAACAGCCACTCTTTATGCCTGCATTTATAAAGCAGGCAGACAGACATTTAAACACTGTCACTTTTTCAGCAGCAATCCTAGAATAGAGAAATAGAGCTACAACACTCAGGCCAGGACTGTAACCCCTATTGAGAGGTGGTCTCTGGAGGATCTCTGAACCAACCGTCTCAGTGGCAATGGCTCACCAACTGCTCTCCCCACCTCTGCAAGGTGTGTATCCCCTGAGATAAGCCAGGTCACTCTGTGGATCAGAAAAAAGGTATTCTCAGCTTCCTCTGGATTTTACATCTCACACACAGTGCAGAAACATTGCCTCCATCACTCCTTAACTCTAAAAAACTAATTAGCCCAGCACTAACCAACGTGACAAATAGGGGAGAAAGCATGAAAAGATGGAGGTGCACATTTTTTCCTGTAACAGTACCTGTTAGCAATGACAGTTTTCTAGACTTCATCATTTCACAGCATTAGTAACATATAAGAAAATTACTAAGAGACTGACTGAAAGAACAGGCCTTCCTTCTTCTGGATGTCAATCCATCAACCCTACAGAGAGAAGCAAGGTCCTCTGTGCTCACAGCACAGGCAGCGGGGAGGCAACAGTATGCATTAATGACAGAGCTGCCTTAACCAAAACAATTAGTGAGAGATGCTATTGACTCAAACAATTCAATTAATGCAGTGTTAGTGCTAGTATTTTAAAGTAATTTGAATTATTAGCTCCTTTTACAATTTGAAACCATAATGTTTCACTTTCATCCCAGATGTGAATTGTTCCAGAATGGCAATAAATAAATAAGTCAAAGGACTCCTGTCCAGCCCAGCCCTTGCCCTGTGATATGGCTGCATTGTATACTCATGAATCCAGGTTAAGGATGGGGACTGGGGCAGTTGTGGCCTGGAACTAGCAGACTGCAGGTTTTATAAATACATACAGAAATAATTAAAATCTAAGGGGTTTAGAGGGGTTAATCTCCTTTAAATAATCTCTGCCACAAAGCCTGTAAAGTCACTGCTGGCACCGTGCCCGCGTGGGACCGGCTGTCGGATATCAGGGCAGCACGTGTGGACGGGAGCTGAGAGATTAAGCGGAAGCGCTGCGGTGATGGCCTAGCAGACACGCTGCTGGCCCCACATATGGCTCCCCTGGTCACTACCGAGGAGCTGGAAATGCCACGAGCAGGATGGGATCCAGCACCAGCCAGCAAGTCAACATGCCCCTTGCTCCACCTGATTAAAGGGAGAGAAGGAAGCTTGATTAGGCTGCTAAATTTCGAAGGGTGGACGGGAGACGGCGGCAGGCGAGAGTGCTGCTGCCACTGCTTGGTTCACCTCAGCTCTTTCTGACTTCAAGGCAAACGGTGGCTTATATTTATTTAAAGGGATTCAGGACTTTGCAAATAACCTCTTTCCCTAAGTGGGCTTGAAGCCACAGCCCTGAGTGGCCAAGGAGATGTTTAATTGTCAGCTATAATGGATTCAGAGCTGCCACTCTGCATTCCAGGATGTCACGGAATTGCAGAATTATTAAGGTTGGAAGAGACCTCCAAGATCATCAAGTCCAACCATCAACCTATCACCACCATGCCATTAAACTATGTCCCCAAGCACCACATTTATATGATTTTTAAACACCTCCAGGGATGGTGACATCCTCTTCATACAAAGCGTCATTTTAAAGCCAACAACCAAGTGGTCACTAGAGGTAAAGAAATCCAAAAGCAAGCAGAGAAATCACACCTGTGTGGGCTAAAGCAGTGCCCTGTCTGAAGCCACAGCTTGATTTCCACTGACTTGCTCCAGGGCAGTGTAAGCTGAAGTGCCTAAGAACCCTGCAGCAGCAGCTGAGGACGACTAGTATTGTGAGGACTGCAATTAAACCACAGCCATGCTGCAATGTGCCATGGCAGGGGCAGAGGTGATGTTAACAGCCTCTTCCCCTTTTAAGCTTTTTCCTCTTTTAAGTCAGTGAGGATAAAGACTCTGGAGACTCTGTTTTGGTCTCCTAAGCTTTCCTCAGCTTGGTGTGCAAAATCAAAACTTTCCATGTTGAGACAGTCTGAACCATCCTCTGAACTCATTAAATGAGATCTGGATTTCATTAAGCCAGGCTTGGGGAAGCCTGGGGGAGTGAGGGAGCTCAGCTACCTCAGCTTGAATGGCACTTCTTTTGTTGCTCCTTTAGTAAAAGCCAATACCAGAGACCTTGCTCAGATATCTCAGGATAGTACTGTGCCCTGCAGTCTCCAGACAGCCCTGCCTTCCCAAGCATGCCTGGCATTTTAAGGATGACAACTCCTCTTTGTGGCTAATCTGGAATTAGAGAGGACCTTGGCGCACTCACAGCCGTCTGCCAGAGGGGGAAGAAAGGCAGCAGAGCCTCCATCCTGCCCTGAAGTGGACCACTGCCAGCGAGAAGCTGACTGCACACGTTGACTTAAGAAGCTCCTGTCTCATCACCTCAAAGGGTTGCTGGTTTTGTGACATCCTACAGCCTTTTAACAGCCTCTGTGAATTCTATTGGTAGCTGATTTACCAGTTTTTATTCTACAAGGCACGAAGCTGCTCTTTCATTTGATCGTCTCCCACCAAGTACAACTACACACCTACAGACTCTGAAAATTCACCTCTCAGCCTATGATCATTGGGATGTTCCCTGATGGAAGAAAGGAGAAATACAAAGGGAAAAGGTTTATTGGTGCTGCTTATCCACAGACAGTCCAAACAGCTATTAAAAAGTGCCAATATTAAAGAAAAAAAAAAAAAGAAGAAAAAAGAAATAGTCTGGAGAAAACTGCCTCAGGACATCAAACTGTATCAGTAACTGGGCTTTCTCCATGAAGCCACAGTGCTATCAAAATAAGCTGAACTGAGTACTTGCAGTTGGGTCTGTCATTAGTTATTTAGTGAGATGCAAAATTGATCTTCATTTTAAAGGGCTCTTTCAAAGTCTAGAAGCAGCACTTGCTCCCTCCTTGTGCTGTATAATAGAGGTGTTCCTAACGAAATTCAGCAGGAGCTGGAAGCAACCAGGGAAAACTGCAGCCAACTTTCTAACAGACAGCTTTATGGTCAGGGATGTCCTGCTTTTTGAGTTATGCTGCACAGGGCAGGAATAACAGGTTGACCATTCATGGGTCAAACAAGCATGGCAGAAGGTCAAGTTCCCTGGTGGTGCTCAACCCGAGCTGAAGGCTGGGGCTGCTGTCACGTCTGGGGCTGAACTGAGTGGGTCTGTCCCATTTCCTACTAAAGCAACCCTGGGAGCCTTTTGGGACCCAGACATCTGTCCTCAGTGTCCAGAACTGGGACCAGCCCATTTCACACTGGGTGGATGGCTGGGGAGGAGCAGATGGTGGGTACTGGTGGTGGTGACTGACATGGGGCAGAGCTGAACCAGTGACCTTGAGGTGAAAGGCTTCGTATCTCCCATTATCAATCCCCAGAGCCCCCTCCAAAGTTAAGTGTTGATACATTAATCTTTCTGACTGATGGAAACAAACTGCAAATACAGTGTTCCAGGGGGGAATCTTGATTTTCTTTTTTGAGCCAAAACTAGGCTTAAAAACATAAAGTTAAGGGCAGGCTTAGGTTTTGGTCTTTCATCAGAAATGTTACTATTAAATGCCATCCTCCTTCTCTTCCAAGTAGCAAATGTAAAGAGCACATCATCACACATTAGCCTCTGTGCACAGCCCCAGTGTGGATGGCTGCAGTAAATAATAAAGTGGTGTTTGTGTTTCCTCCTGTGCACGCTGTCCTCCTAAATAGTTAATGACAAAGGAGTACATTGAGGAGTGTGGCTGGAATGCCTCGATGAAGTCTGTTGGGTAGGATAAATACCTCCACATCAGGACACTTTTCAGAGCCATCAGGCAGAGGGGTCAGTCTGTTGTGGGTTTTTTTAAAACTGCACAAGCTAATGCTTTAAGAGTGTCTTGATGGAATCAGGGAAATTGGATTGTCCCCCCATTTGCTGGCCTAAAACAAGCCTTTTTTTATTTATCCCATTAGAGGAACACAAGAGAAACCTTTTAAATGTCACTAAAATTTTCCCTGCATTGCAAAACCCAGTCAAAAGGGTTTTAATTTTCCCTGAGACCTCTTAAGTAATGCAGTATGCCAGGGTTTAATACATTGCTTGTAGAGGATTGTCTATATTCTGTGTTGTTTCACCAGGGTGACTCTAGGGTCAGTCGTGTTTGCTGGATTTGGTCCCTGCCAGCACCAAGCTGCTGAACGACCCCAATGCCACTTTAGATCAGTTCTGGTAAAAAAAAACAGGCAAGTGGTAACAAGATGAGATGTGGCTTCCCCTGGATCAGTCTGGGATTCCCCAAAATTCAGCAGTCCTGGTCCCTCTCCAGTAGTTTTGTTGACTGTGTTGGGGCTCCCTTGTTTTGTTAGAGCCTGCAATTTATAGGCTTTATTTACTTATTTATAGGGGGACTAGAGAGACTTGGCAAGAGGCACTTATCTACACAAGGCTCCAGATTCCCCTGGAGTATTTAATATGATATAAGCTGCATACCAGAGGCAGAGCCCAGGATTGAAACCTGGTAGGTGCTAAAGGACACTGGCTAAAGACAGCAACACGGTCACATACCCTTGGGCTGGTGCCCACTCATCCCTTGCTGTCCCCATGGCTGCAGGCATTAATGCCAAAACAGCTGCTCCTGGCCCCTCCAAGCCCATCCTGCTTGTCAACCACCCTGTAAACTGGAAGCTATGGGTGATGTGTTATCACAGAGTAATCTCAACTAGTTACATTTGCCACTGAAACATACCATTATTTCACTCCTGTAAGAGAGGGGAGTTCTCTATCCAGTGAACACATTGCAATGCCACCAGGAGAGGACCTAGGGTGGTAAGTCATTTTGGCCTGACTGTATAATCCTCCCTGGCCTTGGCTTTGCAGGGAGAGGAGGAACTAGAGGACAATAAGCATCCAAGCCGGGGTACGTGAGCCCTCAGCCTCTTGTCCCCAAATCCACACATCGTACACCAAGAACTGAGACGGGGAGAATTGGGAAGAGGAGGCAAATCCCAGCCTCTCAACTAGTCACCATAAAACACAGCCCAGAGACTAAGACACTGCCTCCTGGTCTTCCCTGTAGGACTGGATAATCTCTTCTACAAAATGCCAAAATTCAGCATGGAAAAAAAAAAGGGGAAGGGGGGGAAGGGAGAAAAAGAAACCAGACTGGCTGGTTACTGGAGCAAGGGCTGCGTTAAAAGGATCAGGAGGTGGTGGGCCGAGTGGTGGGGGAGGGAATGGGATAAAGTAGTGGGTCTAATCAAATCAGTTGAAAGAAGCTGCAGCCTCTCTGAGTTAACCTTGCCAATCAGAGCCCGAGCGGGAGCATGTCTGCGCACATTAAAGCGGGAGCGCGTCCTTGAACTCCCAGCGTACTCCATCCCTCCTCCCCCCTCCCCAGCAGCCCACGCAGGCTGTGTACCCAACAGCAGACAGCAGGAGAAAAGCCCAGGATTAGGCACCCTCCTTAGCCTCACCCGAGTGGAAGTCAGCACGGCAAAGGCAGCTCGGATGCTTCCCCCGTGATTAGAGGTGAGCTCATGGGATTAAGCTGGCAAGAGTTGGAGAGATGTTAAAAAGGAAGCAAACAAAAAGGAGACAAAAGGAGGAAGCCTCCCCTTGACAAATGCTGTCCTATGGAGGCTGGCAGCTGTGAGATGCATTACTAACCTCTGCTAATGACTAAGGGCACTGAAGTCACTTCAAAATAAATATTCCCTCGGAATTACACGAGTAATCTAAAGGGATTAACAGGTCCATAAACGAAACATTAAATGATCTGCACCAGTGTTTGCAATCATTTTGACCCAAATCAACCTTTCTGCTAAAAGCTGTGGAAAGCCAGGTTCAAATCTGGAAACCACGTGTCTGCTTTGAGTTAGTGTTCTTCTAAATTCCCACAGATCCCCTGTTTTCTGAAGCTCTTGGAAGCCAGGAGCCTGCCAGCAGCCAGGGAAAGGCTTTAGCAGAAACACACGTTCCAAACACCCAGCAGCAGGCACAAATGCAGCCTGCCACATAATCCAGTCCCTGTAGCAAAAGTAGCTGTGTTCAGAGTCTGAGCTCCAGCCCTTATTCCCTACAGAGACAGGGAAATCACAGCCTGGGGAGAAGGAGCTCTGCCATGAACAGCAGCCGACTGCCAACTGTTCTGTGCTTCAGTCTTCCCACTTGTAAAATGGGGAATGTGTCACAGAATCACAAAATCTTAGGGGTTGGAAGGGACCTCTGGAGATCATCTAGTCCAACCCCCCTGTCAGAGCAGGTTCTCCTAGAGCATGTTGCACAGGATGGTGCCCAGGTGGATTTTGTTATGTGCTTTCCAGCTTGGGCACCCGTCCCCATGCCTTGGATGACAGGAGGGGAATTAAGGTGAGGCAGGGCTGTGTGTCTGACACAGGCTCAGCACTCAAGCAGATCAGGAGAGCAGGAGTTAAGGCTAGGGATGGACTGATGAGATGAGAACAGCTCCTGTGCACCAGTCTGTAGCCCCTAACAACTTCATTGTCTGTACATGAAAAAGAACAGCCAAAAACCCACGCAGATGCCTTAAAGCTACCACAGACAATGCCTAAATTGCATCTAACCACGCAGTTTGTATCAGACAAAGGTGGAATAAGTACTACAGAGGAATAAACAAAAGTACCTCAGTGCTTCCTTCCAGCAGGCTTTTCAGACCCAGCCTTAGGAAAAAGACTCAGGGTTTTCCTATCTCCCAGCCCATGCTACAGGCCAGGGAACACCAGCGTGTTCAGGGCTCCTTGGTCCAACAGAAAAGGTGCATCTCCAGTGTGTGACCTTACACACTGGACATGTGCCCACCCTACCAACCTGTGGAATGTTTTCTTACCCTGGAGCCCTCAGCCTGACCCCTGAGTCAGCCAGCATGCACACTACTGAAGAGAGCTGTTTCCCTAAGGCACATCAAATTCATCTTTAAGAACACAACAGGACGAAGGGAATTGAAGAGACAAACTCCTTTCAAACCCCACTTCTGTGTAATCACTAGCAATAAGCTAGGGCCTTCTTGTGGCAAAATAGGAAAGCAAGATCAGGCTGCTTGAAGCTATGTCACACCAGCAGATCTGAACAAACCCAGCCCCTGGAGCCCTTTGGGCCCTGCTGTACAACTTAAGGAAAAGAATAATCAAGCACAATGGGAAGCTGGCAGAGGAAATGCAGTCCAGAAAAAGATCAAGATTTAAAAAGCTCCCTCTTACTGACAGAGGGAAGAAAAACATTTGTAACCTTTCTGGTTTTTTTAAAGAGTTCTTCACAATGTTCAGAATTTTCTGAAGTTTTTGGTTTGTGGGGGTTTTTGTTTTGTTTTTTAGGTTGGGTGGGGGTTTTTTTGACATTAGAAAAGGCAGGGAAGTCTAACCTAGTGAAACCTAATTTCACAGATCTTTGAAATCCTTGGCAATAGGAGTGGAGATGCTGTCTTAACACCCATTGAAGGCACTGCAGGAAGAGTGCTCTAACGAGAGCATTTTAAACTCCAATGCCAGGCAACCATTAACAGCAAGTAAAGCCACAACTTTACACACTCTCAAATGAAAAATCATTTTGCTAAATGAGTTTTACTCCCTCTGAAATACATATCCTTTTATGAACTCCTAAATATAGGCTAGAAAAAAATTAACAGACACCAACTAGGACTTCTGCCTTTAAAGAAGATTAATTCTCCTCCTTCCTTTTTAAATATACAAAGAGTTTCAAAGTTTTTGCCACATATTGTAAAAGAATGATAAAAGGGAATCATCAACATCTTCCTCACTGATTGCCATCTGCTAACAGTGACCTAAACCAGCCTCTTGCAGCTGAAGGAGCCCAGAACAAACCTGGGAACACCACTTCAGTCTTCACTAAGCCACCTCAAACTCAAAATACTGACTGCCAGAAAAAAGATGCAGCTGCTCTTTTCCCTCCCTATCTCATCTGGTAAAGGCTGGGTAAGACAGTTTTTAAAGAGAAGCCACAGAGGCTGGTAGGATGAACCCTTATCCACAGGAGTGTCCCTGCAGGTAGAGGAGAACTCACCCCCAGACACCAGCCCTGTGCAGCAGGCTGGCAACATCAGCATTTTCTCAGGTAGTGGGTAATTCACACCAGAAAATGTATTTGCACTGAGGCCTGAAGCCTGAACCAGGGATTCAGGAAGCAAGATTCATTGCAGGATTTAAATAGGTAGAAATCCCATTCATGGGTCTATTACCAGGAAACACCTGTGGGGCTTGCTCATATTAGCTGCTTTGTGCTGCAGCTACCAAGGATATAGGAGTGGAAATGGAGCCCTCTCAGCAGAGCCAGCCACTTCTGCTGCAGCCCTCCTGGAGGCAATAGGAAGCCTGTCAGCTGTATTAACCAGAGATACTCAAACAGCAGCTGCTTCAGCAAAAGCTCCTCTAGAAACTCATCAATCCATCCCCCATAACTCACCCTACTGCACCTCCCACTCACAACACCAAGCCTCCTAGCACCTAAAGCAGAATGGAACTGATGGCTCAAGAGCTTCAGTTTGTACTGCATGCAGCGGTCCTGCAGACCTAAATGTGTCACCAAGAGCATGCAAAGTTTATCTTAAGGAAAGCCCTTCTGCCTCTCTGTCTGATGCCTAATGAGGACTGGATTTGGATATGAAAATGCACTGGTTACTGTGTTTCTCTGGGATGATACAGGGCAGCAAGGTAAGGAAAATTGTGCAATATCTGGGGGTAAAATGGTTGGGGTTTTTTTATAAACAGAATACCCAGTTATGTGAGATGCTTCCTAAGGAGAATGGGTGAATGTGGACTTTGACCATCCTTCCCCCTCAGGAAAGCTTTCCTGCTGCAAGCAGGACTTCTAGTTCCAAACCTCCTTTTGCTCTTCTACTGCTTGCTCTGCCAAACTGACCCCCCCCATCTCTGTGACCCTGTGAAGGGAGAAGTCCCCACGTCCCTACGATTCCATGCCGTTGTAGCTGTCATTGGAGCAACTGTGCAACAGCATAAAATTCAAAGACAGATAGCTTCACTTGGTGGCTTTTCACACCTTGAGTGCTCAGGAGACAATACCCTTCTCAGGGAAGAGGCACAGCACTACAGAGCCCTGGTACATATTAATTTCTAAAAGAGGATTTTAATCATGCAACGTCCTCTGCAGTCGCACAGAATTTAATCTCATTGCTGACAGTGGCTGATGGGGGAGCATGTTAAGTGGAAAAGTTGTATTCAAGACCTTCTTGCTGCTATGTGCTACAGGCAGTCCCTTGGGAAGAAGAAAATGACCCAAAGTGGTCTCTCTTGCAGCTGACCACCCCTGGCCCAGGGCCTCCGTGTACCCCAGCATTCCCAAAGTTCTGCCCAAGGTTCAAGTACGTGGATTAATACAGTTAGCATTTATCAAGGCTTACTTTACAAATATTGATTTATTAATCTAAGCAAGACCCAGGGATATATGCACATAGCATTCCCATGTTAAGTTACAGAAACTGAGACACACACAAAAACCCCACTGTCTGACTTACTCAAGGTCAAACGAGGAACACAGCCCACAGCCAGGATTAGTTGCAGGATGCTGAGCTCCCAGTGCCAGGCTATGACTATTAGGACATGCTGTCCTCTCCACACTAGGTCTTTCCTCTTCTCTTCAGATCTGTCTTCACCTAAGCCTATGTTTAGTGAGAATCTTGCCTTCATTTAGTAATCTGGGAAGAGAAAATAATGAAGAGCCCAAAGTTGAAAGCCATAAGCTGTGAACTGAGACTCTCCCAGCTGCTAAGGAGACCCACCACAAGGGGGTTATCCTCACTCTCGTTCTGCTTTTACCAGGGACCACTTGCAGGTGGCCTTACAAGTCTTGGTCAATTTAAGTGTTAAAGACAAAACTCCCAAAGGAATTAAGGTACTTTATTCCTCCAGTTTTAATGGGCCCTTAAAGCCTATATGACAAGTTGCAGCTGGAATTGTGAAACAAGTCTTCAGAAGCGCCTAAGTAATGTTACAATCACTGACTAAGAGGAATGAAATTCTGTGTTTTCTTTTTCCTGCTACAATAAAAGATACTTCCCTATAATGTATCTGAAGTTAGGGCAACCTAAGCAATGGCCCAGAAGACTCCATAAAATCACTACAGTTAAATGAAAAACGATGCATGTTTTCAAGCAGCACACACCTGATGCCTACTCTCTAAAGAAAGGCAAGCTACTGAGCAGGTCAGTCACTGTAAACTCCTGTAACCACTCTTTTGAGGTATTAGACCAGCTTTGGACTATTAATGGGTAAAAATGAAGTATGAGACAACAGATCCATCAGCTTTAGCATCCTGAGGAACTGCAATATGATTTTGTCTACAATAGCCACGTCTCCAGCAAGGGAGCACTGCAAAAACTTAAAAGTATCTGAATGACAACTGCACACTGTCTGAAGAAATGCCTTTTAGAGGACATGAAAGCCAAAGAATCCTGCAGAACCCTGGAGGGAAATCATGGCAGTGCATTACACACACTCCTCTGTAATTTATGTCACTGAAGTGTGTTTTTTCCACTCTCAGTTCTCCTGGAGCGTGGGAAGTGGTGTCTGAGGCAGCCAAAGTCTCAGGGTAGACAACAGACAACATGGGAAAAGAGGATAAAACTCTTATCAGGCACTGAATGCTTAATGACAGAATGAAAGCCTGTGTTTGGTCCTCAACTTCCTCCAGTTGCTCCTTCATTTTGCTCCTATAATCCTTGATTTTGCTAACGAAACATGGGCAGGAAAGTTGACTACCTGAATGTGCCAGACATCACCATCTCCTTTAAGCAGTGTGTTATTCATAAATACAAAGAAAACTCTTGATTTTTTTTTTCCTCCCTTTCAAAGCTAAACCAATCATATTTATGATCAGATTTTAATCTATTTTTAAGAAGTGTTTGAAAATTTCCTTGGATGTTGTTTTGAAAGTTACATTCTAATTTCCACTCAGAGGTACTCAGACACAAGAGAGAACAAAACTGATAGTCTGACTGAAGAAATGTTTCATTTGCTGTTTTCTAGCCCCATTCAAATGTAAAAATTAAGAATGTGAATAAACTTGGTTAAACTACATAATTAAGTAAACATGGAGAGACATTGTGTATCTGATTAGCAGAAAGAAGAACCAAATCTACTATAAAGGCTATATTTAGCTGCAAATGAACATCTTTAATGGCTACTATCTCATGAAAACCAACCTCTCCTTAGAAAAATAACCAAGAACTAGATTTAAATTGATTGTTAAATCAATTAAATCAATCCAACCTGTCAGAATCTCTCTCATTAGAGTCATTGTTAGATGCAAAGCTGCTGCCTGCATGGTCTGCCCACACGGGGAAAACACAAAATGATGCAGTGCCAAAGGTTAGCAACAGCACAGCACCTTCACAGCACATCCACCCCAAATTATGCCAGACACTGCCAAGTCCTAATGCATGCACAGACTTCTCCCCAACAGAGTGCATCCATTAATACGTGGAGCCCATTCACGTGTCCTATTTTCCTGTATTAACCAACCAAACATGAAAAAAAGTGGGTCCCTCTAGCAGTCTGACCCATTTGGAGAGTCCAGCAAAGCCAAACTGACTTGTATTTCTTAGAAAAAGAATTAAAAATTGTGCTTAAATAGAAAGCAACCAGTTGCAGCCCTGCAGGATTAGTTGGCTGAAGCCTTCCGTGGATAATAATCAGCTTAATGGCAACAAAGATCACAGCGCAGTTAGTGCAGCTGTGACACTCAGCAGCATTTCACCAAAGAGGAAGGGTTGCAGCAGGCTGGAACAGCCTCTTTGATTTCCAGCTTTCCCTCCCCTTACCCCCATCGTGCAGTCAACATCCCCATCAGCTCCATTAGCATGAAAGAATTAAGGAGAGGAACGGGTAGGGTGGAGCAATTTACATCTGCAGGTCAGCATGCTTCCACAGCATCATAGAATTCAATTCAATGGACAAATAAAGTGGTGCTAGTTGTTTTCCAAACCCAGGTTAATTTTAACTTAATTCCCAGGCTGCTGCAGGCTAAAGGGCTGCCTGCTCCATGGCTAAATGACCAGCTAGCTATTACAGAGAGGGATGCTGTTGGAGCCCTCCTGCTTTTGCTCTTTGGTTCCTCACCTTCCCACAAGAGAGACTGGAAGCAAACGCTCGATTCCTCTAATTACAGCTCTACTTGCACTGGCAAATCCATTGCTTTAGGTTATACCTTACTGTTGTGTTGCAAAAAAAATACTGTAGAATATCATAGATACAAGGAGATTTTAGCCTGCCCCTGTAAAAAGAGTTTTTCAGGCTTCTTAAATGAAGACTTTCACCATTAAATCCAGTGATCCACCTCTCACGTGCAGTATTAACACGTACAAAACCAAGCAACTAAATCCTAATCTATTCACCACTAACTCTTCTGCTTCTGAGTTTTGCTTCCTCTGGGAAAAAGGCCCTGAGATGCAGAAGAACACTCTCATGACTGAAAACAGCTGAGGATCCATGCAGAAGACCCACAACTCTTTTATCTGGAAGAGGCTAAGGGATAGGATAGGTATGGCAAAAGTATGAGCACCTTGGGAAAAGCCATTTGCTGCACAGCTTCCTGAGGTCTTCTCCTCTCCAAGCTGGTGGAAAACTCAAGCCTGAGCAGTTGCACTTTGGAACAAGAGCTCTGAAAGAGAATTCATTTCTATCTGCAGAATAAACACCCTCTCCAGCACCACAATGTTTTGAAGCCTCTAAAATAAACCAGGGCTTGAGGATTCAGGACACTTCACACAAATAATGGGAGTGTGTCTCCTCTTCCTCTGCCAAAACTACCTTTGCCCTCTCCAAAACATCAGCTCAACACCCTGCTGTCATTCTCCCCACCAGAAAATCTTTGCACTTCAGCAGTTCTGCAGAGACATAATTTACAAAGTGCTAGGCAAATAAGCATGCTCTGAAATGGGAAACAATGTTATTGACAGACTACCTGGCACTAAGCTTTCAAACCCACCAGGAACATCAGCCCCATCACCTTAGGAGGTTTCCAAAGTTTTGCTTTTTGTGACTCCACAAAATGCATCTCTGGAGCCATTACATGAATTAGTTTGGGGGGTGGGGGGGAAAGGAGGAGTGGTTAAGAACAGCAATACACCCCCTAGGAGGACATTTAGAAGCATCTGGCTCAGAGATATTAAGAAAGGAAAGAAAAATTAATCATGCTGGCTGGGAAAAAACCCTGGCATCAGCACAGCCACCTTGTCATAAGGCAGCTATTAATAATGTGAACCTCCAGGGACCACTCAGACATCTGAAAGATCCACTTGTTGCCTATCACAGAGCAAGCAGGTTTAACTGATGCCTCTTTGAAGCCTTCTGAATTTTATGCCAAGACACTGTTTGGTTTTTCTGGGGTTTGTTTGTGGTTTTTTTAAAGAACAATAACATGCTAAAGATCAGCTCTTTAGTGCATTTTGCTCCTTTTCCTAGATGGTATCAGAGAGTGCACAAGGGAGGTCAGCACACCTTGGCTACTCAGAAACATGTGCTATTGGCTGCAGCAGAATGCAGCAATGCCCAGTAACTGCTGCAAAAATATCAGATGCTGGAGCTGTGGATATCAGACAATTAGGATGTTAAGAAAACAAAAGGATTCATTCCTGGGGATACCTAGGTATCAAAACAAGCCTGGCCAAGACACTGCAGCAAAGAGAACCAGAACAGATCTCAAATAGAACTCCTCTAACCCTGAGTAGGATGTAAAGTTTGTAGCAGCAACAATACCTAGAATTCATACTTTCAAGAGAATTTATTTAGCCAACAAAACATGGCAAACTCCTCCTTTTTTAGGACCTTGTAACTTCTCCAGGGCCACAGCAATCTTTCCTGCCTAATGCACTGAAAGCAAACATGATAAAGGAACCACTAACCTGCTCATATTTGGGAAATGAGGAGTGCTGCCAAAAGCAAACCAGACACTTCCAATGTAATCTTAGATGTTATTTTCTGACCTCTTGGACCATCTGTGACTAGCTACAACTCCAGACTCACAGGACACACAGCTGACTCACTGAAGTGCAGCAACAGCTGTAAACTCTGTGTCTCAAAGACAAAATGATGACTGAGAAGGACCCTGTTGGATGTTTATAGGCTACCTGATGCTGCAGGAGATGCTACCATAGGAGCTAACAGGAGGTCATGTCAAAGGAGATGGGCTGTGGTTGGCAAAGCCAGACAACAATTCCCCAGTTAGGGAATATTGCTCAGATATTCTCAGGTTAGAAAGAGCAGTGTTTAAGCAGAAGATGACACCCAGGAGACCAGTGCTGTGCCAGATGTTTTCAGTAGCTGGGCACAGGGTTGAAAGCACCATCCCTCCAGAAATGCACTGCCACTATTAGTGCCACTCCCTGCTTAAATCTGAAACAATTTTGCAGCCAGATGACTTTTTTTCTTAACCCACCCTATCCCAAGAGGAAATGTTTTCTGCACTGGGTACAGCTGTGCTACATTCCAATGCAAATGAAGCAATTTTCTCTTTTTCTCTATGAAAAGTCTCCCATTTCTTCCCCATCACTGAATTTATCTCCCAGTGGACATGCTAAGATGCAACATTTGTAAGGTTTTTCACCTGATCTCAGAAAGGGATCAGCCCTATGATCCATGCCAATAAAAGTCCCCCTGACTTATGTAGGGAATTCACCTGTTTATCCTTCACCAGAAGTCCTCAGTAATGACACCTGACTACCCTTTAAATCCTCAGTAAGACTACTTGTGCCATGACCCTCTGTGTCACTGCCATCTGGCATGGCTTGGGGAAGCCAGGAGCCAAGAATATCATTTTTCTGCTGATCTCTGGTTTGTTCTCTTACTTCCATTCACTCAACCTTTCCATCTGCACTCCCTGTTGCACAGCCTCTGCTGCCAAGATGATCTTTTTGGGATATGGATGGTCTTTGTGCTTGCTTGGTGCCTTGACTGGCATGTCTACTAGCTGCAACAGACAAAATAGGTGAGAAGAGCTGAGGGCAAAATGAAACCTGCTGTTATCTATGTGCCTGTTTACAGGTCTGCCCTATTCAGTGCCTAGAAATGCACCAGAGCTGCATCCACTGCTCACAAACATCTGGGAGACAGAATTGGGCAGAGCAGTGAAAGCTTCAGTTTTTAGGAAGTGGTTTAAAAGCTTCAGAAGATTTTCTTTCCAGCTTCAGGTTGGGCTTTCCTTTCCCCCAGGCAAAAGAAACAATTTGTCACTGATTAGATCTGTAGTTTTTCCTAGGTAAATTCAGGGAGCTGCTTCAGACTATAATTCCCATGTGCAGAAGGGGAACACTTGAGCTGACAGGCAAAAAGTAAAAGCCCCTCTTTAAAGCAGGTCTAAAAGAATGCTTCCCATGGTATGCTCTAGTCTACAGCATCTTCAAGTTTTGTCTCTTCCCAATACACATTTATAATGTCTTCACATTGTGGTTTATCCCAAACAACTGGGGCTCCTGTTTTCAGCTGTTTTTTAAATAGCTGATGAGTGCAAACTGGCCCTGTCCATGCTTAACTTCTCTATCTGAGAAGTCAAATGAAGGATTGAAAGTCACCACAGCTCTAGAGTTTTTCTGCTGCTGTGCAATATCCAGATCCAAACTGCATTCATGGTTTAAATTAGCCTCTTTGGCTTCACAATTAGGACTGGAGGTGAGGATGTGTCTGATCACTTCCTGTCATTCAAAAAAACCAAGCACTTGGTTATTAAGCTATGAAAAATTGACCATTTGCAATTGCTGAGCCATGACTTTACAAATCTCTTCTTGGTCTGACCACTGGCATTTAAAGTGCAATGCTCAATTTCATACCACTCCAGAAGTGAAATGACCATGTAACCTGTTGAGTACTGCTTGAAAATATCCTGGGGATAGCAGCGGGAATAGGGCTTCCCAGAGAAGGTAACCAGGCAGCTTTTGCAGATCTGGCTTCTGCCTCAGGTTTCATCTGCACAGTCTGAATGTGATTAAAACTTCAGTTTAGGGAAAAAGAAAAATAGAATTAAAAAAAAAAAAAAAGAAATAAGAGACAATTGAAATTTCCTGCACAGAACTGAACTTTCTCTGCCTCTGGCAGAGACCCGTCAAGGTTTCTCTGTAGCACAATTCCTGACTACTGCTGCCTGAAATACTTTGCTTGTCCCTCCTCCTGCACTGGAGAAAGTCAACCAGTCCAAACTCCTTCCTGATTGGTTTGTTTCTTAATCACTCTCTTGCTTTGAGGGTCATGCTGAAATGGAGACATTTCTGCTCAACACCAAGGCAGGGAAAGAAAGGCAGGACAGAACTGGTGCTCTCCTCCTCTCTTCCAACATCCAACACACACACAGAGCTCATCACTGACTGTGCCTAGCCCCTCTGTCAGCAGCAGGGATGTGTGGGGTTTTCTCCAGCATGGAGCTGTGTGGCAGGTCAGCCTCATCAGAGAAGCTGCCCAGAGGTATGGCCATCTCCAGCCACTCAGCTCCATCTCTCCACCAGCCTTCTCCACAGCCATGAACCAGAGCTCCCAAAAAGCCCTGGATAAAAATAACCTTTAACTCTATTCCCATCCCTTTCCCCTGCCTCACAAAAGTACTGCTGGATGTACAGTAAAGGAAGCAAATATCACAGAAAAAACAAGCAGACAAAAGGAATCTGCAAACCACTGTGTTAGAGTCTAATTTAGAGCAGCCACTTTTTAGCTGTAGGGCAAGGAACTGCAATACTATCACAGCAGTAACATCATGCAGCAGAGAAGGTGACAACATTTTTAGGGGTATTTATTGGAAGCATACTAAATTTAAGACTGTCCCCTGCAACTGAATTTTCAAGGGTGACAGAAATCAGCTGGCTAGAGCTGATACTGCTGAGAGCTAGCAGAAGAACCACTTAATCTCTTTTGCATTTTTGTTTGTTGAAGATAAAGAAACATTTCTTTCACTAATAGTTCCATGCTTGTTCCATCTCACTTTATCTGGACTGCAGGATCTGTTTAATTTCATTTGACCAGTTTTTTAAGGATCTTAGAACTACCATATTTTTATAATCTTGTTATAGCCATGAGATAAAAAAAGGATCTGTTGCCCCACCATTTCCCAAGACAGAAAGAAATCAAGTGACTTGTTCAAGGTCACCCCAGGGTTCTGTAGCAAAACTGGAGAATTAGAAACCTTCTCTTACAACCTTCCCATAAAGGGAATTTCTTCCCTGAATTGACAGGGATTCTACATATTTGGACACCTGCTGCTATGCTTTGTAATAACATACAGAACTGTGGATAACCAGGTTCTGAATGGATAGATCCTGTTCTTTCTCTCAAGCTGAAAAAAACCAGCAAATTCTCTCACTAATGAAGAAAACTAGTCTACCACCACTACCAGATGGGAGGACCCCAAAGCTTAGCAAAAGCACTTGAAAGGACATCAATTGCTGGTTCTGGAAAGCTAGAATATAGCAGGTCTGCATCACAGATGTGTCTCTGTGAAGAGGAAAAAATGGCAACATTCATACTCTAAAGTTTTTTCTCCTAAGCCTTAGCAAAGCCATAACATAAGCTAAAGGGAAATACCCATCTCAAAGGTCTGCATCTTCAGGATGTGCATTGCTTATGACATTTTGCTGTTAAGTGGTGAATTGTTCAGCACTCTGGAGTGTCTGGATCTTTCAGTTAGTTTTTACATGCACATGAAATCATAGAATCACAGAATGGTCAGAGTTGGAAGGGACCTCAAAGACCATCTAGTTCCAACCCCCCTGCCTGCCAGGGACACCATCCACTAGATCAGGTTGCCCAGGGCCCCATCCAGCCTTGTCTTAAAAGCTTCCAGGGATGAGGCTTCCACAACCTCTCTGGGCAACCTGTTCCACCCTCAGAGTGAAGAACTTCTTCCTAATGTCCAATCTAAATCTGCCCTCCTCTAGCTTACACCCATTTCCCCTGGTTCTAAATTACTCAACCTCCCCCAATCTCCCTGATAACCAGGAAAACAACAGCCACCAATGCAGTTTTGGTTGCAACTCTTAAGTGTTTACCAGCCCCAGGACCTTTGTTTTTCTCCTGTCCAGGCTGGGCAGGAATGAAGCAGGAGCACACAAATAATGCAACAGAAATGTGGAGAGTGAAGCCACCAACTTCAAAGGAGGAGGTTGAGGTTGTGCCATTAATGGGACACAGATGAGGGCAGTATATGGTGTAAGAGCAAGTAGCACATAGGAATAGCAATTATATAGATGTACTGAACAGCTCCCTTGCTCCCTACATGCTGTCCATATGAAGCAACTGTCCTACAGGGGAAAAGAAGAAGTGTTTTCCAGAGCCAGCTTCAGAAGGGTGTGAGGGAACAGCAACCATTTATCCACACAGATACATCACCAGTTGCTTGTTACAGGAAAACCTGACAGCTGACCAGAGCAGGCATTTGACCTAAACCTCTAAACCTCAACAGTAGAGCTGAAGAGATCATCTGAACGTTTTTGGCTGGTGAGACATTAACAGATGCTTTAGACTTATGCAGTGTTAATGGGAGGAGCAGGTATGTCAAACTAAGTCACTGGCTGTGTCCAGGCTGTGGTTTCCATCTCTCTTCCAAGCTGTGTTGAAGTACATTGGCAGAACAGCATCCATCAGGGATGTATTCAATGCTGACCACAGCAGTATTTGCCCTCTGCAAAAAGGATATGAGCAGAACAGTCATATCTGCATAAACATCCCATTAATAACAGCCTGGGTGAAGACTGCATTTAAATATTGGACTCCAGTTGAAGCACCTGCTTATTGAAGAGTTCAGAGAAGCTTCTCTGGTTGCTAGTATTGATGAATATTTCAGCATCCACTCCTAGGGAAGGCTGTATGCACAATCCAGTGCCACAGGTCTGTGGCTGGGACCTCATGCTTCTTCAGCTGGCTTAGGAATTAGGGGATCAGTGTTGTAGTCAACACCCAAAATCATGAGATGCTTGGGGAAGGGCTTGGGAAACCAGCCATAGCTAGCAAAGAGAATGGAAGACATTAAGGTCAGAGCAGAGACACTGGTTGCCTCTCTGAAGAACAGGCAGGACCACATCTGCCTCTGCTGGTTTCTGTTACGCTACAAATCTACCTTGATGATTATTTACACTTCCCTCTTCCAACCTTCCTCTCTCCTCTTATGTAAACATACTATAAATACAGACTGGGCATCAAGCCCATCAATCTACTGCTCAGCTTCCCCCAAAACTAAAGGTCTTTCTCTGGACAAGCTGTGATTTAGCTCCAAGTTCCTGTAAGCCTGAGCAACTTCTTCCAACCTCTATCAGCAGTAATGTGACACATGCCCTTGTGCTACCCCTGAGAGATCCACACCTTGAGAAACCAAATCCCAATTTCAGCATGACCCACAGGGGACTTCTGCTGTGGATCCCATCAGCCCTTTTACAGGTCCTTTTGGTGGTCTTGGAGAGAACACTCACAAAAGTCACCCTACATTGTACGATGCCACAGGACTTGGCCCTGAACAAGACCAAGACCTCTGGCCAGTGTCAGATAATCCGTCACTATAAGCTCCTTGTATCCAAGCCAGATATTTATTGCTATTGATCTGCCTGGTCCCAGTGAAAGACTTTTGTTCTCCCACCCCAGGACTTTGACCTCAATTAAGTTATGAATTTCAATCCGATAGACTGCTCCACTTACCCTGCTGCTCTCCCTGACTGGATTAATTAGAATTAGCTAGGCTGGGAGTCACCCCGAGCCTCTCATGGATCATGTTATTTTAATAATAAATAAAGAGATGGCAGCAGCATACAAGGAAGGATTCTGAAAGATTGTTCATCCAAGAGCATCATTCAGAACCTGCCAATACTAATTTCTCCAAGTTTGATTACCTCATTTACTTCTTTTTATTTCTATTCATTAATGGAGTTTTATCCCCCATTACTTCAGCTCCCCAAATGTGCCCTTCCTATAAAGGAACCAGAGAGACAGGTTTTGCTGTGACAGAGTTTTATTACTGCAGCTCATCAAAAGTATAGTTAGCAGGAATGGAATAGTCATTAAGCATTTAATAATCTAATAGTACTGAGAAAATAGCTATATAATAGGGGAGGGGAAAAGGAAAGGAGAGGGCCAAGGCAAGCCTGCCTATGGCCATGAAGCATGCAGAGAGGGCTCTCGACGTAGTCAGCTGGCTGGTGGACAAACCCAAGCATCTTCAAGAAGGGAACACCTAAGACTGGAGAAAATGCATCTATCCATTGGGATGTTTTCTGACATCACCATAATACCTTTGGAATGAGCCTAAAACTTCTTGAATACCAAAGAAATCTGATTGGCAAGAAGAAGTTTCCGAACTAGTGAGCAGGGGCCTGATAGCTGCATTATCCTTATTACCTCTCTTTCCCTATAAAAGCAATTACACACTTGGAAGATGTTGGGTTGCTCAGGACTGTACTGAAATGGATTGTCTGGGCCAGCCATGCCACAGGCATACTACAGAGTTATTGACCCATAAATGAACACTTATTTGTCATGCTCATTTTAATGTTTAATTGGCTGGAACAGCAGAAACAGATGATGGAAGGTTACCAATTCTGCCCCTGCCGGTACCTGGGTTGCAGATAGCCAACTCCTAAGGGAGAACACACACAGTGGACTGCTTCAAGGCACCTTCCACCTTCATGTAAGTTCAGGCCTTCCTTTGATAAGAAACCCTCCTCAGGACAGGGTGATTTATTTCAGCCAAGCTGAGCTTTGTTGTAAGAGGATGGAAGACCCATTTCAACACGAGATGTCTAAGTCCAAACCACCAATGAGTCTGTCAGATAAACCAGAAGGTTACCCCAGGATAGGAGTTACTTGCTTTGCTGCAAAAGGGAGCAACTGAGCAGTCTCCCTCTGAGAGGCAGAGGGAGGATGGCACCAGCCTTTGTCCCCCTGTGCAGATTAGCACTGTCAAGACTTCTGCTACCCCTCACACCAGTGGGGATGCCAGTCCACGTGGATTTCCAAAAGCCTTTTGAAACATCCTCTCACCAAAGGCTATGAAATGATACTGTCACAGAGCAGGAGGGAAGCTCTTTGCACTGCTTGATAGCTGATCACAAAAGTAAAGACTGAGTAGGAATAAATGCCCAGCCTGCACAATTTGCTGGTGATCCCTGCAGTCTCTGAGGGACCTGTGCAAGGGCTTGGGTTGTTCAACCCCCACAAATGAACAGGGTAAGCAGGCTGAGAGTGAAGCATCCAAGCCTGTTAAAACAAAAGCTGACTGTAAAATGCTGCAGAAGGGTCTCAGAGTGACAGGGTGAAAAAAACTGCAGATGAAATTCAGAACTAATAAATACCAAGTAATGCACATGGGGAAAAACAATCTTTAGGCTAAATTCACAGTGATGTGCTCCAAACTAGCTATTACCTCTGTGAGAACAGAGCATGAGTTACTACAGACAGCTCTATTATAATACCAGTTTAGTGTTCAATGATAGTTAATAAAAGGTAAACAACAAGGAGGCATTTATAAAAAAACCCCTCATATTGCACTTACAGCTTGGGCATTGAGAGACAGTGCTACTCCCTTCATCTGAAAGGAAATAAGAAAGAAAAATGATCCAAAGAATGACAAGAAGCAAAGTTACCCAGCAGCTTCCAAATGGGTAGGATTAAATAGATTAAATTCCTCAGTCTGAAAAAAGAAGAGATCAAGGGGAATCAAGGAGGCCAATAAAGTCAAAAACAGGATAGAGAAGGCAACTGGGGGAACAATTACTGTTTCTCATTACAAGAAGGATGGGCTCTCACAGGAAAGGATCGTGGCAAGTGCAAAGCAAATGCACAGTTAAACTACAGAACTCTCAGAGGCATAAAAGGTTGGGAATCCAAAGAGGGATGAGAGAAATCTATCAAAGGGAAATCCAGGAGTGTAAAGATAATACCAGTGGTTCAGGAAGCCTGTGAGCCACAGGCTCTGGGAAAAATATATGAAATTATCACTGTATGCTTACCCTACTCTGTCCCCCAAGCATTCACTCTTCCCTGCCACTGGAGACAACGCTGAGCTAGAAAGATTCCTGCACCAACAGCTCTTCTCATGGATGCAGAAGTAAGATGTACAAGCTGAGACAGAAACCTCCTACATTAGCTTTGCCACTTAGAAACCAAGTTCTAAACAAAATAAGCATAAAGAGCTACACTCCCAACAGCTGAAGTGTGAAAATGATCTAATTTAGGAAAACTAAACAAAAGTACTTGACACCAAAGACTGAAAAGCCAAGGTGCCCCAGTGATGCACTCAGAACTGCTTTTTCTCTTGGTCTTTTTTTCTTTTTTTTGCTGTGTAGGGGTTGGTTTGTTTTTTTCCAGAGCTAACTGGCAGACACAGCTGCTGAATGAACAACAGATGAATGAAAAATTCCCTTTGGAAAGTAAATTCAGACCCTCTCACGTTGAAAAGTCACCAGGGAGAAGGTGAGTGGCAAAATTAAACTCCTTCAAAACAGAAAAAGCTTTTTCAATAGGCTGAAGGAGGGGAAAAAAACGTTCTAGGAGCCATCTCTCTTCAGCAAAGAGGAGCTGATTGCTTGGCAGAAGTGGTTCCTCTGGCAGAGCCAGGTGATGCCAAGGCTAAAGGAAAAGAAGCAGGGCTAGAGACCATTCCTATGGTGATTAGAGACCACTCCTACAGTGATTAGAGACCATTCCTATGGTGATGTGCTCACCTGAAAAACCAGCTCTGCCACCAGCGGTATCCTGTTTGTAGTTAACCAAACACTTTAATGAGGGGCTAAAGCATTCCCAACAATGACTTCACAAATGACAGGTGCTTTAACACATGCTTATTTCAAAGATGACCCTGAGAGCAAGAGACAAATGGGCATGGGACCATTCCAAATCCTTCCAGGGAGGCATTCCAGGTAAGGCTCTTTCCTTCCTCTGCACCAGCAGAAAGTAAGACACCCATTTGTCCTCTGCACCAGAACGCACAACAGCACCACGGTGCCACCAACACTGACCTCAAAGCTCACTCCTGCTGGCCTCTGTCTACAGTGAGCATGGGCAGAGGTGGCAGCCATTATACCACAAAATAGCTGTGCTGGTCAGGCATGCAAATATGCACAAGGCTCCCTGATGCAGACGGTGGTCACAGCCCTGAGCTGCATGCATGCCTACTGCCAGACTGCACTCCTCCTGCACCAGACTGAAAGTGCCTCCTCCCTCTGCACAACACAGCAGCCCTCGATACAAGGTGATGCCCACAAGCCATGCACTCTCACAGCAACCCACTAAAACATGCTCCTGTCCTCAGCCCCTGGCTTTAAACCCTACTTTTTAATTACCCCTGAAAGCAGCTTTTGATTTGGAGGCTAAAGTAGAGATCACTGCTAGTTTTTTTTTTCAGGACCAGCTCTTAGATTTCACTTTCCAAACACAGAGTGGTTGAAAGGATTGTGTGGACCCTGAAATCATTGCTGACCACCACAGAAGCCTGCAGCTGCTTTCTCAGCCTGGTGAGCCTGCTTTGCAGGCAACGCTGCACGCCTACTGCCTAAGCAAGGGTGCCAACTGCTTTGCTGCACCAGCAAGGAAGCAATGATTCATGTGTCTACAGGGAGCAGAAGAAACAAAAGGCTGTACATGGCAAGCTGGAAATTGGGAAGAAACAATGCAAAAAAAGCCCAGTCCACCCAGGCAAAAGGAAACATCACCTGTACAACCTGCAGTTTGTGCTGAGGAGGCTTGAGGCATCTTCAGAAGCTGAAGAGCAAACCAAGATGCATCTCTGCATCCTCCAGCATGGATTTAAAGCTGCAAATATTTCCCAAGGCTTTCTGCTGAAAGAGTCTTTTCTCCCAGTAGGTAAAATCAGCATCTGCTGAGTGGTGACCATTTAACATTCAACCTGCTGCCAATCTACATTCCACAGAGAGACCTGCAGGAGAGACATGGAGCTGTGCCACTTCTAATAACTGTGTGACTGGCACCATGTCAATGCTTTAATGTGGAAAGCTACCCTCTGTCACTAAGCAGATCTCTCCTTTCTTTTGGCTAATGGCTTTCACACCCATTGGCAACAATGTCAAGGCTGAAGGGGTATGAGCCTGCAGAGCCTTCAGAGGTCTGCTTGGCAAAGCTGATCACAGAAATATTGAGACAGGCTGGGGGTGGTATAAGAGAAAAAGGGAACTAGTTTGGTTAACAATTCTGCTCTGATTGCTTTGCTTTTCATCCTTCTTTAGTGTCTTTGCCACTCTACCTTCCTACTGCAGCAACGGTCAATTCAGCAGTGCCTGTGACATCCTTTGCTTGCTGTGAGCATAATGACACTAAACCCTCTGCAACAATCATTGGATCCAGGACAGGGTCTCTCCAGGCTTTATGAGCCAGGCTTTTAGCATATTTAGAGGGAAATTTATACTAGGGACATTAAGTGCAAGGGCACAAGTCTCAGACATTTTTCCTTTTTAATCTCAGCCAGGTTTAGAAAATGGCCATAGCAGCAGAGTACTCTGGCAGCTGGCATCCCACCTCCAGGTGTCTGCACCCAGCATCTTGCAGCAGAGGGGGAGGGTGGGCTGTGTGGGCACAGACATACAAGAAAGCTGGGGAGGGACTTTTTAGGAGGTCAGACAGGGATAGAACCAGGGGAAATGGGTGTAAGCTAGAGGAGGGGAGATTTAGGTTGGATATTAGGAGGAAGTTCTTCACTATGTGAGGGTGGTGAGACAGTGGAACAGGTTGTGGAAGCCTCATCCCTGGAAGCTTTTAAGACAAGGCTGGATGGGGCCCTGGGCAACCTGATCTAGTGAATGGTGTCCCTGGCAGGCAGGGGGGTTGGAACTAGATGTTCTTTGAGGTCCCTTCCAACTCTGACTGTTCTATGATTCTATATATTCACTGGGGAGGGGAAAGCTGTGAAGATACAGCCTGTGGGCTTTGGTCCTTGGTCAGAACAGTCAAGATGCCCACACTGATTTCCTCAACGTCTCCCTATGGATACAGAAAAACAAAGGCATGGCCCATACTCAGAGCAGGAGGTGGAGAAGGGACCCATGTTTGCCAAGACCAGCTTCATTTTTACATGTCTACAGAACACCTCCAACATGAAGCTCCTGCAGAGACTGGAGCAATTTGTATCCTTGCTGTGAAATCCAAATGAAGAAGACTGAAAAGAAAAAAACCCAGGCACTGACAGGCAGGCCAGCAAGCAGGACTGACTTGTCCTGGCTTCTTTTTATCCTACAAAGAAAACAATCCTTTTAGAATCAGGCAGGAAAACAGAAACACCAGGCAAATGAAACAAAGCCAACAGACCACCAATCTCAGCAATCTTTGACATAGCCATAATTTCTACTTCATTTTTAGCTAATGGTGGAAATTAGTCTTTGGATAGTTGATAAAAATCAACCTGTCTCTGCTGGGTTACTACCATGATCTGTGGCCCAGCAACTACTTCTAGGACAATTGATTTTCCTTTTTGGCAACCAATAGGCCAGTCAATAATAATGTTGTTTGAGAAGGATTGAGTCATGGGAGAGATGAACCCTCCCTGCCATTTATTATGTTTGGATTGTCTTCATTTGAAGATTTTTTTCTTCTTTTTTTTTCCCCACTGAGGAGGAGAGTGAAGGCATTACAGGGGGACAGCTACTCCATGTCCCCATCTCCAGGAGTCCTCTGACTCAGGAGTTTGTCAGCATGCAAATAGAGAGGAGGGAAGGGGCTGCCTGCTAGAGGTGCATGGCAGGGGGGACTGGGAAGAAAGGCAATCTGGGGAGGCAACCACACTCCCCCATCTTGCTACTCTAGATGTCTTTTAGAAAAGAAATAAAGTGAAAAATCCAGCTAATTCAAAATCAGATGCTAAGAGGCATGACCTCAGACAGCTCTGCAGCACTGTGTGAACCAGTACAAGACACAGATAAAACACTGGCATCAAAGAGCAAGCAAATCTCCCTGCAGACAGCACAGACAACAGCTCTTCACTGGAGTGATTGGTGCCTGTGAGTGAATAACAGAAAATCCACATATACTAACTAGAACAGACACTGTAACCTGATGGCTTTTCAGCTTTGGTTCTCAAATCAACTTGGACCCCCAAGGTTTTGTGGGTGAGCACTGAGAGCTTACTGATAAGTGGTCTAGTGATCTGCACCTTTGCTAAGAAAGTGAAAGGTCAGCAAGTAAAACCTGAAGATCAGGGATAGCTTTTGTCATCCTTGTAGTCACAATTCTAGCACAATCCCAGCACCCACCAATGATTCCCACAGCATTGGATAAACTGATGAATAGAACTGTCAATGCTGCAGTTTAACAATCATAAAGTAATAGCTAAATACAACTTTAACTCAGTTGCTCTACCAGCTAGATAGGTACACAGCCCTTAATTATCCTGTGTGCCAAGTGACACAGTTCCACTTACAGCTAACAAAATTCATTTTAAGACTTGTTCATGTAGCCAGACAGGCTTGCAACACTCTTCAGAGGAAGCTGACCCATGGCTATCCCTTCAGGAGAGTTCCCCACACATTCCCAAGGGTATGCCCTGAATGCACAGATTATTTTGGGGGGGAATGCAGAGCACCCACAAATGGAACCAAGTGCAGCCACAGCAAGACCAGGAGGAGAGTCTACTGATTTGATGTTCCAAGTGAGATGCTATTTATCCTTCTCTGTCTCACTGGACAATTACCATACCACAATGACCTTCATCTCTCTTGAAACAGCACTGGTAATGCACATACTTGCAATGCTCCCTGCATAGGATGAGCAATCCTCTGGGGCCTCTCCACTAGAGCACAAGAATCCTCCTTTACAAGCTGCCTTGCCTTTGCAGAAGGAGCTGACCAGACCCACCTAACAGAACTGAAGCAGCACACCATGCCCAAACATCCCCCTCAACACACTAAAGGAACTCCTCTGAAAGCTGGTTGAGCTGCAGCTCACATCCAGGAACAGAGCTGAATTCTGCCATCTCCACTCTGCCACTGCACCACTAGATACAACTGAGGCCAAGGAAAGTCTCTGAGCAGCACAGCTTGTACCCAGTGCCTCCTCTGGCCCCAGAAAACTCCCTTCCAAGGCCAGAGACAACATTGCAAGGAAAATCTCTCCCTCTGGGGAGAGTTGCTGATCCTGTGCAAGCAAAACTTATTGTCATGTATTTTAAAGGTAGAAATAGTATAACCATGCTGCTGAGCTCCTTCATAACTTATAGCATGAATATACTCCCTTTCACTTCATCACCCCATGAAAAGCCTACTACATTTTAGGCAAACAGTTCCAAAGGAAGGAGGCTGTTTTCAGACTGAGCCCCAAGCTCTGAGTATTTCCAGCAGAGCTCCAAAATACCATACCACACCACCACCCACTTTGAAATGGCCTCTGGCTCTGCAGATTTAGGCAATTCAATTACACAAATGCCCCTTTTCAACACAGTAGAGAAACCTGTTGCCTTTCTGTAGCCCCTTGCCCATGGCAATCTCTTACCACCTCTTTTCAAATGTGCTATTAGAGCTAATTATGAACAATCCAAGAACTCAACGGCTGCAGCTTTAGAGGGACATTAGTGAAGCACCCTTTGGCAGTACCACTGGTAACAAGGGAAAGCACAGGCACTGGTCCATGCAGTGCAGGAGTGTGTGGTTATTCCAGAAGGCAGGCAATGTGGGCACTACAGGAATGAGGCAACCTCTCCTCCTGTTGTCATCCTCTCTGGTTATCAACAAAGAGCAGTAAGCTGACTCTTGCAGAGTCTGCAAGTACTTTGACAAGAGAGAGTATGAAGATGGCTAAAACAGGCAGCAAAAAGTGACTAAGGCACATCTACAGGCACAGGGAAGTGGGATGACTTGCTCCAGGTCACCTAACAGAACACCATCACTATCTGCTTAGGGCAGCTAAATCCTTTAGCACACTCCAAGAGAGCCAAGATGGGAGAGCATCTATTAAAAAGGTAATGGAAGAGAGCATAAACCTGCCATGCTGTTTGACTAACTTTTCAGAACCATGCTAAAGCACAGACAATTAACAAAAAAGTTGGTCTATGACATTTCTCTCCTCCACCAACTGCTCCTAAACTCAGAATCCCTAATTTATCCTTTATCTGTTATGCTGCCTCCATGTAGGTAATGCTGCAAAACTGAACGAGACAGAAAAGCACCTGAAGCCCTGAGTGGTGGCTGGAAAGGACAGGGGCTGCTTAGACACTGGGCTTTGGCAGAGGTACTTGGATGTGAAGGAAACATCCACCCAGAGCACACTGCTCTGAAATAACAGTGCATCTGCTCTGAAATAACATTTAGGTCATCAGAGATTCCCTTACATTTAACCCACTGTTCTTTATCACCTACACATTAACTGCTAGTGCATTTGGTAATGTAGAATAGCAGGTGCTGTGGTGCTTATGGCCTGTTAGGAAGCCAGAGTTTTTCCCCCTCTCCCTTTTCTTCTGGTTGCTCTTAAAATTCCTTCTGCTCTTGCTTTGGATGTGAATTCTTCCAGGGTAAAGAGCAAAATACAAGAGAAATAAACATTAGGTCACAAAGTCTTGGAAGTGTTATTGCAATTTATATATGGCTGAGAATAAAAATGTGTCTGATTTTTTGGGGAACCCACCTACATGGGAACTGAGACCTTTATAAAAAATCCTCCTTTATTACCTTGGTGGGGGAAAAAAATAAGTATTCAAAGATTGATTTTCTTTTTATGGCTATTATTAACCTTTTGTTATTGGCCCAAAATAACCTTGTTAGAAAGTCTGCAATGCATCAAAAATCAAAAGAGAGAAGACTACTTTGACTGAAAATGAACATCCAGGGGAAAACATAAGATGACTTTCACTTCAGCCTTTTCTTCTAACAGTTAGATTTTATCTCCAAAGAAATGAGACAATGAGAAGTGACTTTTGAGAGTGCTGCAGCAGTACAGTGGCCCAGACAGAACCATCTCCCAGCCTGCCAGGGGGAAGGGGAGAGGCAGGTGCCTGATCCAACTTCTCCTTGATTTCAAGGCAAAGCTATTCCATACATGTCCAACATGTCACTCACCAGCTCTAGCTGGAAGGTGATGGTCTGTTCTGGCAGTGGGACACACAACTTCTGCCCCCCTCCATGAGTACTGGCTCCACTGCCTCTCTTCTGTGTAAGGAAACACCCCTATAAAATCCACTACAACTGAAATCCTTGAGATCTAACCATGAAGACATGTCTCTCACCAGCTACTGCAGAGCCACACTTCCAGTACCCATCCCAGCAACAATTCTGCCTAGGCAAGGGCAAGAAAGGCTTTTTGACAATGATTTCACACATGTGCAAACACCAACTCAGCTATTTGTAGTGTGTGAATGCTACCAGCCTGCTGACAAGCCTTCAGAGTGGAGCTGTGCTTAATGTTCACCTCTTACAAACTCCCCAAGAATTTATTGCAGGGCTGCTTAAGATCTCACCAGTAAGAGCTAGCAATTTGTCAGCAGAGGTGTATCTATGTCCAGACTGGGCAGGAGAACAAAGCTAGTAAGTGCCATGTTGGTAAAGAAGCAGTCAATCACAATCTGACATAAATATGTTGGCCAGTTATTTCCAAACATGATGGCAGTTGCACAGGTCAGCCCTTAATTACAAGAAGGTGACAAAAGTAGGAGCATTGACTCATAAGCAAAGGCAGCTCCAAGCTGGCTGGCTGGAACCAACCACTTGCAAAGCAGTTGCTGAAAGCAATGCAGTTGACAGCCTGGTCTAGAAAGGTACCCTAAAACTGCTGCTGGTTAAGCTCAGACATGTGGGCTGCAAACTGCAATGGCTAAAAAGCAGCTTTCTGTTAGTTAAAGTCAAATTGTGCTAGAAACAGGAATCCCCAATGAGGTGAGGAGGCTATGTGGGGATGGAAACAGCATAAGCTCTTCCACTTTGCCCTCAAACAGCACTGAGATCCTTCTGGAGTTGCCATGTGCCCAACACAACATGACCCGAAACATTGCTTATCCTTGTGGGGTGCTCTGCTGAAAACAGACATTTATCAGATGCTTTTCTGATAGGCAAAGTAGGATTCTCTTTCCATTAGTCCACAAAGTTCTGCTGAAAACTGTAGTGTTACAAAAAATACACTGGAGAATAGACTTTAGGTGGGAAGATACCAAACACCTCGACGCAGGAAACCCCTCCTGCCATCAGTACCACGAGTCACAGAGGAAGCCACAGCCAGGGATCAAAAAACTTTACTGCAAGGAGAAGTTTCAGCAGCAGCTGAAAAAGTCTCCTAGGACTATGTACTTCACCCAATCAAATTCTGTTCTTTTTCCCTGGTTACATTTATGGATGTTTTCTCTTTGGTAAGAGAAATGAGAGAACTTGATACGGAGTTAAAAGAGTTCAGCTTCATGCAGAACAGTTGGCAAGGAGGCTACATAAGAAGTCAATCAAATTCAACATTTAATTCCTTTCTTACCTGGCTGTTAACATCAGCAGCATGCTGTAACAGTACTGAAACCAGGTCCTTGTGTCCTCTGTCACATGCCCAGTGGAGCAGAGCCCGGCCCTACAACATCCAGGAGAAAATTAACAGAGCCAGGCAAAAGAAAAACAAAGAACATGCACAAAGAATCACAGTCTTGCTGTTAAGTATTGAGCAGCAATAACAAAATTAACCCAGGCTTTGGAGAAGCCACAGTTCATATTGGTTTGTATTGCTCCTGATTTGGACTCACAGAATAAGGCTAGAAATGTTAAAAATGCCAGATAGTTCCAGTTTTCATCAGTTTAGCACCAAAACCACTAGCCAGGAAAAAATTTAGAAGTGAAAAGCAGCAAAGAATGGAAAGTAGAAGCCATGACATGATTTGTTTTTCCTGTATTGATTTGGGATTTTGACACCTCTGACTTTTCTAGGAGCAATGACTTACACAGGAAGGGGTGAGGTTTTCAGTGCTGCCTAAGTCACCTGGACACCAAGTCTCCAGAAGCTCATTCCTTTGGCAGGTCCAAAAGACTCAAGCCATGGGCCCTGCCTCTGCTGTAAAAGAGGGTTAAAACTGAGCATCTGATGAGGCATCACCCACAACTGTCCCTTCTCAGCTCTGCAACACAAGCTGCTGCATCAATGCCTCCAGCCCCTCCCAAACCTCTGCAGTCTTCTTCCCATCCCCTTTCTACAAGTCTCTGTACTCAACTCCACAGTTCAAGAGGCAAGGAACTACCAGAGAGAGTCCAGCAGAGGCTAGGAAGATGATCAGAGCCTGGAGCATCTCTCTGAGGAGAACTCTCTGGGGTTCTTTAGCCTGGAGAAGAGCAGACAGAGAGGATCTGATCAATGCTTATCAATACCCAAAGGGCATAGCTCAAGAGGATAGGGTCAGATGCTTTTCAGTGGTGCCCAGCAACAGAACAAGGGGCAACAAGCACAAACTAGAACACACATATTCCACCTGAATATGAGGAAAAACTTTCCTGTGAATGTGCCAGAGCAATGGCCCAGGCTGCCCAGAGAGGTTGGGGAGTCTCCTTCTCTGGAGAGATTCCAAACCTGCCTGGATGGGCAACCTGCTCTGGGTGACCCTGCTTTAGCAGGGGGTTTGGATTAGGTGATCCTCAGAAATCCCTTCCAACCCCCACCATGCTGGGACTCTGAAGTCTCTCTGCATATTTCTGCCACCAGGGGAGGGCAATGGAAGTCCAGCTCTTTCTGCCTGTCAAGGACATGGGAAGTGGTGTAGGAGCCCTCTGAGAGCTATGTACATCTGAAAACTCAGCTGGCCTCAGAAAGTGCTATGGAAGTAGAAAAGTGAAGCCAAGCTTTTGGGATTGGGTTCACAGGGGATTCTCTGGTTCTTCTTCACAGGTGAAGCTCTGATTTGGGGCTAGAACAGCAGAGTCTGTGAAAGGAAACCTTTGTTTTGCAACAGGGCATCCAAGGGGAACTGTGATCCAGTTTCAGACACTTTACTAGCCCTGTGCTGCAGCCCTTACCCTCTGAGAATGCAAAAATCACTCAAAGCAGGAACCAAGCCTTTTGACAAGCAGCCCTAAGGCATTTTTCTATGAACTACAGATGATTTTCTATATTGGCAACTCCAAAGAGTAGTTAGAGATAAAAGGTCTTCTCCTTTATTTACTATGTACACTCTGTAAACTAGACTTACTGTTAGCCTCTCCTGATTTAGGATGGCATGTGGCACACTTGCAGGGGATTCCTTGGAAATCACCCTGCAGACACCCAAGAAATCATCCCCCAAGCTGTGACACTGTCAGACCAACCTGCATTTTCCAGCATGCTACACAAAACAGGCACAGACCTTCCCAGATTAAATTAGCCCACATCTGGCTATAAATCTCTCAACAGAGCAGTGGGGAACAAGGTGAGCAACTCATTTATCTGCTAATGGGATCTGTGAGCCAAAATTTCCCAACCATGGTGCCAAAACAGCAGGAGGGGCAGAAGATACCTGCAACAGAAGCTGACACTGCTTCTGCTGGATGGTCTTGGGCAGAGCAGCAGAGGTAGAACATTATTTTGAGTAAAGAAAGGTGATCTCAGAGACAAAGCATTCAGCTTTTGAACACAGTTTTTTGACCCAGCAAGTAATTAATTTTTGTAACACATCATTTTAATGTTACACTAATTAACCTTGAATTAGAATGAATCTTCTGACAATAACTTTCTGTGGAAGCACTGATGACACCCATGGGCCATTTAATGATCAAGGTTCTTGCATTCAACCCCACTAGGAAAGTCTAAAAGGGAGAAAGGGTACACTTTCAAACAATTGGTAAACATGGAAAGATCTTTGTTTCCTGTTTATCACCCTTAACTCATCTCTGGACTGGTAATTAAGACTTAAAACACCAACTTATTTTGGGTGCCACAGATGTTTATTCCAAAGGAAAGCAGCATTATCTGCAAGATGCAAAACAGCAAGAAATACTCCAACAGATTTCCATTCCTTTAGACATTTGTAGAGGAATAATATGGTACTGGCACAAGTGTCATGATTGTGCAATGACACCATAAAACAAAGGCATTTCTATCCTCTCTCTCATCATTCATATTACAGATTAGCAGCTCTAAATATGCTGGCTTGCACTTGTCTCTTGACAAGAAGAATCTCACTTCATTGGTGCTGAACTTTAGGCCTAAGACCAATAAAGGAAAAGCAACAGTTTGGGAGAGACAGTGCTGCCAATCCTGTCAGCTCAGGGGTACTGCAGCTCTTTGTGACTGCTCTCCTCCCCAAGACACGGGAAGGCTGGGTCCCCTGAGAGTGTTACCTGTTGAACACCACATGAAACTGAAGCCTGATCACCTATAGTCATTACAAATCTCCTCCTGCTATTTGCAGCAGTATGGATTTGAAGTCCAGGGCCAATTCCACTTTGGGTAATGACACTCTGCTTACCTCTATAATTTCCTCTGCCATGCTAAATGGGTACAATATTTTCCAATTAGTGCCTGAAATGGCTCTGCACTGGAATTGTGCACTCTTAAAAAGCTGACACATTCCACCCAAGAAATGTCTGCATCCTTGCAGCATGCTATGCCCTAAACACAGGGTGTAAGGCACTTTGGAGACCTCCTCTGTGGGAGGAGCACAACGTGTGATGTGGAATTAAAACCACCTGCAGCAGAATCTCAACCTACTAATAGTCTAACAAAAATCATTACTAAGAAACTTGTATTGACAACAAGATAATATTCACTATTGTTTACATGCTACCAAGCAAATGAAAATGCTCAGGAGTTCTAGCTAATGTACTTAGGCAGCTGTTCAGCTACAAAGCCCACTTGTTTCCCATGTCTTCCTTAAAACAAACCTGTGCAGCAAGGTGAACTTGAACTGAATGTTTCTACAGCATGGATATCACCCATGCACATTGATAAGGTCTTTAGTCTGCACAGTTGCTGCTTTATAGCAGCATATAACATCTATTTGTGTGCTTCAATAACAGGGCAGAAATCTTAAGCACAGACTGAGCTTTCCCAAAACACTTGCCATATGACTATTGCATTCAGCAGTGACAGACTCACAAGCAATGTGAATAACTTTGTAAGGCAAAGGACTTCAACAGTGAGGTCTTGCCTACATGCAAACAAAGATCAGGGTACTCCCTCCAGGCAACTCAAGCACACAACAATTGCTGCACAAGTTACTTGAGAGGATGCATTTTCCCCTTCCTTTGAAGCATTTTTTTTATATATATATATATATAAAAGCATAAAAATAGCCCCAGTGCACTAACCCTGCCTCTTAAATCTTCTCTGCTTTGCTTGGCTAACCACTGGCAGCTTGGCCAGCTTCTGAAGCAGTTTCTCAAGCCAACAGCACATCAATTTTGCTCAGCTCCAAGTCACAAGGTGTTCACAAACAAAGCACAGGATAGGGGTTTGTCTCAGATACACCAAAGTCTCAGCAGACAAATGGATGGGAATGATTTTCACATTCATGAGCCAGTGCAGAGAGAGAGAAGAACAAAGCCAAACTGAAGGGATGAAGCTACACCTCTAGGCAGGGTGTTTGCAGCTCTAGTGGCTGCATAGCAATGAGAGTCACTCTAACCTGTGGCAAGTGTTTTATTATTGGTAATTAAGAAGGGATATAGACAGATTGGCTGCATGCCCCCATGACAGCAAAACCAGTGAAGGAAGGGCTGCTGTTGCAATTACCCAGGTAAGCTTCAGATTTGATTTGGAAGTCAATCACTCTCAATGCTCTGAAACAGTTTGGGATTTTTTTCTACTGGGAGTAAGCTTGCAAGCCCAGAAGTATGCAAAGCTTCTTCATTCAAACTCATTTTTCCCCCCTTGTCCTTTTCCTTGGCAAGCTGGCATCAATTTGGCACCTGCTGTCTCAAAAGCATGAGGCTCAGGGACCAAGCAGGCATCATTTCACATGCCTTTCATTAAAGTTTTGGCAAGGGCTTAAATACTGCACACAGGTAAGAGGTTTGTTTACTGGGATTTCTCCAACAATGGAGAAAAACTTCTCTATCTACAACCTCCACAGCCCTTGGCACAGACTCCAAAAGCAACCCATCTCTGCCTTTAAGTGGTTTCTGGTTTGTTACACAAGCTGAAGAAACACTGCTGTCCAAAAGGCAGCAAGCAATCCACACTACCAGGCTGTGCCTGTGCCTGTGGTGACTTCCCAGCCACAGTCCATTTCTGATTGCATTAGTCCTGCTGACACATGTAAGGTCAGTTGAGTCTGTGCTGCTGCTTCTAAGTGAATGCAAGCTATTCTGTTGAACTCTGGGCAATTTAGATCCAGTAAATGGAAGCTTCTACATGATTACTGTCATTAGATTCTTTGTTTAATTCTAAATTGAAGTTTATTCTATCCAAACTGTTAGCAGGTAAGCTGGCTTGAAATGCTGGACATGGAGACCTTTCCTTCTACCACTTAGGCTTTGAACCTCAGAGACTTCTGCTGCCCTTTCTGAAATCCTGTTGCTTTGAGCTGCCTTGGCCTGATTTTACATTTTGATTCTTCTTTTCTCCTTTCACTAGCTTATTTCAGGCTTGCAGAAAATGAGGAGAGAGATTTTATTTGTGTGTGATGCACTAGTACTGTATCTCATTCTAACCCCCTTGCAACCCCACTGAAGGCTGCTGCACAAGGAAAGGCTGAGCTTAGCCTCTCTGCAGTTTAGCATGAGGCTATTTTGTGCTTCAGGAGATTTTTGTTGTTTCATAACAAGTTAACCCTTTGGATGGATCTCTGCTGCCATTTCAGATTTATAAGCACTTAAATCAAAGGACTGACAGCCTGAGTGATGTTTGGAGCACAGCAGAGGAATATTTTGGATATGGCAGGATGGATTGATACAGTAACACTAAAAGGGTTACTAAAAATGATGAGATTATGCTCACATAGACTTCACTCTACCAAAGGCTTGGCATGGGTTATCTCTAGTCTAAAATAGGTTCTAAAACTTCCATCAACCTGCCTGATATTGGAAAATAAGCTATCTTCTAAGAGCATGAAGAACACATTTGGATACCAAACAACCTTGGTAATGGTTTCAGCTCCTTAACATAACATGGAATAAGCGTTTCTCTCTGAGTCTTCTTTTTAGTAGGCTAGTTTATTTTTTGCTGGCCCAGTTAAAGATAAGCTAAGCAAACCAGCATTTGCAAAAAACAACCCCAAAAAGTTCTTACTTCCCTGTGTGAGGATTTGCTGGGTAAGCCAAAATCATTGAGGCTGTGAGAATTTCATCAAAGGGGGACTTCTGCAACAGTGGGAATCTTTCCACGAGCCCTTCAGAAGTAGGCAGGGTTTTAATTCCATACTCTGCAACAGCCATGTGCTAATAATACTCATTAGTTCAGAAATAGGCCTTCTGTTACATCAGAGGCTTGTGGATAATTCCCAGAGAGGATGTCACCTGGTGGCTTCCAGATCTGGCTCTAAACATTTTGTGGTTAGAGACAGAAACATTTCAGCTATCTTTCACTGTTTTGAATTGAAATAAAACCAAACCAAACAACCTGAATTCTTTTGGCTGAAAACAAGGACTTTGGTTGCTTCAACACAAAGGAAGGGACAAGCTTCTGAACCCTGCTAACTACCAAAAGGCATCTTGCCAGTGGAAAGGAAGCAATCTTAACATGATATTATCATGCACTTTTTGCAAGTGGGCAACCCCCAAAAAGAGCTTTTATAAGTGAAAGGGCAGTGGAACAGGTTGCCCAGAGAGGCTGTGGAAGCCTCATCCCTGGAAGCTTTTAAGACAAGGCTTGATGGGGCCCTGGGCAACCTGATCTAGTGGATGGTGTCCCTGGCAGGCAGGGGGGGGTGGAACTGGATGATCTTTGAGGTCCCTTCCAACTCTGACAATCCTATGATCCTATGACTGGAGCATTCTGTGGGACTGCCTTGGACATTTACCTCTGCAACCTGAGGCTGGCAGGAGGAGGGCTGGAGCTCAGCAATGGTGCTGCTGCAGTGACTATGTGGCACATGACAGTTTCAGTTCATTGAATTTATGATGTGAAATTCCAGCCCCGACTGTGAACACCCTCCCCTTCCTCTCTCTTCTCTGAAAATTAATCACATGAATTCCTGATTACTAACAAAAGGCCCTGCCATCAGCATTCAGAGCCCCAGCCAGGGCTGTCATGGCTCAGAGGGCAGAAATCTGCTTAGAGCTACAGGAGAACCCAACTGAATTTGTGGCGTCTCAGTCTATGAATGCGTAAGCACTTCATCTGTTCCCCAAAACACAATGTGCTGCAAAAAGCAGTGGCAGAAGCAGCTCTGCACACACTAGACTGTGAGGAGGGCTAGGTGGCAGCATGCAAACATGGAAACTAAGGCAACAAAGCTGGCACTGCTACCTTTCCTGAGGTATGAACAGGAAACTGTCTACGCCAAGCCTTTACTTTTACCAGGAAAATGATCAAGCCAACTCACAACTCTAGGCACTTTTCTTGAGGTGTCTGGCAGTGCCTGTGTCATCTCCCTGTGGAGGAATTGTGGTTTGAGTCTGATGAGCAAAGAATGGCTGGAGTGTGCCATTGTTTTTCCCAGAATCATTTAGGGTGGAGAAGACCTTGAAGATGGAGTCTAACTGTAAAGTCAGCCCTGCCAGGTCACCATTAAATCAAGTTCCTCAGCACCACATCTACAAGTCTTTTAAACCCCTCCAGGAATGGTGACTACCACTTCCCTGGGTAGCCTCTTCCAGGGCTTGACAACCCTTTTGGGGAAGAAATTTTTCCTAATATCCAACCTAACCCTCCCCTGGCACAGCTTGAGGCCATTTCCTCTTGTCCTGTTGCTTGTTACTTGGGAGAAGAGACCAAATCCACCAGATTACAACTTCCTTTCAGGGAGCTGTTGAGAGGGAGAAGGTCTCCCCTCAGTCTCCTCTTCTCCAGACTAAACAACTCCAGGTTCCTCAGCTGCAACTCACAATGCTCAAGACCAGCTTCACTGCCATTCTTTGGACACACAAGGACTGCTGGCAGCAGTGGGATTTTTGTGAAGCAGGAAAGCCACTGTCATTAATTTGCCCTCCTCCTGAGAATGATGAAAAGCTAATGATAGGGCAGAAATCCTACTTCACCCCCAGAGTTCATTGGTCAGAAAAGCCATTTCCCTAACTTCCTACTTCTATTTCACCACATGTAGTGTACAAGGTAGGGAAAAGGGGGTGTTCAGGACACCTTATTCTGGAAGCAGCTGAAAACAACACAGAAAGTAAGTTTCTGACACACTACAGCATCACAGTCAGTACCTCCACTCTACTGCCAACCCAGTGGAAGGTTATCTTCAAACAGATTATCCCTGTCTCAATGAACAAGTGTTTGTCCAACTGCTGTAATAGCTTGTTATAACAATCCTAACCAGGGAATTTTGGAAAGGTCTGGCACTGAATTAACACACAAAATAGTTAGAGGATTGATGCTCTTTATCTTTTTCTCCATACCTCCTCATCTGTGACATTCACATCCACTTTTCCTGATCGAATGGCTTTGGTTACATAGTCAATGTTGTTTTCTCTGCAGTAATCAAAAATGTTCTTGTCCTCTTCCCTAGTCAGGAAACAAAAGCAAAAGAAGCACTGTGTTACTGCATGACACAAAGGCCACAGGAACATCATAGGCTCTAACTTTGCTACAAACATTTCAATCCTGTCACAGGACTGGAACAAACTCCTATGACTGCACATGCAGAATAACATAGTTGGGTTTCTTTCTTTGTTTTTCCCTGAGTTAAGAGAATATTCTGCTTCCTAGAAAACAAAGGTTGCTTTTAACAATAGTATGCCAGGACAGAAGTTAGCTTACTCCTGTGACCTGGCTCAAGGAGTCTATAAAATTAGCCTAGCCAGCAAAAACCATGTTCAAGTTCTGGTATAAATCACTGCAATCCCACAGAAGATAAAAGGTTTATGCTGCTCTCCTCCTTGCTATATAAACCTTGTAACAGCCTCTCTGGGTCAGACCAAAGACCCTTCTGATGCCCCATCCATCCCAAACAGTGGCCACTAATGGTGGCTTGAAGAAAAAAAACAGGACACATACAAAGCAATCTGTCCCAAGTTGGATCTTCCACTGCCCTTTGTCTTCTCACTGGGCCTCACTGAGAAGAGCCTGACCCCATCCTCCTGACACACACCCTTCACATACTTAAAAGCACAGATGAGGTCACCCCTTAGTCTCCTCTTCTCCAAGCTAAAGAGACCCAGCTCCCTCAGCCTTTCCTCAGAAGAAAGATGTTCCAGCCCCTTCAGCATCTTGGTGGCTCTGTGCTGGGCTCTTTCAAACAGTTCCCTATCCTTCTTACACTGAGGGACCCAGAACTGGACACAAGATTCCAGATGTGGCCTCACCAGGGTAGAGTAAAAAGGGAGAAGAACCTCTCCTGACCTACTACCCACACCCCTTCTAATCCACCCCAGAATCCCACTGGCCCTCCTGGCCACAAGAGCACACTGCTGGCTCATGCTCATCCTTCCATCCACCAGGACCCCCAGGTCCCTTTCCCCTTCACTGCTCTCCAACAGCTCAGTCCCCAACCTATACTGAAGTGAAGGCCTTTGACAGAGTCTTAAAACATTACAAAAGAGTTTTGTGTGAGTGACTGGAGCTACAGTGTTTCATGGCAGTTAAAGCAAGTGTTTGGAATCTTTAGTGAAGAGACAGAGCAGGACCAAGACATTTTTATCCTGCTGTATAAATTTACACTCATGTGTTTAATGCTGGGAAGTTACTGGCACCAGTATTGCCGAGAAAGTACAACTCTCCTATCATCCACACTGGTATGGAAAGATATTTATCCCAACACAGCCCATTTTTCTATGCCATACTAGCAAGAGGCACCTTTACAATAACACCCTTGGGTATAGATACACTGATACAACTGTGTTGCTAGCAAGGAGTAAAGGAAAGAGGTCACTGGTTTTCTAGAAGTAAAGCCAAAGCCCATATCCTACCCTCTCTTTCTAGTTTCCAGATGGAAACTATGGCCCACATGAACCCATCAGCATTGCTATGGCATCTCTTATGACATCCCTAGTTTTCAAACACCTTAACAAAGTTTAGTTGTCCAGCAGAACTCCAGAGCTGACAGCCTCATAGGAATTTCCTCATAAAAATGGGAGGTTACTGGAGCAAGACAGACCCAGTAGAGAGGTGGTTCTGCTGTGGGCCTTTTGGGCAGGAAAGAACAGCCTCTGCAATGACATGGGGCAGTTTGAGAACTGATCCCTGGTGAGAAAAGGCAACAGTACTCCTCCTATTTGTCTATGCTGCTCTTGAACCTCACAGGCTGAAGAACTTCAGAGCAAGAAAAAGTAAAATCTAAACATTGACACTTCTGAGCAATGAGTTACAAAGAAAAAGTGATGCTCTTCAGCCTGTAGTCCTGAAAAATAAAAATACTAATGTTGCCAAGACCATGTTCCCTGCTGCCACCTGGACAGGCATTGCTCTGGAACACAACTTTGACTTTCTTTTACTGTTATGCATCTAGCTTACTAAGTTACACTCTAATTCTTTGGATCTCAAGCGTCTCTTTTCTCCCTCAGTGCCAGTAAAAGGTGGGAAAAAGTGCTGACACTCAGTTTCAGCAGCATAGTGCTGCTTTCTCCAAAGAAATCACCCCCTTCGACCTGTCTCTCTCTCTCTCTCTCTCTCTCTCTCTCCTTGCTCCTTTAGTAGCACAGCTTTCCTGCACTTCATTTCTATTCTTTGCACACAAACAACTGAGTTGCACCTCTCCTGTAAAGAGATGACACCCAAGACTTCCCACTCCATCTTTAGGCCTAGGGACATTATAGAAGTCTTCCAGTGTCTTAACCATTCTCTCACTCCTTGGAGGTCTCATCCACTCACTAAACACAAGCTGCCAGGAAACAGATCCCTGCATGCTTTAGATGCTGTTACTTTGAATGCTGGGGAAAAAAGAATTTCATGTTGGGATTAGAAGAGGCAAAAAAACTTACACTGCTCTAGATGAAGCTTGACAGATTCATGATGGAGGTCATGAGGCATGCCTGTCCCTACTAACAAAGGCTGATTTGATATGCTGTGAAGTTCCTCTAGTCCTACCTTGTTAGTCCAACCTCTCAAACATACCCTTGGCTGCTGAAAGCAGCCTTTTGGGTGAAGTTGCTTCAGACAACACCCTACAGTAACTTGGCTCCAGCAGCTTCTCCTCCTATGGCAGAGCCACACACACTTCAGTTATTACAGGTCACTCTTTCTTCCTGAACAAAGCAGAGTTCACTCTCTCCTTGCTAGAGGAGTCCACAACCATCCTGGGTTCCTTCTGCATGACTTTCTGTGTCACAGCCATGAGCTCAGGCTGGGCCTTCCATCCCTGGCAGTGATGCCACATGGTAAGGCCTGGCCACCAGCACTTCCCCACGCTGTAGAGTTTGGGTGGCTCAGCTCTGCCACACCTTGCACCAGAGGTACCAGCAGGTACAGAGCTGGGATAAAGCAGCTGATTGTGCTCCATTGACACATCAAACCCTGGCCATCTTCCTACCACAGCCACAATTTTTACAGACTCTTCCCAAGGATATTACTGTCTGGAAAGGGGAAATGACCTGACACAGCTATTTGGATATGATTTAGCTTTACTGGAATAACAACCTCTGCAAATGCTCTATAGATGCCCCTTCCAAAAAACCACTTTCCTTTCAGAAGTCTCCACAATGGAATTAATCCAGAATAGCTATTTCCTCACCTGAAGAGAAGGTTTTGGGAAATTTTGTCTTTTGTACTCTGCATTTATTTCACAAGCTTTAAACCCTTTCTTGAATAGATTCAAGAGAAGTCCATGAAGTTGTAATAAAGACACTTGATCTGTAAACAAAATAGTCACACGAAGCTGCACTCCAGACACATTTAAAGCAATTTGTCACGTGCCAAAATCAGGGAAGGAAACAGAAAAGCTCAGAGGAGTTAAACCCAGATTTTTGAGGGACCAACACTAGGGAAAAAGTTCCACTTGAATGGTGTGAATGGAATAAACACAAATTACTGTTATTTGCTGACTTTGTATTCCAATCTACACAGGACCTCTAAGAAACCACAGCCTGAAAACCTTGCAACTCAAGAGTTTGTTTTATTTCACATAAGTGTCTGTGTATAACTGAATAACCCCTCCAGTGTAGCAGCTACAAGAAAAAAAGGATGCAGTGTTCTTATCAGACTGGTTCCTAGCAGGAGTTTGCACTCCACAAAACTGGTAAGAGGTGGTAGCAAGGCCCAGAAACAGTCTAAATCCAGAACAGATCATTCCACAAATACAAGAACATCAGAAATACAAAAAGTAAGTGAAAGTGACACCACAAAGACACTGCTCAGATAATGTTGGGGAGAACCCCACAGCATTTCCATCAGTATTTTCAGAAAAATCTCAATTTAAGTAAAAATACAGCATTCAAGACATCTTCAAACAGGAAAGAGCACGAACCCAACCTCCTGGAGATATGCACAATTACATAAAACCTGCAGCTAAAAGGAAGAACTCAGATGCAATTTTGCTTCCCTGTCAGACTGTGATACACAAGCTCTGGTTCTTTTTGTTGAGCTAAAACAGGGTCTTCAAGTCAACAAACACTTGACTGTCACTAAAGGCAGTGAATGTGTTCACATCTATTTTCTTGAGGATGGCCAGAAGGCTTTTTCTTCTCCCTTGCTGACACATGTTGAACCCCAAAAGCTATTTCCTTTTGCTCTCCTCCATTCCCAGTCAGAGATGCTAACTGATTTAATGTTGAGCTGAAGGGTTTCTGTTGCCTGCAGGTAACACATGGGTAGCTTTTTCCATTTATGAATACAAGGATGTGGAAGAACTTCCACCACGCCGTCTCTCCCCAAGCCTGGAAGACTTCACAAGCCCTTTCCATAAACTGCCCAAAACACATGTTGAACCAACAGTTTTTAAAGAGCTCATGAAGCAGCTCTGCTAATAGTTAATCTGGCTTTGCTTCCCTCTTACCTGCAGTGCTGTAAACCTCCCTGCTTCCTACACAGCCTGCTGTGAAAAAAAAAGGGCACACAACAGCCTTGAAATTCAGACGTTCTACCCTTGTGCAGAGAGCATCCTCCGAGGTTTGCCCCAGCCCCTTCCTCCCCCCTCGCAGGTTACCTCCAGCACAAAGCTCTGGTAGAGGGCTGAGATCAGGTGCTATACTTTGGGCATCCTCTCCCCTTTTCCTGAGGCTGGTCCAAGGCACGTCCCAGCGGGTGCCACTAACAGGTGGCTTCGCCCCTTGGCTTGGCATGGCGCTGCCGAGCGGGCGGGAGCGCAGTGGAGCGGAGCAGGAGCAGGCAGCGTGCAGGGGAGCAGAGAGACACTCGCAACACTTACTGTTTATGTCAAGGTCCCCCCGGCCCCCAAGGGACCCATTTTCACATAATCTATAATTATCTCTTTGCTTTAATCGCCTCCTCACTTCTGAGGCTCTCCTGGGCACAGGAAGAGGAAAAGCTCATTAACTGAACCTTTTCTCCTCTCTCCAGCCACCCATAGCTTTTAATTGCTTGGTGTTGTTATTATCTATCAGTGCAACTGGGATCATTTTCATAAGAAAGGGTGGTGGGAGGGAGGGAGGCAGAAGCGGGTCCCCGAGGTACGCACCACAGACAAACCTTTGCTTTCTCAATTATTTATGCCAGCTGAGGTTTTACAAGCTGAATAAATCCATAACTCAAGTTTATTTTCAACTGGCAGGCCGTCTCGGGGGAAGTGTTGCCCACTTGCCGGCACGCTTGCGTGCGGTCCTCCGAGAGCAGCCGGGACATAGTGAGACATGTGTCATCCAATTCCCCGCTTGCTGTAAGCACTTGGGTAGATTAGTGGCAGCACGGGAGAGGAGGTGGCTGTGAAAATCCCAAACAGGAGCTGCCACCGAGGGATGCGCTCTCCCAAAGGGAAGGCAAGCCTGAGCCAAGCTGCCCTTTTGCACAACAAAAGCCGAGCCCCCAAGGGTCACTGCACTGGGGACAATAAAAAGAGGGGGAAGCAATAAACTTGGCAATCATCTTGAAGTCGGGGACTTGACCGCAGAGCATCCATTCCTAAATAGCACTGACCTGAAAAAAAACCACAACCCCCAGCTGCCTGGACCTGCAGGTGTTTTGTTTGAGACGTGCCACGGCTCAGCACAACCAGGAAAGCTCTTCCACAGGGATCGCACAGCCCAGCATTTACGTGGCACAGCCACCCAAACGCACGCACAACACCAGCACCAGCCCATCTCTCCCACCACGGCAAGAATGCTGCCTCCCACATCGCTGTGCTTCTTTCCAACGCCAGCATTCCCAAAAGCAGGACTGGAGGGAGAGACCCCAAACCTTAACCACGCTCCAGAGCGTTGGGCTCGTCTCAAAAGCGCCATCCTTGCAATGGGATGTTGGAAGCAGCTCTTTAAAATTCAGCAGCTTTTGTGCCTGACCACACGCAGCGACCTCTGGTATTTTCTGCCAAAACAGTTCATTTGTCTCGCACAACAACTAATCAATTCCCGAGGCCATCCATCACGGGGGCTCGCGCGAGCCGGGCCAGCAGCAGGGCCAGATGGCAGCTGTGTTACTGGGATTAATACCCTTCTGATAGATTACACGGCTCCAGGCGGGCTCCTCAGTAAGAGTGGTACCTGCGCTGCCCCCTCATCCTAAAGGGAGCCCCATTTGTGACTAGGGTTGGCTCCTGTGTGGTAAGGAAGTTAGTGGAAGCTTCTACCGGGAAAAGGCTTCTTCAGCATCACCTTGGGATGGCAGAATTTATGCTTTTAAATATGGGAAGGGTGTGTGTCAGGAGGATGGGGTCAGGCTCTTCTCGGTGAAGCCCAGTGACAAGACAAAGGGCAACGGCTGTAAGCTGAAGCACAGGAGGTTCTGTGTGAATACAGGTAGAAATGTTTCCCCAGTTGAGGTGCCAGAGCACTGGCACAGACTGCCCAGAGAGGTTGGGGAGTCTCCTTCTCTGGAGATACTCAAAACCTATCTGGATGCTCTTCTGTGTGACCTGGTCTAGGGCATCCTGCTGCAGCAGGGGGGTTGGACTAGATGATCTTTCCAGGTCCCTTCCAGCTCCTAACATTCTGTGATTCTGTGAAGTGCAACACCCAGCTTAGGGAGACCTCTGTGCCGAGTGGCAGATGTCATTCCCGCTCCAGCACGTGGAGCAGCCTCCAGTAGAGAGCAGGAAGACTCCTCCAGTGGAAGTGGAAAGGAATATGAACAGTTGGCAACATTATTCAGCATTCTCCATCTGCCAAGTCAATATTTCTGTTTGCTGGAAACACTTATAAACTACCTTCCCCTAAACCCCTCCTTTAAAAAAGAAATAAATTGGAAAATAACTTCAAAGCTGCATTTCCAATGCTGTGGTATTTTTGGCATCTCCCTCAGTCTGTGTCTTAGATTAGATTTATAACAATGACACATTAGTCAACCTCATCTCACTGCTCATTTCCCAGGTTTGTGAAACTGTAATTATAGCTATTTGATCATGAAAGAGCTCAACTACTACTGCTTTTGTTCTGGTAATAAGACCAGAAAAGAGAGACATAAAGCTTTATGTAGCAGTAAAAAAAACCTCACCACTATACCCAGCCTGAAATCACAGATAATTTCTAAATCCTTCCTTCCAGGGGAACCTCCAAGTCCCATCATCAGTCATCAGCATGCATTATTTTTATGCAATGCCCAAAGTGAGATAAGTGATTTGCAGGGAAACACAGAGGCAGAGCACTATGCTAATACATTCTGCAACTGCTCCCCATCAGTCACTGGGGGTACTTGAGCTCTTTATTGCCAGGCTTTATTAATGACTTCTAATTGATGACCAGTGCCCTGTACCCCAAAGCAAATAACTGCTAAGCCTCATTAGCTCAAGAGACCTTCTCCTTATTTGAGGACTGATCTACGAATGCACAAATTGCACTGATTTAACCAAATCTCTTTCTAAATTGATTTAATTAGGTTGGTACAACCTGTTTCTGTGGATGCTTTTGGATTTATTTGGAACCAGTGCAACATACTTCTGTGAGCCAGACTGACCATTTTGCTATCTTGTTCTCAATGCAGAAACATTTGAGATAATTAGCGATAAGGCAGAATCAGCCCTGGCACTAGCCCAGTTCTCTTCCTTCTGCTCCATCTGACTTTAGGGGAGGGTATGGTAACTCCATTCTGTCCAGCATTTACAGATTTGCACCCCAAACCCCAAGTATTTCCTTCCACAAGAGGACTGTAAACATTATTTAGGCATAACTTGTTTGATAATTTCATGCTGGTGGTAAATGAGTGGTTTACACTATTTAAAGCTACACCTCTCACTTCTATGACATGGCAGCAGCTTGGAGGGGGTTAACCTCTTGAGAAACTCTTCCTAAGCTTCTAGTGAGGCTAAAATAAGTGAACCTGCTTAGGTGAACCTTCAAACCTCCACACTTGCATTCTTACCTATCTCCTGGTGCGAGGCAAAGTTGTAATGATGCTGGGCTCCAGATAAATTGGCTGCTTTTGCATCCATGGAATCCAAAAGGGCAGTTGGTAGGCTGTGTTTGGCAGAGTAATGCCTGCTAAAAAACTGCTCTCAGCAGTCTGTCAGAACCCAGGGCCAATGAGGACTAGAATTTCAGGTTTTAGTACACAAAATAAGGGGCTTTTTTTCCCTTATTCCAGGCTTCCTTGATATGATCCTGTAACTGGAAAATATCGTATCAACAGCCTTGGGAAACAAAGACTACAGTGGTTTAATTTCTGGTCCAGTGTTTGCAAGCTTGTAGTAAAGCTTAAGCAGGCCCACCACAGACAACTGAGGCAATAAAATAGTCTGCATCATTTCTTTTCTCAGCTCCTGGGTTTTGAGGTAACACACTGAACCTACAGCATGGAACTGGCCCTTGACTACCAATGTGTTTTAACTTTATGCTGGCTCAAGCTGTTAAGTATTCCTTCCTCTTAAACATTGTGTTTTTCTTCCTCTACAGAAAATGCCTTTGTTTTCTTTTGAAGACTACATTTTAAGTGCACTGAAGTCCTAGTGAATGCTAACCTTATGTTCTTGTAAGTAACCACTCAGCCTCAGAAAAGCCACCTTTCTCAGGTGGGTGGTATTCCTATCAAACCAATTCACTCCATGCTCCAGATAAACTTGGATGCCAAATTGAATGCCTAGAGCCATCCTTCTCTGGCTCATCTGCTTGCAGATTCAATAATACTGCAATTTTGCTGTTTTGGTTTTACTCCTGTGATTATTCCCATTAGAGATGTGCCTATAGCTGCACACATTTATTTCCTGCTCCAGCAAGAGAATGAACAGTAGAGGGGGGAAAAAAAAAGCCAAAATACACAGGCAACTGCATTGAGAAAGCTGAAACTGTACAAGCTGCATGGGAGAGAGATGATGATGACACTTGTTCACTTCCTAGCTCACAGCTGAAGACAATGATGCCTGTGAGCCAAAGCTATGCTAATAGACCACATGAATTTCCACCACACAAGTTTCTACCCTGCCAGCAAGAGTCAGGAGTCCTCATTTAACTCCCTTCCAGCAGAATCACCCTATTCCAGCTGTGCCTACAGCAGATTTTGGAAGGACTACAGCTATGCCATACTAAACATGCTGCACAGATGTTCTTTGTGCTATGTTTGGAAGAGATGCATTTGGAGCTGTACTTATCTTCAAGTCCTGCACAAGTCATGATTTCATGGAAATGAAAACAAAAGCTATGACAAGAAGATTTAGACTAGTCAAGCCAATCACAGCAAACCCCATTTTTTCCTGTATATTGGGCTGTACTTCATAGCCAAGAAGGGTCACAGGCACTACTTGGGGTGGCCAAGACTCTTAAAGCACTGTAGGAGTAAGCATAGCTCAGACTTGCCATGCAACACTGGGAAGCACTGAAATATTCTGCTCCTAAAAGAAGAGCTCAAACAGGATTAAAACCTCAAGATTGAACTAGGAGATCCAGGATGTTGGCTGAGAACTGCACTGACAGAGCAGGGAAATAAAAGAAGCCTCTGACTAGCAGAAGTGCTATTCCTCAAACATCATGTTAAACCAGGGTCATACCTGACCACCTCTGGTCAAGGTTCAGGGGCATGTTGGCTCTCCAAGCAGGGAAGAGAATGGAAAAGTTCTCAGCAAGCTTAAGAAATCAGAAATCAGTGTTTATCTTTTAATTTCATGGGGCTAAAATGATGCAAGATATTCAATACAACAAAGAGGATCACCTACACATAAATGGGTGACTGCAAGATGACACTGCTCAAAAATTGAGTCTGCCCTGACTGTTCATCTTGACTAAAAATATGATGCTGTACTCTGAAAGATCCTCCAGACAATCATTTAGGGACTGGAGTTAGTATTATACCCATGATTAGTAGTCTGGAACAGTAAAAAAAAAAAACCCCAACCAAACAAGAAAACCCAGCCATCCTTATTCAGTAGCTAATGTCACTTACTCCTTGCACCTTGACAGCTTTTAAATAGCAGCCATTCTAGTTCAGTAAATGCATTTCTGCTATGCTAGCTGCAGAAGCTAGGAAAAAAATTAATTTGATATGAGGTACAAACTCTCCCTGAAGGCAAACATTGTTCAACATTAAAACCTTCCCTGAAGGATCCCTAATGAATGTATTGGTAAAGAAATAACTTTATCTGAAAAAGGCAGTGTCTGAAGAGCTTTCTATTAAAAGTATCCAATATGAACTTTTTTTTGGAGCCATAGAGCTGAAAAATGGGAAGCCTTGCCCTTCCCCCACATCTTTTGCTGGGGAAAGGTTACTGCCTGGCAGGGATACAGGCAGTTATTGATTTAAATGATTATGGACCTGAAAAGTTCTTTCCTGTCATTTATTATCCTGTTGTAGTTGCCACCACACTTGTGCAATATTAAAAAAAAAAAGGGAAGAAAAAGCAAAAGCTTCACAAAATGACAGCAGAAAAATACTGTTTAGAACTGGAGTCCAGTGCAGATAATCACCTGATTGTTTCTTCTTGATACAATGAGCTGACAACTGGGCCTCCAAATGCTGTTTTGCTTTCCTTTCCCCTCTTCTCTGTTATCTGAAAGAGAAAGAAAGATTGGTCCAGCATTTGGGCTCCCAAACCAGTCTGTGTTACCCCTTTGCCATCACCCACCTCTTCCCCTGACCCAGAGAGGTGAGCAGCCCTCTGGAAGCCTCATCTTCACAGAAGATGGTACCCCACAACCCTGGCTCCATCCTGAACAGCTGGATGGCTCTCTCAACAAACCAGATCAATCCTCCTCTGAAGGTGGCCCCAGAAGAGTCACCCAAAAGGTAAGCTTGGCAGTCTTGCTGTTCCACACACCACAAGCCACGACGTTTTCTCCCCAGCCGTGGCCCCCCAGAACCCAAAAGCCAAGGCTCTGTGAAGCAGCATAATGTTGTGTTACTAGATTGCAAAGCCTGCCTTTAGAAATCTATTTAATATAGATCTGAAGTGAAATTTTATAATGGGCAGCATTTCCAAATGATTTACTCTCAGGAACTCTGAGATTCTGAATGATTCCCACCATCATAGAAAGGAACAATTAGAATAATGCTTGATCGATAGAGAGCCTCAGGCACAAAAAACCCCACCACAAAACCACCCTGCAGCTTGGGATCTTCAATTGGCTGACTTTCCATCCAAGCCAGGCTTTGAGAAAGAGCTAAGTGCCTGCTGTCTGAAAGCCTGAGCCTATTTTTAGGGGGTGCAGGGCACCACAAACCCTAACTCTCCCCCAGGACATCCAGTATTGTCAGGCTTTGGCTAAGCACTTGAAACCGGTTTGCCATTTGCAGCAGTAATTCCTTATCAAACCAGCCCATTAATTGCAGGGGGCTGGTCTCAGTGGACAGTTCTGTGGCTTTGTCAGGGTGAAAAAGAGTATCACAGCCAGGGGAAGCAAAATCAGAAGGAGGGAAAAGCAGTCCCAACCTTTAGCAGTCTCAGGAGCTGCAATACATTGCTGATTACACCAAAAAGCAGTTTTGCCTCATTGGAATTCTACCTAGAAAGATGCTGGGGGGGGAGTTGTTTGTTTTGTTTTAAATAAAACATGCTTACACTTGGTTTTCTTCCTGTTCCCTAGGTTGCTTTTGTTTTAAATCAGTTTACTGTTTCCCCATAATACACCTGCTTTTACATTCTGCACAGTTGAAGCCAAACAGTTACCCCTTTCAGCTCTCTTGTACCAGCCCAAAGCTGTAATATTTAGGGTTGCAGGTATTACATGCAGACATACTTCTTTGTAAGAAGAAATGGAAAGGGAATTGGCTTCCAAAACTGTTCTGTGGCAAGGAGGCTTTCTCTAATTTTGAGTAAAGGATGACATCAAGTTCTCCTTTCTTGAAGGGAAAGGGCAGTAGAGTCCTTACAGTGCAATGCTCCTCTTCAGTTATTTAGCAGAGAATCTTACTGGCCATCATTATCTCCACACCACTTAAGGAAAACTCATTTCAGATCACCTGCTAGTACATGCAAGAGTTCTGTTAGGAAATGAATCTCTACTCCCAAGTAGGCTAACTTTTTGGATATTGAGGGACTGTGGTCATTCAAGCAGTAGCAGGAACTAGGGAAAATTTTTCATCTCTATTCTTTCATCTCTCTCCACTACAGTTTTTGGTTGTTGCCTTTTTTCAGAGTCAGAAACAACACCTGAGAAAATTCATTTCATCTTTCTAGGGGCAGCAATTGTGAACTAGGTTTCTTGGATGAAGTTCACTTTCTTTGCACTACTACCCCTGCATTCCTACCAAAGATTAATCATGGTGATCAAGTACACATAAGGGCACTGGGAAACTTTGTAATAAAGGCTTTCCCAAAAATGCTCAGGCAAAAACTTAATCCATACCCAGGTTACTTTGTCCAAGTAGCTTTTCCCTCATCTCTCTCACATGGAAATGGGTCATTCAGTATTCAATTTCTGAATGTTAAACCAAGCTTATTTCATTGCAGTCCTCACTAGGTAGAAGAAATTTATGAAGAATGTATAGGAAAAGTCTCAGCTGCCCTCTGAGGATTTAATGTGTGCCTCTACTCTGCAAAGCCCTGAAAGACAGCATCATGGCTTCACCATCCATCCCTAGACTACCCAAGGGGAATCTGCCCAGGCTATGAGGAATGCTTCTTCCCAAAAGTGTTAACTCTGCCTCCCTGTGGATATAGACTGGCTTCCAGCCACCACTGACAACTTTCCTATACCATGAGCTCATCTACCTGCTTCCAATATCTGCACTGCCAGGGACTTGGTGTAGGGAATCCTGCTGTGGCAGGGGGGTTGGACTAGATGATCTTTCAAGGTCCCTTCCAACTCCCCACATTCTGTGATTCTGTGACTCACAGGCAGTTATCTGAGCACCACCTACCAAGTGGGTAATGACTGGTACTGCAGAAAGTTCTTGCTCCTTCCAAACCACATCCCAGCCACTGCACTAACAGGAACCAGTGGTTTGATTTGTCACTTGCAGGAGCTGTTGAGATGAGTAAGGTGCAGGTGCACTCTGCTGCTCAAATCTCTTGACATTTCTACAGCAGAAAAGGGCTGTTAGGGCTGGAAAGATAAAAGAAATGCTACATACACACAGATAATGACCAGTGACTTTAAAGTCACATTAGCTTGATGCCAGGCTCCCATAATTTGCAACCTGGATCTGAGTGAAATGACAGCAGTGCTATCTGCACTCAGGACCATGGAGGAGATGCTGTGGAAAAGGCAAAATTATGGTGGGTTCCATGAGTATTTTTCAACAGTCCTGGTCAACAGGGGAGGTGCCAGATGACTGGAGGGTGGCTAATGGGATGCCCTTCTATAAGAAGGGCTGGAAGGAGGATCTGGGGAAGCACAGGCCTGTCAGCCTGACTTCAGTTTCAGGAAAGATCATGGAGAAGATCATCTTGAGTGAGCTCTCACAGCAATTGCAGAGCAGCCTGGGGATTAGGGCCAGCCAGCATGGGTTTATGAAAGGGAGGTCTTGCTTAACCATCTTGATCTCTTTCTATGACCATGTGACTTGCCTTTTGGATGGGGGGGGGGAAGGCTGTGGATGTTGTCTACTTGGACTTTAGTAAGGCCTTTGACACAGTCTCCCACAGCATTCTCCTGAAGAAATTGGCAAATCATGGTACAGATAAATGTACTCTTCACTGGGTTAAAAACTGGCTGGATGGCTGCTCTCAGAGAGTTGTGATTAACAGGGGGAAATCTAACTGGCTGCTGGTCATCAGTGGTGTCCCTCAGGGCTCAGTTTTGGGTCCAGTCTTGTTTGGTGTCTTTACTGATGACCTGGATGTGGGGATTGAGAGAACCCTCAGTAAGTTTGCAGACTACACCAAATTGTGTGGGAGGGTTGATCTGCTTGAGGGCAGAGAGGCTCTGCAGAGGGACTTGGGCAGCTTGGATCAATGGGCAGAGAACAATTGTATGGAATTCAGTAAGGCCAAGTGTCAGGTCCTACATTTCAGTCAGAACAACCCCAGGCAACACTACAGGCTTGGGGAGGAGTGGCTGGAAAGCTGCTCAGCAGAAAAGGACCCAGGGGTGCTGGTGGACAGCTGGCTTAATATGAGCCAGCAGTGTGCCCAGGTGGCCTTTTTTGGGTTGGACTGGGTGATCTCAAAGGTCCTTTCCAACCATGAATCATTTGTGAATCTATGAAAGGGTTGCACTCAAAGTCCCAGAGAAAAAACTATGGGAATGAAGGGGAAGAAACCTTGGAGGGTTGCACTTGAGTGCCAAAGCACAAGTAAAGGCATTGAAGAGATTCAAGAACAGGTGATAAAGTAGTGTAAGAGATGCATTCAGAAGTACTGGAATTTCTCATGTTTCCCCCTAATTCTTGCCCCTTGATTCTTTGCTGCTTGTGTACAATGAAGGCTGACATCAAAGTCACTATTATTCTTGACAGCTACCTTTGGTAGTTGGATTTGCTTTACCAAAGCTAGCATAAATCACAGGCAAATGTGTGCTTCAGTATGCAGCAGACATACTCATCCAGACATCCTCAACTCCCCTGACTCCCCATGGGCTCAGGGACTTTTGCAGGGAACTCCACTAAATCCAGAACTATCCTTCTCAAATGTCAGCAGGAATGCCAGGAGAAGAGCCAGACTCCTCCCAGCATAGTCAGCAGAGCATCCTCCTGCCTGCCTCAGAGCACTGTGTTGATCAATAAAAGCCCAGCTCGATTGGAGGCACAACCACATCTCGAGTGCCTGTCACTGACAATGCTGCTTCACAGAGCCTCCTCTAAGCCTGACAACCACTTTCTGAACAAAATGGAAATCCAGGGACTAATATTTGCTAACATCATTAATTCTTTTTTTTTTTTTCTCTCCACTTCCCCTTCTTCCTTTATCCAGGATGTCAAGATGTATACCTTGAAATTGTTGTCAGCCATAAACCAGCCCTCGTGTCCCAGTTCAGAGGTTAACATATAATGACAGACACATTAAAAGACCCTGTCCAATGCCTCACTGACATCTTCTCTTCAACAAGACAGTAGCTCAAACTCACTTAGAAGCTTTAACAACATTAAAGTCTAATCATGATTGAAAAATAAAGGAGAACTATTATACCAAGCATTATGGAAACAGAAAACAATTAGAGACAAACATTTTCTTTGGGAGGGTTTTGAGTTTACCTTCTACTTTGATCTTAAGTCTCTCATGGTCACAGCATGACCCATTTATCTTCTTGCATCTGTGGACTGACAATTGTCATCTAAGAGGAAGACTGGTAGTTTCCTGTCAGGGTTTGGTTTGGTGGGACAGTCTCTTGCTGTATCATCCCCAAAGACAGGACAGGGATTTGGTTTTTTTCCCCATGCCTGAGACCAAGCTTTACTTCAGTCTCCACCAAAACAGGCTACAACAGATTTAAGAAGGTGGCACCTCCTTCTGATGCCTCATTTCAAAGTCATGTACCAGAGCTCATTATAGAGAGGCAAGTGAGCTCACCATTGGTGATTAGCTGGGACTGAACTGGATCAAATGGTACACAGCTTATTTTACATGTAGGGCAAGGGACTCACAAGGCTGAGAGAAGGAAAGCTACAGAGAAGTCCCACAAAGATACTACAGAAGAGCAGGGAGTAGAATGAGTTTCAGTAAAGCTTAAAGAAGCTCCCAACCATAACTTGGGGTTAAAGAGAGCTAAATCCTAGGCACAGGTTAAATGCAGGGCCATCCTAGTTTTATCCAGAGCAGAAAGAGCTCTGCCTGGCTAGTTTTGCATGTCTAGACACCCAACACACCCAGAAGCAAGAGCTGTTTCACAAGGCACGTGCCTGTGTTGCACAGCATATCTACCATCCCCTCAATCCCTCACCCTGGCTTTTCTCCATGCCCAAAACCTTTAACTAGCTTCATATGAATATATAATTAAGAAAAAGAGAAAGTCATTAGCAAAAAGATCATCAAAATACTTCTCTTCAGAGTTATACTGGCTACTGCCTTAAACCAGCCAAGACTTAAGCTCTTCATCATCTCACATCTTGGAAACAGAAACAGTGAGACAACTGAAATGAGAGCTAGGCATCAGGATCTCAAACCCCAGCCACTGCAGTGCATGGCAGAAGTTATCTCAGGTTATGTTCAGAACCTACTTGTTGTATTGGTCTTTCCTTCCTCTGACACCAATACAACTGGAGTCGAGTGGCAGCTGTATGCAGCTTTATGGGATGAAGACAAGAAAAGCTCTCAACAAAACTATGACAATCAAAACTTCAAGTGTTTCACAGCAGCAAAGACATAGGCAGATTCCAATCTGCACTTGTGCTGCATAATTCACCTTCCTACCACTCACCTGTCCATCTGGCTACAGGTGTCTGCATGCCACTCCCTGGCTCCCCTGCCCTGGGGCCAGGGACACGTTACCTTGCTCTGTACCAGTGTGCAGAAACGTGCACACCCAGCAGCAGAACAGTGAAATCTCCTGCTGGACAGGACTGTGGCAGCTTCAGCAGCCACTAAAGCAGCAACCAAAACATGCCTTGGACTCACAAGGTGCCTGCAAAGCTTTGGGGTGCAACCGAGGGTCCTGAGCCTGGTGGAGCAGCAAGCAGTGGATGTCCACAGAGGTCTGCTCCTCAAACCATACCAGGGAGGTGATCAGCAGCTCCAGTCTTGGCTGCAATGACAGGACAGGTGATGTCCTGTAAGTGCCAGGCTCCCATGAAGGTACAAGTCAATTCCTGAAGTGTGCTAATTGAATTGTAATGCAGCTGGTAAGGTCTCAGAATTTGAGAGGACACTTTGCTGGCCACCATGTCCCCTTAATGCTCTGGATTAACACTTCTGGACATCATTTGAGGAGGGAAGATTATTAGGGAGGTAAGAAGAAAACCTAGACTCTCCTAAAGTTTCAGACACCTCCCCCCCTCCTACCCCTCTGTGCCACTGCCTGGCCATCCCCCTGGGAAGGGAACTTGGGCAGACACCAATTGTATTTGACAGCAGCAATTACATGCAAGGCTGGAGATTAGAAGCTTGTTAATTGTGTGTGCCATAATTGCTGCCTTCTCTTCCTTTGCTAGTTAAGGCCAGTGCCAGGAGAGCCAAGGGGAGGAGGGTGCTCTCCACCCCAAATGCAGGTGGTCTGAAGATGAGAGCCCTTGGACCAGGAGGAGATGTCCCCTCTCCCTCAGCACTGTGGGAGGCTCCTGACCCCAAAACAATGCAGAAGGGTTGCCCTAATGAAGCATGAAATGAGGACAAACAATGTCCTCTTCCAAAGCTATTTTCCACCTGTATCCTTCTGACTCTTCAGCTCAGCTGAACTTCATGCTACCTGCAGCAGGGAGGGAAGGTTAAGTATTAACCCTTCACAGGTGATGCTACTACAGGAAAAACAATTTTACCAGTCATAAAAATAGGTTCTGTGTTCAACACTTGAAGAGCTCAGCATTTCTCACCACCCTTTACAGAACAGCAGAGACCAGTTAGACCCAAACAGGATAAAACCAGACCCCAGCTGAGGGCAGTCTTCCTGCTTAACACTCTGCTGCAAAGCCACCCTTCAGGAGAGGCTGCTGGACCCTCCACACTAGCCCTATTAATGGCCATCATAAACAACCTATTTTAATATTCCTCTCTCAACAATCCTTCTTGGCTCCCAGCAGCAGCCCAGGGAGAGCCTGCACATGACTCAGCACCTGGAGCATTTTCAAGAGACCACTGAGGATCTGCACAATTTGAGCAACCTGTTCTATAAAGGAAAAAAAAAAAAAACAAAAACCAAAAATGGCAGTATGCTCTGCAGGGTCATGTGGGGCTGGATTTGGGGTTTTGTTGGTGTTTTTAATATTGCAGGGACAGTTTAGTTAATATGCTGTAAAGGGCTCCATGAAAATAAAAGCTTTCTGCCTTTTTTTGAATCTCACCACAGAATTTCCCCTTAAACACAATCTAAGACAGGGCAAATATTTTCCAGATTACATTCAAAAAGATAAAACCAAACATACTATAACTAATGCCATAGTTAAACAGTGCTGTGAGCTAAAAGAAGGCCCTGCAGATTACTCATTTAACCTAGAAGGAGATGATTAGCTGTGCCATCATCAGAGCTGGAGATGAGCAGTGAAGACAGGTGAGGGGGGATAAATGTAAAATGCTGAACATAATTTGGAGCTAGTTTTCTGCTTGCTTAGTAGCTGTGATTTCATGCCTCACTGTAGACATTTTAACATACATGGAATGAAAATATGCTCCATCAAAAAGCCTAATGCAGCAGCTTCCAACAGCTTTTGATTTGTGGAGCTTGCTTTTAAAATGGAAACAGAGAGATGGAGGTGGCAAACAGGAGAGCAACAGCATATTCTCCTCCCCTCATCTCCTTCTCGTGGACACTGCAGTAACTTGGAGACTCCCAGTGTCTGCAGACCAAAGGGTGAAGCCAGTGGCCTGTTTGCACCTTTCCAGCTTGCAGAAATCAGGAGCTTTCTGATGGTTGAGCATTCTTGGAAGCATTCAGTCACTTTTGTCACATCAACTAGATGAAACTCCACAAATCCCCAAGCAGAGTGGACCAACTGAGAGATACAAACACAGCCTGTACTGGAATTACTGGGTTTTGCCACTCTAATACAAGATCCTCATTTATATAGATTTACCCAGATGTTTGCATGAACAAGAAATGTATTCTGAGCCAAACTGGGAAAGCTGAAAGGCTACATAGGTTTGGGATGCAACAGGTTGCCCAGAGAGGTTGTGGCTGCCTCATCCCTGGCAGCGTTCAAGGCCAGGCTGGATGTGGCCCTGGGCAACCTGGTCTAGCAATTGGCATCCCTGCCCATGGCAGGGGGGTTGGAACTAGATGATCTTTGAGGTCCCTTCCAACCTGGGCCATTCTGTGAGGCTTGAAAGCCAAAGTCAACCTCAACTTCTGAGAAAGGACACTAGCCCCCACACCCAACCTCCCTGCTGACACATTCATCTCCTACTTGTTGGAGCAGCACAGGGCCAGACATCATCACAGCAGCTGCAGAGGCCAACCTCCCCATTCCCAAAAGGACTAGCTCCAAGTCTGCTTCAGCACACTTGAAATTGGTTTCCTCCACCAGATTTAGGTCTTAGAAGCAGAGAGGGGATTAATGAGCTCTGCAGACAGAGAAATGGCACAATGAAGAGATCTTCTCTAGCCCCTGTCCCCAAAGACTCAGGCAAGGGAAGCATCAGAGCATCCCAGAAAGAACAGAAGGTTCCTGTAGTGACCATGTAACCCTCAGCCAGAAGGACACAGCAGGCTCTGGAGGCAGATGCCTGCTGTTAGAGCTGTGCAATGAAGCTGTGCCTGAGCCTTTACATGCCTTTGTGTGGTTAGCTCACCTCTAAATACTTTCCTAGGATGCTGTTGGAGGTATTTAAGGATGTCATCCTGCCTTACATAGGGCTAATTTGGATACAGCAGTGCCCAAGTACCCTAGCTCTAGACAATCCATGCTCTGTAAAGGTAACTCTTCCAGCTCTTCAGAGACAAGCAGTATTTACAAGATGTTAACCCACAGGGTAGCTAACATCCAAACAAAATCTGAATCTCCAGTAATTACACTCAACACTTCCTCCTTGATACTTTTATGTAAGGAACAAGCTAAACAGCACCACTTAACCTCCTAACAGGAAAAGCTGTATTTTCACTAAGGAAACAGCTTAACTATGCCACAGCTTATCTTATACACAAACAACCCCAGCTATTTTCTGCTCAAAAAGCATAAGCTCTTTTTAATTAACATCCTTCTCTTTTAAACCAGCCTTTACATAGCCATGTGAAGCAGCAGGGTACACAAACCCTTCCTGGGTCTGAATACAACCAATTAAATGTCTACAACTCCTAAAAATCAAGGCATTACCATACTCTACAGTAATAGAAACCTCTAATTTCCAGCCAAGTTCCTGATTCTTTTTTTAACAGCCTCTGATACAGCAAACTGGAAGTTCTGCAACAGCTTCAATTACTTTGAAAAACCTGATTTTGGGGGTTTTTTGTTAGAGGTTCCACCCTTTCCCCATTTAAAATGGTCAAGCTGCTAGCATAGCCTGGTTGGTTGCTGGCCAAAACAGGAGCAAGCATTTGACAAGAGGCTACCATTAGGTCCTGAACCAGCTGCAGAGCAATTCAAAGACCATGCCACAAGCAGAGGAGACTGCCCCTGCTCCTCACCACCTTACTTTGCTATCCAAGGCAACAGGACTTGGGTGCATTCAGATCAGGCTCTTCCAGGTTTCTGGGAACCTCAGGAAAATATTGGGCTCCACAGATACCAGGGAAGCTTCCCACTGCTTGGGAAGCAACCTAGCCAGGAGGAAGCTAAGACTTGGCAGAGAAAGCATGTCTTACCCTCCTGGTGCTCCTCATCTCCCTTTGCAACTTCCTATTGGCTTTCCCACTCTTTCCAAACCTTCTGTTACACCAGGCTGATGTTCAGCCTGCTCTGCTTTCTGCCTCTGCTCCAGGCTCCTACCCACATCTCACTGCCTGCTTCCCTCCCTTGTCTCTACAGCCTGTGAAAGCATCCTGCTCATCTCAACCCCTCTCCTCTGCCAGCCCATGCTACAACCTCCCCAGACCTTCCTTTTGCAGCCCAATGCTACTGAAAGCTTCATTCTCCACTTGGTTTTAGCCAGTTAGGTTCATTTCTGTTCTGCAACTCTACAGAGAGGTTCTGGTTGCTGGTGGAGGCACTTCTCATGCCACAACACTGCTCTTTTCTGCTTCCAGCCTTACACAGCTGCTTCATAAAAGATGATTTGCAATCCTTTCATTATCCACTTTTTTTTAGTGCTGGGGACAAGCAGCATTGCTGCTAAAATCTGCACCCCAGGAAAACTGCACATGGTATCTAAAACTCTCCCTTGCCTTGCCAGAAACTGCCAGCTCAGGGCAGAAATGGCAGGTGGCAACACTTGGGTGCATCTCAGCCACTTCCACTTGTGGTCTGACATGTTAACAAATTCAACCTTGCAAGCTCAATTCAAGCCAAGACCTTGGGCCCTCCCTGGAACTATCAGCACCATGTTCTGCCTACTCAGGCACAGCAGCAACAGCCTTCAGCAGAGGATCAGCAGCAACTTCAACCTGATGGGGTTTCCCTTCTCTGATACTGAGATGCTTTCTTAGCTACAAGACTGCTTGCTGAAGTGAAGTTTGAAGATCCCAGAGCTCAGCTGTGTCCCATGTCCCCAATCCCAGAGCTGTGGCATCACAGAATAGCCAGGTGTTGTGGGACTGCTACCTGTGCAGCACAGCCACAGAGCAAAACCTTCACCACATGGCTTAGTGGCATGGTGGGGATGGGTTGACAGTTGGGACTTGCTGATCTTAAAAGGTCTTTTCCATCCTTCCTGATTCTATGACTCCATCTATTAAGCAGGAAAGAATAAAGCAACTAAATACTGTGTAATTTTCTGTGCAGCAGGAAAAGGACCTGACTTTGTTCTTGCCATCTTGTCATTACTGAATGACAGGAGTCTGATATGGGTTTAAATTTGATTATAACACCTCTTCTATCTGGCTAGCATGTGGTGTCTTAATCCACCAGGAAGCCAAGAATCCTGATGCTGGGATGCAGCAGCACACTCAGCAGCAGCAAGGCACAATTCTCCTTTCTTCTGAATATATTCCAGCTAGCACAAGATTTTTTTAATTAGTGCAAGATGATGAAAAAGAATTCCCTGACATTTTCAGAAGGAAAAAAAAAAGTTTCATCTTTGCTTAAATGTTGAACCAAAAAAAAAAATCACTCCATTAGGAGTGAAAAATGACAAGCCCTTCCATTTCTTGCTTGCAATTCCAGAAAATGACTTCTGTTACATTGAAGTAGCTGTGAGGGAATAGATGATGCTGCCCAGAGTCCTCTCACAACACAGTGCAGCAGCACTGCTGGATGTGAGCTGGAAAAATAAAGGCTAACACAGTTACAAGCAAAAGTTAGCCCTTGCAGGGCTAGGAAGAACATACTGTATGTTTTTAGCAAGACCATACAGCTTTAAGAGGGAGACAGAAGAGGTACAAATCCCTCTCATAAGACTTGTTTACTTTGAAGCAGCTTAGGAATGGAGAAACATGGGCAACCCCTGGATAGGATTCTAGTGCAGTTTTCAACACAGGACTGTTGGCACTGTTGGTTTGCTTTCTAAAACTTCAACCCTTCTAAACCACAGGCTCCCAGCTTGGCACTGTTGTATTTCAATCCATGGCTCCAACCAGGGTTGCAAGGGCATAAATAAAAGGAGCCAAGACCATCAACTTCTGACAAGAGATGTAAACTCAAAGAGAACAATCCAACAGAGTCCCAGGGGGTGGGAGCCTGACACATATTCCAGCTGTTTACATTTCTACTGTAAGACATTTGCTCTTTTCAACTTTTTCCCCTTCTGCATAGCTTGCCAGAACCACAACCCCCCAAAAACTGAAAGCCTCACTCTGGATCTAGCATTTTGTTGTGCTCTGCAATAAAATGCAGCTGCAGAAGAGAAAACAAAACAAACAACAAAACAAAACACCACCTATAATTTATCAAGGTTGCCCACAGGCAAAATCCCAGCCCACCATGGTTGACAGCCCCACCAGCACAGCACCTCAATGCCTGGCATGAGAGTTAACTTGCTGGAACAAAGCATCCTCAGGACAGCTCTGACAACTCCATCCTCAGGGACAGGGTTCATGGCAAGCAACTGCCAACTGCCAACTGCCATCTGCACTGTCAGCATTAGGCACAGAAGGAACCCATACTACTTCATGAATCTGCTCCACCACTGAAACAACAGCCAGGGGATGGCAGTGGCATCTTCACAATACTGAGTGAGGACTTGCTCTGCCCATGAGCCTGTGATGCTTTTAACAGCAGGAAGCATAAATAGGAAACAGAAGTAAATTTGCTGCTCAGAGCACAGAGCTATAGACCAAAGCAGGTAGCCAACACACTTGGGGTGCCAGACTTGAGCTATCTTGCATGGAATAAAACTGATAAACAGTTAGATGTGAAAAGAGAGGGACAGAAAGGTAGCAACTAACCTATGGACAGCTTTGTTTAGGAGTAAAACCCCATATCAAGTACTTAAAGCAGCAGCACACTTTCCTCATGAGAAAGTACAGAGGAGCAAGGGATGCCACACTATTCACCTGTGGTGCAGAACAAGGGGGAAGGTTAGTTCCTGTCTGTAGTGAGGTATTTTACTGTTCTGCACAAGAGAAACAAAATCCCATCCCTTTTCACTGTCTTAGATAAAAGAAACAAGATAACATTCCCTTGCTAGCAAGAAAAATTGGTTCTGAAGGCATGCTCCAAAAGCAGAACACTCCAGACCTAACTTCTGCAGCTAATAAACTACCATTTTTCCAACTTGGATAAAATAAGGTTGGTCACTCTGTACTCTTGCATGTATGAATAAGGTGCAGACCAACTACAAGCTTTTGTTAGCCAAGCACAGCACAGATTCCTCTCTCCCACAGGCAAGGCTGTATCTACCATTAACTCTGCCTGCATGCTGGAGACTGTCCCTCAAACAGCTGGCAAGAGGCAGCAGGGCAGAAGAATCCCTCTGTGTTGAGATCTAACCCCTCTCAGGATTTACACCACCAGGTCTGACACACCCCAAAGGTGGTTCACAAAAACAACCTTGACCCTGTAGTTTGCCTAAAGCCAGGGGACACTGCAGTCTTACATGCCCCAAAGCTTGGGGTGGATCAGGTGGTTTTGTTTTGTTCTTATTTTCTAGTGCTTGAATATTTAAGGATATAAATAATAAATGTAAAGATAAGGTATGTGACATAAACACAGGCTTGCTGGTTTGGTTTTTTAGTTGCTTTGTTTGGATTTGGGGCCTTTTTTTTTTAGTGTGTGTTTGAGGGTTTTTTTTAAAGGGGAAGAATCTGATTACAGTTTCTGAATTATCTCAGTGATTTCATAGAATGGTCAGAGTTGGAAGGGACCTTAAAGATCATCTAGTTCCAACCCCCCTGCCTGCCAGGGACACCATCCACTAGATCAGGTTGCCCAGAGCCCCATCAAGCCTTGTCTTAAAAGCTTCCAGGGATGAGGCTTCCACAACCTCTCTGGGCAACCTGTTCCACTGTCTCACCACCCTCACATAGTGAAGAACTTCCTCCTAATATCCAACCTAAATCTCCCCTCCTCTAGCTTTACACTCATTTCCCCATGTTCTCTGGATTTGCTCCTTCCAATGTAGTCATCCACTGAAGTAAAACTATTTTCAGAATACATGCAGCAAACAGATCAGCTGCTGCCTTTCTGCATTTTGTTACTATTTTTATTCTTAAAGTGCAATTATTAACATTGGAGTCAAAACAAACAAAGCCAAACTTGACATCCACTAAGTGTGTGAACTGACAGACAAGGATCTACACAAACCCAGAAAGAAAAGTGGAGAGCAAAGCCACTGGCAGGACTTGCTCTAAGGAACCCAGGAGGCTGCAGTAGCACAGCACATGAAGAGGAGCTTTAAGGAGCACCACCATAATTTGATTAGTCCTCACTTTACACAAAGCAATGAAATTGCTTTTCTACTACAAAAGAAAGAAAGTCACTATTTTCAAGGGGTTTGACCTTGTAGTAGAGCAAGCCAAAAAACTGAGACATCTACCCAAACTAACTGCACAGCAGGTATGGGAATACAAGGAAAAATGTTTTCCCAGTTGAGGTGCCAGAGCACTGCCACAGACTGCCCAGAGAGGCTGGGGAGTCTCCTTCTCTGGAGAGATTCAAACCCTGTCTGGATGTGCTTCTGTGTGAGCTGCTCTAGGGAATCCTGCTGTGGCAGAGGGGTTGGACTAGATGATCTTTTAAGGTCCCTTCCAGCTCCTAACATTCTGTGAATACACTGGCTGCTGGGGACAGCCAGAGACCCTAAATGGTCTTTCTCCCTTCCTGCCTTCCCTGCCCCCTTCTAATCCTGCCCACTCCTCTCTGCTGCTCCTTCCCAACCACAAACAGTGGCTGCTTGGACAGATTATCAAGGGAGACATCTGTTTGATAGAAAACATGATGGGTGCCCACATTTTATTTATAGACTACCTTCTTTCTAATCATTTTCTTATTTTCCAGAAGAAATTCCATCAGCCTGCAGTAGGAACCAAGAAATACAGATTTCAGCCTGAAACTCCAATATGACTTACCATACACAAGTGACCAAACACAAACCTTCTACACTGGAACAGAGCAAAGCTTCTTGGTCCAGATCTGAACAGGCTGGATTTGAGCAAGGAGTCCAAATTTAGGGGAAAAAAACCAAACAGTTTTGGATTTCCAAATCACACAGACTCACAGAATGTTAGGAGCTGGAAGGGACCTGGAAAGATCATCTAGTCCAACCCCCCTACCACAGCAGGACTCCCTAGACCAGGTCACACAGAAGCATGGCTGTTATAACATCATTGGCTATACAGATTGTATTTGAGTCACTACAGGAATTTTAAGCTGCCTTATTAGTCCTCCTTAAATACAAGAGGAGGTTCAGCAATTTAAATCAATCACAGAAATACTGCAGCATCACCTGGTGCAACCTAAAAAAAAGCATACCTACAAACTCAGCTCCTCTAGAAAGCTGGAAACAATTTCTCCTGCTTTTCCCTGTATCTTCAAGCTGCAAATTCTCTTTTCCACCTTTTAGTTTCAGCTTGCTTGTTGCATTTCAACTGTGCTAAAGAAAGGTTATTCCCACAGAAAGCAGGGAGGACAGAGCCCTGCCCTGTGCACAGAGGAACTGGATACCCACCCTTATCAAATATTGCCCCCTGCAGTGCTGCCTGCAAAAACACCCACTGGCCACTGGACAAATCCATTTGCTTTACAGGTTTTCCAAGGTTACTGCACTGTTCTGAGCCTGCAGCACTAGTGCATTTGCTATTTTATTGACTCTGAAGTTTGCTTTTCATGAAACTGACTGGTTGTTCCCTAGGGGTCCTCTCCCAGCTGCTCTAAACACCACAAGCTGGCGCTCCCACATCAACACAGCAGTAGAGGCATTTTACTCCTATTGACTACTTGGTCCAGAGCACATAGAAATAAATCCTTCTCTACTCAAACAAGGCACAGAGCAGTAGTTGGAAAACAACCCACAACACCAAAAAAACCCCACAAACCCCCCCCAAAAAGCCCATCACAGGAAGCTTTCTCCCTTGCAAACATCAGCACTGGAATTTCAACCCTTTAGGAACTCAAAAAGATGTTAGGTGAATGTCTGCTTTCTTTGAACTGAAGCTCTCTCCTTGCTTTGCCTCAGAGACATGTCTCTGCTCTTCAGATTCCCAATATGCAACTTCCCTCATCACACAGCAGAAAACTTACTGAGTGAAGTTGAGTCAAACAAGATACAGTGTCTTGTTTTTACTTTTTAATATAGAAACAGAAAATCATTAAGCCCTCCTGCAAGTTTCAGCAGTCAAAGCAAATCTGAAGAAGGCCTCTAAGTGTTTGAGGCCACTGAAGTTAGTAACATGACAAGCTGCTGAGATTGGAACTGGTCAAGGTACAATATAAGAAATAAGGAAAGGTAATATTTAGAATCAAGAGATGCCAAAACTGCAATCAGCAAATGGAAGGCTAAAACCAATGAGCAAATCTGGATGCTCTTTTAATTATTTATTTCCATTGTTTAAGCTGTGCCATAGAACTGTCCTGTTACAAGAAGCAATCAATAAGAGCTAACTGCCTCACTGCAGTGGCAGGTACACACCTTCACCCACGTCCCTTGCAATGGGAACTCCCTTGAAGTGATGCATCCAATGCTGCTGAGCAAGAGGTACTGTCCTGCTCCTGCCTTTTAGAGTGTGTGTGTGGAAATGGAAATCCAGTCACTCTCTCAAAAACTGCAAGCTCTAGAAGAGTCCAATTAGCAGAGAGAGTGATGAACATAAGAAGAAAGTTACTGCATGAAGAGGCAAGACAACCAGCTTGTGAAGGTGAACCTCCCCAAATCACCAGCCCCACTGCTGAGGCTGCAGGATAGCAGCATGAAAGCAGGTACTGCAGAGCCACCAAGGGAGAGAAGGGGCAGAGGGATGAGCACACACAGGCAATGAGCTGCAGGTGGCTGGCAGGAGCACAGAACATCATCCCTGCCAAACTCACACACACACACACACATCAGCAAAAGCCACTGAAAGCAACATGTCATTGTCTGCCAGTAAAGCAGGAAGACAACAGGTGAAGGTATGAGAAGTGAAGCAGCCAGGACACAGACACCTCTCCAAAGGAGCCAAAGCAGGGGGAGGTGTTGACAGCATCAAACATTCCTGTTTAAGGATAGAGAATGCAAAAGAATTGCTTCATAAATCATTCTCTGTTCTGGAGGAAAAGTGAAGAGACTTGAAGGACAGGTGATGTCTCTGAAATATGCAAATAGAGCTGAGCTGGCCCAAGCAATTACCTTTCCACTGCCTGGAACTTGAGACTGAAAGGAATGACTCAGAAGAAAGAACAAAACCCCAACGAGGCACTGCAAGGTAGCAGCTGACGACAGCAGACTGTAACAAAAGGAGAATGGAAACAAGCATGGAAAAGCACAGTCCTGACCTCCCACCAACAGTTGTTCTTTGGAGAAGGAACAAAACAACCCACAAACACAAAGCACAGTAGGACCCATGCCAACACAGGAAGAACTAACTGCAAAGCATCCAGAGAGGCAATGGGTGATTGTTGATTCTAGAGTTTGGGGTTCAAGAGCAGCACAGAAAGGAGATTCCTGCAACTTCATGAACTTAAGGACAATGGATCTCACCTGAAGAGCCTTTAGGTTATCTGCTATTTATTTAAATAACTTTAAAGAGTAACTTTTAAGGGAGTTAAACTGTTGAAGACAAACTATGAAGGTAATACTGAGAAAGCTTTACAGCAGCAAAATGCATGAAGCTTCACAATGAGAAGCCCAACACCCTTGTACTGTAATTACTATTTATCATTCAGAGTTACCTGTTCTGGAGCCCCTGTTACAAGAGGGATATAGGGGTGCTGGAGTGAGTCCAGAGAAGGGCTAGGAGAATGATCAGAGGACTGGAGCACCTCTCCTATGAGGACAGACTGAGACAGTTGGGATTGTTCAGTCTGGAGAAGAGGAGGCTCTGAGGACACCTTCTTGTGGCCTTCCAGTATCTGAAGGGGTCCTACAAGAAAGCTGGGGAGGGGCTTTTTAGGAGGTCAGGCAGTGATAGAACCAGGGGAAGTGGGTGTAAGCTAGAGGAGAGGAGATTTAGGTTGGATATTAGGAGGAAGTTCTTCACTATGTGAGGGTGGTGAGACAGTGGAACAGGTTGCCCAGAGAGGTTGTGGAAGCCTCATCCCTGGAAGCTTTTAAGACAAGGCTGGATGGGGCCCTGGGCAACCTGATCTAGTGGATGGTGTCCCTGCCAGGCAGGGGGGCTGGAACTACATGATCTTTAAGGTCCCTCCAACTCTGACCATTCTATGATTCTATTCAAGCTGAGCTTTCCAAATCTGAACCAAGAACTTTATGCTGCTTTTAACCCAATACCAGCAGTACTTCATTCATGAGCAACTGAAAGCAAGAAAAAGTCAAAGGAACCCAGCAGATAAGTATGTAAAGGAGACACAGTGACAGTGATGAAGCTCCTAGTAATGTACCCACAGATCTTTTCTATAAATCCAATTTGAAATTCGAAGATTAAAAGAGCTACTTTATCTCCATCCCCTGGCACATCCATGTCCATCATTCTAAAGAACAGAGCTCCCTCTCGTGGCTCCAGCAGGATTCGGTAGGGAAAAAAGGGAGGGGAATAAAGTACAGAGCAGCATGAGACAGAGGGAAAGGACTTTGGATAACATACTCGTTGTATAAAAGTGGACTTAAAGGAAGGTGTAGTAGAAAGGACAGGTGGCTGCTTCTAAAGAAAGCAATGTTGCCTGTACTGAAGAGCTAACTTTTGAATTGCATTGTCTGCTAATGTAACTTCTGCCAGGCTTCTCTGCAGCTGAGCATAAATGTAGAACTGTTTTGGTTGGAAGGGACCTCTAGATCAGGTCCAAACATTAACTCAGCCCTGCCAGGTCACCACTAAACCATGCCCCTCAGCACCACATCTACATAGCTTTCAAATCCTTCCAGAGATGGTGACTCCATCACTTCCCTGGCCAGCCTTTTCCAGGCCTGGACAACCCTTTTGGGGAAGAAATTTTGCCTTATGCCCAACTTAAACCTCCCCTGGCACAACTTGAGGCCATCTCCTCTTGCCCTATCACTTCACTGCATCCAATATTCCTTCAATGTGAAGCTCTCAGATCTCTTGCCAGGTTTCTAGCTCAGCCATAGGCAAGGCACAGGAGAAGGAAAGACCAGCAGTGCTGCAAACTGTTCTTCATTTGTTAGAAAGCTTCTTTAAAATACATTTTTAAAGAGACTAATAGATGATTTCACTTCCCCAGCTGACAGTTTTGCAACCTGAAGGTCACACCTGTGACAAGAAGTATTTCTCTTAGGCAAGAGAGTGAAGGCAGAAGCCAAAGCTACTCCTGCCACCATGCACAAGAAGCCTTTTCATGAGCAGAAGTTCTTCCCACAAAACTTCAGGGAAGTGTTGGGTGTTTTGGGGTTCCCCCCACCCCATTGTTTAATGAAGAGTCATGTGTTTCACTCTATCCTGCTAGACACTTTCTTCATGTTCATACCTGGATTCTCTTTCCATTCATTCATTTCTGCATAAGATTTGCAGCCTGGACAAGAATTTGCACAGCTAGCTTTTGCTAACTGCACTGCACAACATAGAAAACTCTTTTCCCCAGGGGGATTAAAAAGGATTTCCTCTAAATAACAACACTTCTTTGTTGCAAAACCAGGAAGACCACCATGAAACATGAACCAGTGAAAGAAAAACCATCAGTCTTAAGCTTCCAAACAGCATCAGAAAACAACTGAGAATGAAATTCTTGATTCACAGGCTTGTGCTCATGCAGGATTTTGCTTCCAAAGTGCAGGGCAAAAAAGAAGAAGAATCAATTTCCTACCATGAAAAGAAATTACCATGCTTTCAGCATTTTGCTATTAGTGAAATATCTCCATTCTGTCTCCAACTCAAGGCAATACTTTTTGTAGAGAGCAATCTCCTTGAACAATTGGATGGAAAGAAAAAAATCAGTCTATGAACAGTGGGATAGCCTTAAATATTTAATCAAGTAATAAAGCTGGTAGATGAAAGACAGATTAATTAAAATGGCAGTAGAGTCTCCTGATACACACATCCAGGACTTCCAAATACACTTGTTATGTTGGGAGTATCTAATCATAATCAGATTTGGTAATTTGCTGCATTGAAACAAAAAGGAAACATTTTTAGAATTGATCCTGCAGTTCATGTCACTTTCCTGGAGATTACTTTCTATTGATCAACATTTCAAGAGTCAGGGAAAAGAGAAGGGTAAGAAAAGGATCAAAAGTATCTTCACATGCTAAATACAGCATGAACCAATAAAAGCAAAATAAATTAGATCACTCCAGCCAAACCATGTGCTCTCTGTAATGAAGATAATTAGGAATGAAAGAGATGGTTCAGTCATAACAAAAGGAGAGGTTTTAAAAGGACTGTAGACTTCCATCTGCTCAGCATGAAGTTTTTCAGGCAGCAATTAAACCTGTGGGAAGCTGAACCACTGACAGCTTCACAAAGACAAATGCTGGTTTGTTTTCTGAACAGGAGTTTCATGTTTCCTACCTGTGGATTCCAGCTGGGGTCCAGTTTTTTCACTGTAGCAACATACTCCTGCATAGCTTGATGAGGGCTGGTATCTCCCAGACCTTTCCAAGCCTCCCTAGGAGAGAAACCAAAACTTCAGTGAGCCACCTGGAGACAGCACAGGATGTTTTTACAGTGTGGAACACAGTGAAGAGACTGATCTAAACACTCTCAGGGGGTCCAAAGCCACCTTTCATTTACTTTTAAATGGTCAACTTTCCCCTGAAGCCATGAATGGCCACTCTCAATGCAGCACTTGGCTGTGCCAGGACCTTTCAAGGGATCCTGATCCAGGCTGGAACATATCATAAAGTAAAGCTGTTTGGAAAGCTGTAGCTATTTGCACAAGATGTTTGTGCTGTGCAGGTCAGTTCTGGAGGAACAAGGGGACTACAGGAATCTGGTATTTCACATCTGCACCAAGCACAGCAGCAAAGAGCTCTCTACTAAGCAAAGGATTTTAAAGCCAGTTCAGTGCCAGACTCTGAGCTGACATCTCCTAGGTCCACAGTCTGTCAATAGATGAGACAAGAAGCCATAATAACTAGAGCCCCAAATTACTAGGAATTATAAGGATTTCCTCTTACCATTTCTGCTTTCCCTCAAAATCAAAGAAGCCTGGCTTGGGAGTGTTACAGGTTCCACATTTCACCTGAAAAGAAATTCCCTTCTGTTAGAACAAAGCAGAGGGAAAGGAACTTGCTTGAGGGAATTTGGGTTCTGATAGTGTCAGGGTAGTTTTCTTCTTGTGACAGAGGAAAGGTTTTTGAGGGAAAGAACTGACACTACCCAACCACATCTTACCCTCATTTTAGCTCTCTTGCAGTGACCAGCATCTTTGCATCCCTGTGTTTCCTTTGTGTGATGCCAGGGATGCAATTTTGGTATGCAGCTCATTTCTTTTGCATGCATTACCCAACAGGGATAACCAGCAAGTGATTTCTCACTTCATGTTCTGTTTATTACTCAGTCAAATGTCTCATCCTCCAATAATACCAAGGAAAAAAAAATATCTGCTGATTAGGGTTTCTACAGAGATAATTATTCATGAAGGCTGAAATTCACCTGCTTCCACTCAAAAGCTCAAGTAAACAGACTTTGCTTAATTATTTTCAAGGTTCTCTGGAAGGCAAGTGGACAAACTCAGAGCAAAGGAACTCAAAACACCTTCTAAATTTGCCCTGAGGCATCTGGATTTATAGGAAGCAGTGCAGGAGAGACAAATCAAGGCCTGAGTGCTGGAGATGAAGCAGTCCATCAGAAGCAAGCCAGAAATTAACATGTGGGAGGAGAAATAAGAAACACAAGGAAGTTAAGGAACAAACCAGAATTGGTGGACAGATAATATGGAAAAAAAAAAACCCAAAAAACCAAACCAACCAACCACCCAACCTTATAGCCAGTGTAAAATGGACTTGGTGGCAGTGAGATTCAGGCAGTTTCCCATAATGTGGTGCACTGATGGGACAAAGGCAAAGCCCAAGCCTTTCTTCTCACTGCAAGGAAGTCCAGCAGTTGTATCTCCTTTGTAAGCTTGCCCACAGAAGGGGAACAGAGAGGACTGACAGAGGCTGCCTGGGCCCAGGGCTCCGAAGGTACAACCAGGTTCCTGCCCTGAGGCCAGCACTGACAACTGCCTCAAGAACAGAGCAATGAGCAGGTTGAGATTTGGGTAACAGTGGTATTTACTTGAAGGCAGCTCAGAAGAATGTCTTCAGTGAATGTACCTCTGTCCCTGCCTGGAAAAGCCAGGGAATAGGGGTCAGGACCCAGCAGATCTGCCTGTTACCAGTGCCCCTTTCTCACAGAAAACAGACCCTTGCACACAGGTGTCACCTGTAAAATGAATCTAACTGAAAATGTCACCATGATAGAGAGTGACCTGCTGGAGAGCAGTGAAGGGGAAAGGGACCTGGGGGTCCTGGTGGATGGAAGGATGAGCATGAACCAGCAGTGTGCTCTTGTGGGATTCTAGGGTGTATTAGAAGGGGTGTGGGTAGTAGGTCAAGGGAGGTTCTTCTCCCCCTTTACTCTACCCTGCTGAGGCCACATCTGGAATATTGTGTCCAGTTCTGGGCCCCTCAGTTGAAGAAGGATAGGGAACTGCTGGAAAGAGTCCAGCACAGAGCCACCAAGATGATGAAGGGGCTGGAACATCTTCCCTATGAGGAAAGGCTGAGGGAGCTGGGTCTCTTGAGCTTGAAGAAGAGGAGACTAAGGGGTGACCTCATCTATGCTTTTAAATATGTGAAGGGTGGCTGTCAGGAGGATGGGGTCAGGCTCTTCTCAGTGAGGCCCAGTGACAAGACAAAGGGCAATGGCTGTAAGCTGAAGCAGAGGAGGTTCAGTGTGAATACACATAGAAATGTTTCCCCAGCTGAGGTGCCAGAGCCCTGGCACAGACTGCCCAGAGAGATTGTGGAGTCTCCTTCTCTGGAGAGATTCAAACCATGTCTGGACACACTTCTGTGTGACCTGGTCTAGGGAATCCTGCTGTGGCAGGGGGGTTGGACTAGATGATCTTTGGAGGTCCCTTCCAACTCCTAACACTCTGTGATCCTGTGAATGAATTTCAACCCAACCTTGCCAGCCCAGCACAGAGAGGGCATTCCAACAGACCCCAGGGAGGGGACACAAGTACATCCTGGAGGTGGGAAAAGGCTGCTGGTTGAACATTTTGTTAGGCAAGCAAAACTCAACTGCATTCATCAACTGTTCTATGAAATATGCTCAAGTGTTCAGGCAGGTGAAGTGCTTAAATCAAGGAACAATTCTTCACCATAACAGGGTGGGGATTCTGTGCTGAGGATGGAATCATTAATCAGGCCTTAAGGAGAGTATGCTCATGCCAAGAGAGATTTATTAGTTCCACTATGTTTTCATTTAAAAGTCTTAGAGGATATGAGTGACTGGAACTGAAATTAATTTGCTGTACCTCTGACTGTCTCCCAATGAGCAACTCATTCAAATGAGAAGATCTGAGCTGGCCTTGCAAACAGCAAACTGCATTTTGCAGTGAAACAGGAGAAAGGGCTAGCAACAGTTAATTCCTATCAATCAGCCAAGCCTCCTGCCATGGAAATGTTTTCTCCTGTGCTCAGAGGGGGATTGGACCACTTGTTTCAAACAGCAAAACAAACATGGAAATAAAATGCAAATTCATTCTCTAGCTGGAAAATGCCTGCTCAGCAATTCTTTAGTTCAAGATCCAACTTGGCCACCTTGGATAAAAAAAGATCTGGTTGAATATTAATTTTCCACTGCCAGCATCAAAATACAACAGCAGTTTCCCAGCTTTAGATTTGGCATTCAAAGGCTGCTCTAGCATTGGGGAAGACTGTTAGTAACATTGATAGTAATACAAATCAAGGAACAGTAGTTAAATTCCAGCTATCAAGGGGGGGGGGGGGGGGGAAAGGGGG
>VWZX01006840.1:0-201082 GCA_013399015.1 Galbula dea | reverse complement strand
GGGGGAGAAAAAGTGCACTTGTGCCCTGTTTGCTATTTTAAGATAGATTTTAAAAAGTCTGCAGGGGTTTTATTGGGAAGAAAAAAAAGGTTTGGACTTCCCTCTTTTCACTGCAAGACTCCCTAATGCATCAGAAACCAGCCAGGAATCTAACACTGGAGGGGACCCAAGCCCAAAAGCTGATGAAGGGGAGTTTTAGCTAAATATGCCAGTCTGAATTGATGGCAAATACTGGAAATAGATGGCAAATACTGGGGGGGAAATTTTGTGAAGGATTCTGCTCTCCTGCCACTTCCCTGGAGGGCCTCAAAAGCTCTTTTTCTAGCATTTCAAGTCAGAGTTTCTCATTCTGTGTCCACAAAATAATTAGGAGTGGTCTCCAGGGGGTTAACTGGTCATTTGATGCTTTGCTCTTCTCAGTTACAGTTCATCAGCTGCAGAAAATGCATTCCAGACTTCCCTACTACTGCTTCTGCATGCAGAGTTGCCTGCAGGCATTATATTCATGAATCATACAAAGATGACCCAGAAAGCTCCAAATGGGAAGTGTCTGCAGCCAGCTGCATCTATGGCCAAAATGAAAATGTAGAAATCTTGGCTGAAGCCTTCACCTGAGAGCTGAAGGTCACAACATTAACACCTAACACCTCAGAAATGTGTTAGCACTGCACACCACCCCCCAAACAACTTCAGCTGCTGGTCCAGACTGGGAGAAACCTGGAGACTCTCCTCATATATTGCCCCAATATTGATCCCCCTCCACCTTGGTGGTGGTGGGGGAAAAAAAATGACACTCTGCTAGTTTTTTTTCCAACTAATACATTTATACAGCAGCAAGTTCCAGCCAAATATTCTGACTGTAAATTTTGGAAGGTGAATCACACTTGCAGCCTCTCTGGGGAGCAGGAAGAGGAACAGAACTCACCTCCATGGACAGCAGGACTAAGCTCTAACTGGGCACAGGCCAAGTGAGCTGAATTTCTTTGCCAAGACATGAATTTCTGCCTGTTCCTCCCCAAAGCTCTGCCCCACTCACCTGTCCCAACTTGCAGGAAAGCCCTGTACTCAACTGACTGGAAGTGGGGCATGAGGAAGAACAAGCAAACATCAGCCAAAGAAGGAAGAGGTCCTGGCCCTGACATGCAAGGAGCTCTATGTCCCAGAGACAGTGACACTAGTGACACCAAGTTGGTGCCATCACACTGCTCCATGCAACAGGAAGCTGCAAGCAAACCATGTTCATGGCAGAGCTGTGGCATCACGTTCTACCATCCTCAAAAATTTGAGATCATGCAAAAATGGGATTATACTCTGGAGCATACATTCAGAGACAGCCCAATTTTCAGCATAAGCCCCATTTTGCCAGCAGAACTGGCTCTTCAGCTTGCCTGCATTTCATTTGGCACTGGCACATTCTCCTGGCAGGGCAGTTTTTTGGGGTCCTACCATTTCCACCAAGTTCTGGACTCCCTCCTCTCTCTGAATGATGGCCACTACCTTCATCTCTGTTACTACACTTTTTGAACCTCAGTTTTTTGCACCCTCAACTCAACAGGCAAGAGTTCTAGTCACTAAACTGCTACAAACTCAAGGCACTGACAAGTGATTTGCCCAAAGCCACACAGAAAGTGGGAAGAAAAAAAGAAGACCAGCTCCAGCCCAGGGCCCTACCAACCACTCTGTTCTTCCTCCTGTTCTGGAGCAGAGTCATAAACTCAGCAACAACTTCTCCAAACCTCACTGGAGATGACAACTAAGCAATTCCCTTATTTTCAAGTCTCTGACACATAAACAAAATCAGAGAGAAAAGCAATAAAATCCTGAAATGGCCTCCAATAAAAGGTAATAAAATGCCAGGAAAATGCCTCTATACCCCAACAGTTTGAAATAAATAACATAGAGTATTTGAACAGAGAGCTCAGCTGTTGCTGTCACCTCTTTTATGATGGTGCTGGATCTTAAATCAAAGCCCTTGGTGACATAAACCACTAAACTGAGGGAAGACAAGGATGCCAAATCAAGGGCAGTGGACAGATCTGAGTCAGCACCTTTTGTGCACTAGCAAGACCAGAGTAATATATTAGCAGCCCATTATGCATACTGATAGGGCTGCTGTAATTAAATAGAGAAAACTTGCATTAAGCACCCTCCTTTTGATTTAAAGCACACAAGGCTGCAAAACTCAAACTTAGCAGAGCATAACCCTGCAGTAGCTGTGCTAGCAAACTTCTAGCTCCACCAGCAGCACCTCCCTTCCAGGCACTGGGCAGCCAAAGGCATGGAAACCTAGGAGCCAAGCACAGCCTGAAACCAAGGAGCACAAAGGCACTTGCTGTTGCATACTGCTTGGGCAGGAACAAGAGGAGAAGAGGACAGAAGTGCCCTCTTGCCTTTAGCAGAAGGCAAGGAGAAATCTGTGCTGACACAATGTTAATTATCAGCTTTCTCTGACTTGTATCAAGAGTGTTGTTGAAACAGCTTCTGGTTCAAGTAATTTTTAACATTAAACACCTTACAGAGCTAACACCAGGAAACCCTCTGGAGCCTGTTTGACAATCATGAGCTGATATGCAAGTGATGCCTTCCCATTTCCACCTAGGATAGTTATTAAAAGTTCTCTTAGTATTTTGTTCTTCATTTTTCTACCCTCCTTCTACTTAAAAAGGGAAAGAGAAAGCTGGAGATCTCTTTAAGCACTGGAAAAATCTGAAAACAAAACCTCATGTGACCAGTCTGCTCTTAAGACAATTAATGGTCCAGGAACCACAGCCTAGGAGCCACCAGCTTAGAGGATAATTGAATACTGTATTAAAAAAGGAAAGCATTTATAAATGGCAGTAGTAGGACAAGGGTATTCTGTGTGGGAGGAAACTGATGGGGAAGATGTGCACTCCCAGCTTTGCTTAATAACCCAAATGGGAGGGATTCAGTTTTTAAGTCAAGGCAGCATCTCTGGCTCCACATCTTTAGTCTTTCAGGTACAACAATACTTAGGATGTCTCTCTTTCTCCAGATTAGGTGATTATTACAGCCCTTTGTATCTTAATCAGGGATTTTTTTGGTCAGTTTTACATAACTCCTCCCACAGGAGGAGGAAAAAGTCACCTTGTATATTCCCATAGGATCCATTTTATAGCTATCATACTATTGTCAGAGCTGAAAGGGACCCACTAGGATCATCAAGTCCAGCTTTTAAACCCACAGAGGACACCCTAAGCATCACACCATGTGCCTGAGAGCACGAACTAACTAGTTCCCTGAGTAGCTTAAAGTATAGCTTGCTCAATTCAATGGGAAAAGGAGTCATGTTGAACATTATAACTGAAACCAACCAGTGTAGCTTCCCAGTCCACTCTCAAGCCCTCCACAAACACGTCCTTCATGTGGTTGCATCAAACCCCAAAAGATTTAGGTACTCACACCTGGGCCACTACTGCAGATCCCTGATGTCTCTGACAGGGAGGAGAGCACCAGCTCTAGCCAAAACATTCAACTGCCCTCTCTAACCTGTCCCACGATCTCATCACCCAGCAAACACAGGTAAGGCAGCTGTATTCACCAGTCAAGTGACTCCACAACGACTCAGTGGACACTCGGACAGAGCACCAACCCACAGTGACCTGTCCCAGGCAACAACAAAGGACGAATCCTCCACACTAACACCCGACCTCACTCTATGGCATAGTCTCCTAGAGCCAAACCAGTGTCTGGTCAGCAGAGGTGAGCACCCCAGCCTCAGTGCTGTCCACACCGAGCAAGGGGGAGAGGTAAGGAATGACAACTGGTGTGCTGAATTTAGCCAAGACTCTGCCCAGACTGCAGCTACCTTCACTATGGGCAAGGTCAGCAGCACCCAACTTGGTGTAAGACCAGAAGCTCCCCGTGCCCGTTTCCCGCACCCCTGACATAACTTTTTCCACGTGGCATGGTCCCATTTTGTGCAGCAGCCACGCAAGCCCTTGGCCGGTGGTCCCGGGAGAGCCCCAAGCCCTGTCCCTCGGCTCCCAGGCCACCTTCCCCTCGTTCTTCAGCCTAGGCCTTACACCCCGCCCGCAGCCAAGCACTAGCCACCGGGCGCTCTTGCGGAGGCCGCGGGCCGGCCCGGCCCGGTCCGGTCCCGCCTCACCTGCTTGTAGCGGGCGTACAGGTAGAGCAGCTGTTCCTTACTGGCGGCGGACAGCAGGGCCGGCAGCCGCTCGGCAGCCTGCTCGAACAACGCGGACAGGTCACGGTCTGGCGGCGGCGATGCTGTCTCCTCAGATCCCGAGCTCAGCTCATCGTCGCTCCCGACGGCCGCCAGCGGGGGCGACGCCATAGCGGCCCGCGGCCTGCCCGGGTCCGCCGGCCGTGCCGGTCCCCCTCACGCCTCGGTAAGCGCAGCTGAGCCAACCGCACGGAAACGCACACCAAGCCCGAGGGTTCCGGACGGCCGCGGGTTTGATTGCTGCAAACCAATCACAGTCTGGTTTGGTCTGGGAGGGACTTTTAAAGGCCATCTAATCCACCCTCACGCCTGCAGTGAGAAGGGACGTCTGCAGCTAGATCAGGCTGTTCACAGTCCCAGGCAACCTCACCTAGCATGGGACATCTATCACCTCTCTGGGCAGCCTGGGCCAGTGTTTCACCACTCTCCTCGTTTGGGTTAGAACAGAACTAATTCTGTTCAATGATTTTACTTTTCAGCTAAAGCTCTTCTAAGTAACTGCTCTTTCTGAGACTGGCAGCATGTTTTTACAGATCCTGCCTGCTTCTAGCAGTGATAAGGCCTAACGTTGAGATTTACTACCAGGGATTGGTATGCAAAGCAAGGTCGCTGCTAAATCTTGTGTCTCATGTTGGGGGGTGCAAAGCAAAGCTGCACCTTCAGGGAGGAGCAGACAGGACAGGTGACCCTAAACTGACCAACTAAGTATTCCATATGTGTCATATTCAATATAAAACTCAAGGGTCAGTTCCTTCTTCTGTCTTCTTCTCTTGTTCTTCAATGGCTGTCATCTGAGGAGAAATCTTTCTGGACTGCCCTCGATCCTGATACATAAGTTCCTGAATCCAGTACCAGGATCCAGGCCCTGAGCCTGGCTCCCATCTGCTACTGAGGACTTCTGCTGCAGTGTCAGTGGTGATAGTTACCATCATGTTCTTGCAGTACTACAGCAACGAGCGTGGGGAGAGAGACTACACCCTAAAGCTGCCAGAGACAGGAAGGCAGTGGGGCTGGGATGGGAAGGTCACAGGGCAGAGGGGGGTGACGGATCTGTCCCGCCACCACAAAGCACTGTAACAAAATGGCCAAACAAGCCCAAGGAGCCCCAAACCAGCCTAAACCACCCCAAAACCGCCCAGAAGCACTCCAAAAAAGCCCACAACAGTCCCAAACCGGAGCAAGACACCCCCAAATATCCCTCAGACACACTAAACCAGCCTACTGTGAGCAGGAGGCCAGAGGTGGGGTGGGAGGCTGAGAGGTGGTGGGAGGCTGAGAAGGGGTAGAGGCCAGGAAGGGTTGGGTGGGAGGCCAAGAGTGGGTGGGATTTGTGGTGTCCAGCAGTGGACAGGTTTGAACGCCATCGTAGGAGGAAGAAGCAGGCACTCTTTAGTGCAGCGCCGGCTGCCGGCGGGCCAGTAGAACTCTCTCGGTGTCCGTTGATCTCTGCAGTGCTGTGTCAAGGTCTGCCGCAGTCCCTCTTGCTGTGTGTCTGTCTGCAGGAGTCCACAAGTCTCTATAGGTGTCTGTATGCTTCGGTAGGGCTCTGTAGAGCTCTGTGGGATTCGGCAGTGGTGTGTCGTTGCCAGCAAGGTTCTGTAGGGGTCGGCAGGTGTCTGTAGGATTCAATACGGCATGGTAAGGCTCTGTAAGGGTCAACAAAGCCCTTTATTTTTTGGCAGGACTCTTGGTGCCTCTGCACGGGCTTTCGCTGCTTGGCAGGGGTCTGGGTGTCGTCGTTGCTTTGTAGTTGACACGATCACGACACACGCACACAGGCACAGTGTTCGTGCAGTGTTGGTCAGTTTTATTATACAGAAGGCTAATAACTAATTACAATAGTCTAATAAGCAAGAGGGCAAAAGGCTAGATAGCAAGATGGGCAAAAAGACCACCCTCTATTGTTAGCAAGCATCCTTTTTACTTTGGGAGACAACTGTAAGTATTCATGCAATTTATTAATTGGCTAAGGTTAGTTTAGTCTCCAGCTACTATTGGTCACACCGTTCATGGCAGTATGCCTTAACTTTTTGCCCCATAGCTGCATCTTAGACCCTTTCTTCATTGTTCATGTCCTCCTTTGATGTTACTGCTTCAGCATTCTCAAGGATACAGTGAGATCTTGTTCAGGTCGAAGCCCGTTGACTCCATGAGGCCTACAGACCAGCTGTCAGCCACACATATCTCTTATAGACCTATTTTAAATACTGAAGGGCTCCACTAAGGTCTCTCTAACGTCTTTTCTTATCTAGGCTGAACAAGCTCAACTCCCTCCTCACAGCAGAGGGCTTCTGCCCTTGGTTCACCTTTGTGGTCTCCTCTGGACCTGCTCTAATAGGTCCATGTGTCTCTTGTGCTGAGGACTCCAGAGCTGGACACAGCACTGCAGGTGAGGTCTCCCCAGAGGTGCAAAATCCCTCCCTCAGCCTACTGGCCACCGTCCTTTGGATGCAGCCCAGGATACATCTGGCTTCTGGGGTGTGAGCGGATATTGCTAGCTCATGTCCAGCTTTTCACCCACAAGCACCTCCAAGTCCTTCTCTGGGCTCCTTTCAGTCTCTTCATCCCTCAGCCTGGATTGATATCAAGGATTGCCCCAACCCAGGTGCATGACCTTTCACTTGGCCTTATTGAACCTCATGAGGTTCACATGGACCCACTTCTCCAGCTTGTCCAGGTCCCTCTGGATAGGTCCCATCACTCAGGCGTGTCACCCGCACCCCTCAGCTTGGTGTCAGCTGCAGACTTACTGAGGGCGCGCTCGACCCCGCTATGCCATTGAGGAAGATATTGAACAGCACCGGTCCCCGTACAGACCCCTGAAGGACACCACTGGTCACCGATCTCCGACAGGATATCGAGCCGTCGACCGCTGCCCGTGCCGGCTGCCATGCCGGTGGGAGAGGGGAGGGGTCCGCCGCGTCCTTGCTGCCGCAGGAGGGCACTCTCGGGCCGCACCGGGCTGGAGAGGAGCCCTGGGCGGTGTCGGCGGCGGCGGCGGGGAGGGAGCGTGCGGGATGTCAGCCAGCATCCTCCCGGGGTGCAGAGTGCCGATGGTGGCCCTGCGGGGGTACCGGCCAAGCGCCAGCCCAAAGGCGGTTTATATTTAGCTCGGTATCTACTTCGGGCGGAAAGTTTTTACCCTCCTCTCCCTCCTTGGCACAGCTGTCGAGTCCATCTCCCTCCTCCACCCCCAGCCTCAGCAAATGGCAGTCCTCAGTCCCCTGTGGAAATCTTGGCCACCTCAACAGCACCTCGACCCACTCCTCCTCTGGCCACCGGCCACCTTTGCTGGGGCACGCTGATCTCCCCCAGCCTGCTCCATCGAGGGGAGGGACTGTCCTACAGCGTGACCCCATCATGGGTGGGCATGCTGGGGCAAAGAGGTTTTGCACCCTGGTTTTAGAGGTCTCAATGAGTGTTGAATGTGCTCCCATTCCCCTGGGCACAAGGATGAGGATAAAAGAGGATGGAAGTGTGTCCTATGTGAAACATAGTCCATCCATACAGCTGCTTGTTGTCTCCTGGCCATGTCCCAGACACTACAGGCTCACTTGTGGTCTCCTGGCTGTGTCCCAGACACCACAGACTCACCTGTGCAGTCTGAGAGCAATGCACAACCCCACCTTCTATCTTTCCACCCTGAAGGCTTGCAGAGTAAATGTAATAGCTGTAGAAAAATGTAATACCTTCCACCAGAGCTGTGAGCTGGTTTTGATTCTCTTCCTCCTTTCACAGCCTCACTGGGTGTAAGAGGTTTTACTTAAGGGGCAAAATAGTCCCAATGCAGGCAGTGCAGCAAGCTGGAGCAGCACTGGATTGCCTGGACATGGCCCTGCAGGGCCACCACCACTCTCCCACTGGGCCACCAAGCGATGGCAGTGTCCCTCTCCCTGGGCTATGCATACAAGAAGGGAGTCAGAGACCAACCGTGAGAGTGTAGCTACACCATAGCCTTGCCCAGAGCAGGAGGAGACCCCTGCATCCCAGTACTGCCAGAGAGGTTGCAGGGGACCAGTTTCTGCCCCGTATCACAGCAGAGATAGGCTCAACTGTGCTGGAGCTGGAAGAGTGCCTGCAAGTGCTCACTCTGCCCAGGGCTGCCTGCTGAAGGGAAAGGGTGCCCTGCAAGTAGATCTATAGTCCCCACAGCCTCCTTGGCTGTGTAGGGGGGATGAAGCCCTGGTTCAAACAGAGAAGGGAGTGAAAGGTGGAAACAGCTTGGATTTGCCACTTGCAAATAAAAAATAACAACTCCTCTGCAGTGTGTGCTTAACACCCAGCCTCATAAACAGATTGCAATATTTACAGCGAACTCATCCTCCCCTCCACTCCCCACCAGAAGCCATTTGGCTCCATCCAGCCTGTGTCACCCTGACCAACCCTGCTCACCATGAGGAAGCACTGCCTGGTCCAAGCTTGCTGGTGTTCAGCAAGGGGCAGGCTAGCAGACTGAAACCCTCTTTGGATGGCTTGGAAAAAGTCCTCACAGCAAATGAACTGAAGTGCACATCCTCCACATGGTCTCTGGATTGTCTGCATAGTGGGAGAGGCCTCCCTACCTTGCTGGCTTTATTCACTAGAGCACTTAGAGCTCCTACTAGATCTCTCACTTTTTCCTTGCTTTTCTTTTAAAGAGCAACTGCAGCAAGGGCCTGATCCTTCCTCCCACCCCCTTGCTTTGTCAGGCACAGGAGCAGGTTTGATGCAAGGCACCTGTGGAGGTTTTAGGAGCCTAGCATAGAAAGAGTGAGGCTGTGGATGTTGGACTCAGAGGTATTGCACCTGCTCTATGGGATGATGTTGATTTAGTTGCTGGTCCCTAGCAGCCTGGAAGAAGGCAGGACTGAGGCTTGGGGATGCCAGTGCTGATGCCCTTGTGCTGGATGCAACAACACAAAACAGTACAGGGATGAGACAGCCCAATCATCCCAGTATGAGCTGGGCCAAACTGTGGCAGTCTCTGGCTGCAGAGTGCACCAACCCAGAAGCATTACAGGCACTGAGTGGTAAAGAAAATCGTGCAGAGCCCTTGGGTCGGCCCCAGATCCTCTGGGATCACAGAGACACAATAATAGGCTGTGACCAGCAGTGCCAAGCAGGGGAAAAAATATCCCAGTATAATTATCATATCCATCCTGCTGGTCAGCCTGGAGACATGTCATTGCCCCTCTGCAGAGGGCAGAGGCCATTGCACACACCAAACCCTGACCAGCCTGAAAGGAACATCTGAAAGGATCCCTCTGAGCTAAGCTATGATTACATCTTTTTTTTCTCCACAACAAAAGGAGAAAGAGGTAATTAAGAGCTGGTTTGTTTCTGGCCATGCATTTTGCTATGGTAGGCACCTGTCCATGGAGGAGGAGGCTGAGGGCATGTGTGCCCTCCCAAGGGCAAAAGGCATGGGGAGCAGGGGGAGCCTGGGTATTCTCTTTTTCCCTGCCACAGTCACCAGCATGCCTTGACCTGACATATGTCACCTCTGCTACAGGCAGAGCTGCACCTCTGCTTAATAGACGTCCCCTACTGTTTCCTGAGCAACTCCAAGGTACCCCCTGCATGTGTTCTCTTGCCACAGCTCTCATCTCCTCCAACTCCCTCATCACTTCTTGGGATAGTTACCATTTGTGTCCATGTCCCAAGGAGAGATGCCTCCTCCCCACCATGCCTCCCACCATCATTGTGTGTGCAGGGCACATGAGGGACCAAGGGGAAACTTGCTCCTGACTGAGCCTTTGCCTTTGCCACATAGGACATCACCACGCCCCTTCAAAGCTAAGGAAATCCAGACTGGGCCATGCTTTGCCTGCTGATGAAGCCTGGAGCTGCATGGATGGCAAAGCTGCCTGCCAAAGCCTCCTCTTGGCAAGACATGAGGCTGATCACTGAGAGTTTTTTCTCAAGATGATGAAGTCCTCACTGTGAAAAAACTAAGCCAAGCTGCAAGCTTCTGGCAGGTGTCACAGTGGTGCAATGTGTTGGGTTCCATGCTTTATCCTATCTTCTCCTCTATGGAGCTACCACCTCATATCTATTCCTGATCCTGCAACAAGAAGGTCATTTCACTGGTCTGGTGGCTCCCCAGATGTCATGTCACCTGTTCAGAAGGCAGATCTCAGAGCATAGTGGCTCCTTGCATCAAGCAAAGCCATCCTACTTTCCTCCTCCAGGAGGAGGTCTTGTGTGGGGCTCAGGCTGGAGCAGCAACCAACTTGTTAGGTAGGCTCAGAATCACAGAACCATTAAGGCTGGAAGAGACCTCTAAGATCTTCAAGTCCAACCACTAACCTATTACCACCAAGCCACTAAGCCATTTCCCTCAGGACCACATCTATATGTTTTTTAAACTCCTGCAGGGATGGTGACTCCACCACTTCCCTGGGCAACCTGTGCCAGTGGCCAACAACTCTTTCAGGGAAGAATTTTTTCCATGTGTGCATCCCTCAAGCTGTGATTGCCATTTGGAATATGGATCCTTTACATGTACTGCTACACACAATACATGTCATGGCACCTAGCTCACCTTTGCTCTTGCAGTGAGAGGGGAATGAGAGAAGATGAACACTGCTGCCCCTGTACTCTGCATGCTTACTGCTTCAGCAGAGACATGAAATCAACCCTGCTCGTTTTTCACCCTGTGCACGTGTCCCCTGTTAGCAGGGCAGAGCAAACCTGCACCCTGATCAATATCTCTGGGAGCCAGTGGAGCTGGAGCAGCCAGGAGCCCTCAGCATGGCAGTGAGAGCCATGCCCCCCTGGCCCTGACAAGGGAGGTGATTGCCATCAAATGGAAATGGAGTTGCAGGCAATGGGGAACCAAAACTCAATCCTGGCCAAGGAAGAAGCAAAACAAAGGGCCAAGGTTTCTGCCCTGCCTGGCATAAGCAAGATGTCCCTCAGCATGCATCACCTCCATGGAGTTTGGCTCTGTTCCACATTTTACCTTCATGCATTGCAGCACTGAGGCCATTTGTTTGTGTAAAATAAAGGGGAAAATGTGTAATTAGCACATCCATCATACAGGGTTTTTAGATATCAATAAAACATTGATTCCCTCCTTCCATAAAGTCCTGGGTTGTGATGAATACAAATCAGTAGCCATGATGAAACAGGAATGCATTAACCTGCTCAGAAGTGCATAAATCTCCTCTCTCCCCTGCATATCATTAAACCTCTTAAATACTGGTGGAAAAAGTCTCCTGGCAGGTGCCAAGCACTGCTCCCCAAGCATGCCTGAAGCCTTGCTGAGCTGATAGCAGCAACAGTGTTGTTGCAACACAGCAGCTGGATAGTGGTTCAAAGGTTGCAGTTGGAGTTGTGCAAATAGTGCTTCTTTCCATGGAGAGGGAGATCTCACCACTAAGTCTTCTTGGTTTGAGGCAGTCAGATGAAATTTTGTGGGGTGTTTTGTGTTCTAAATTAAAACCAAAAACATCAGGAGAAATTTCCTTTTGGTTGACCTAGAGTGTTTTTTCTTGGTGTGAAACAAATACAAAAAGTTTTGGCTTTGTTTCCCTTTGCTCTGCCTCCTGCTCCATCCTTCCCCACCTTTTTTCATGCATGTGTGCAAAATCCGCAGCCGAGCTCTTAGTTTTGAAACAAAGTCCTGGGTAGTATTCATTGGAAACAGCAAAATAAAGAGCCACTTTTTAAGGCTGTTTTGTTTTTTTTTTTTCCCACCTAAGCTGATGCTCACTTTCAGACACTTTAGCTCACTTTCAGATACTTCAGTTTCCCTGAAACTGCACTAAGAGCTGAGGTGTTCAGCAGGAAAGCACCACTGAGGTTGGGCTGTTGCAAGGCTGCCATCTCCATGCTCCCCTGCTTCACTCCAGCTCCTCCTCATTTCACATCTTTATGTGGCAGCAGACAGCAAGTAATGGCTCCATTTGTCACTGCCCTGTCACTGCAAGGCCACAGACATCCCTTACTTTCCTCTCCAGGTCCCCTAGGCAAAGTCCTCTTCATCCCACTAGTACTCAGCTCCCAAGTCCCCTGACAGCTCCCCAGTCACTGCAGCTGACCCCACCCCGGTGCCTACCTGCCTATCACACGTGGAACAACTCCCAGGCAGGAGATCTAGACCATGGTGTTGGAAAGAAGTGTCTGGCAGTGACCCACTGGGAATACTACTCCAACCTGCAGGCCATCAGCAGCATTTCTCCCCAGTGAACTCTTGGACCTGCTGTCTGTCCCTGCACAGCCCCAGGGCAATCCCCTCTCCTGCCCATGGAGGTGAGGACCAGCTGATGAGTTCAATGAGCTCTCCTTACTTGTGAGCATCCTGCTTCCCTCTCCAAACCCTCCTTACTGGGTGTTACTCCCCATCCTACATTCCTCCCTGAAACTCACCCTGAGTGCTGCCCATGGATGACAAAGTCCACCAGAGAGGGGATGCAGCTCTAGAAAAGCTGCTCCCAACCCTTTCTCTGCTCTGGTGCTGGCTCTGTTCTTCTCCAGTGAGGAAGGATTGAAGGGAGTGCCTGTAATTGCAGCTGTCAGCAGTAACAACCGTGGCACTGCCGTTATAAATGGCTCCAGCTTGACTTTTACTTACAGATTTCCCTCACGTGATGCTACAAGTTGTGCAAGGAAAAACCTGCACCTCAGAAAAGCAATTGCACCTTTCAGCTCTGCAGAAGGAGATTTATGGCTTGTTTTGGTCATAAAATGGAGCAGACAGGGCTTGGGTTGCAGGTCCTGACCAGGCAGGCTGGCATGGTTTGGAGGAAGGGGACATTCAATGTTACTTCTGCATTGTCCCATCAGGGTTGAGCACAGGCATCAGACCCCCTGCCCCTGCCTGTACACTGGCCCCTGTGTACAAAGGAAGAGGTTTTGCCTAATTCTTACCAGATATAAAAAATCACAATAACATCTGGAGTCAGAGGGAACCTGTGGAGGATGAGGGTTTCAGAATGCAGCCAAATCTGCTGGCAGTGATCAGAAGCACTGAGAAATGCTAGGGAGGTTCTGTATATGTGCACTTTGCAGTGCTACTTTCTAATGGTGAGGACAAAGCCAGGCTGTGTCCAGTCCTAGGCTGTCATCAGAGAACAGAGCTGCTGTTTTCCAAGCAGCTGGCTGGGAGCAGATCTGGAGTCCCCAGCATGAACTCAGCCCAGCCACTACCCAGTTCTCAGCAGGGCTGGGAACCCAGCTGTTGTGCCACCTCTTGCTCTCTGTCCCACAGCACAAGGACCTTTTGGACATGTTCCCATGTGCTTTAAGTGATTCTTTCCAGCCTGATGTCTGTCACAAGGCTGCAGGACCTGGAGCTGTGTGTTACAGCACCTATGGACAGTTCACACTCAGTCCTGGTGCATAAGGGAATGTGAAATGAAGGAACATGTTACATTCTAGGCCAAGTAAGACATGGAGAAACAACCTACCCTGGTGCTGAACCAGGAGAACACCAAATGGGCTCACTGTGGACAAGGTCTGTCCTCTGCAGAAGTACTGGGGGAAGCAGCAGGAGCCAAGGCATCATGGAATCATCTAGGTGGGAAAAGACCTGTAAGATCATCAAGTCCAATCGTCAACCCAACACCCCCATGTCACTAAACCGTGTCACAAAGTGCCATGTCTACACATTTTTTGAACACCTCCAGGGATGGTGACTTCACCCCTTCCCTGGGCAGCCTATTCTTGATGCTTAACCATTCTTTCAGCAGAGAAATTTTTTCTGATATCCAACCTGAACCTCCCCTGACACAACCTGAGGTCATTTCCTCTTGTCCTATCATTTGTTCCTTTGGGAGAAGAGACCAGCTCCCACCTCACTACAACCTTTGTTCAGGTAGTTGTAGAGAGTAAGAAGGTCCCCTCTGAGCCCCCTTTTCTCCAGACTAAACAACCCCAGTTCCCTCAAGCTGCTTCTCAGAAGAGTTGTGCTCTAGACCCTTCACCAGTTTTGTTTCTCTTCTTTGGACACACTCCAGCACCTCAATGTCCTTCATGTAGTAAGGGGAGTCAACTGCCTAAGGGTGCTCATGATGCAGGGCTCGAGCCACACAGGGTCAGGCCAGGTTTGGCAGAAATGGCTGTTGTTTTCCTAACATGTCCCTTGCAAATAGGAAGCCTGTGGCCTTTTGTGCACTTTGATAAGGTTCAGAGGTTGTTAAAAAACCCACAAGGCTATGGCAGGATTTCCAAAATCTCCCATCCAGCTGTGGAGGTTTCTGTCACAGCTGTTACCACACACCTCAACCTCACCTGCACTTAGCTTTTTATTGCCCTTATAGAAATGTTGGGTAAGGGACACAGGTTTAACTCAGAGAATCTCAGTGACACATCCTCCAGCATATGGTTACACCAATGCATGGTGTCACACCTGGGTATGGTCCTCTACTGCTCTTAGCAAGGAACCCTTGCCAGATATAAAGCATCTTTGTACCAGCACCAAGGCACGACCCCAGCTCTTGGCTATCCACAGCCCATTGACTGTGGGGGTGGCACAGAAAAGGGTGGTTCCACCAGCCCTATCCCACACCCCTGGATCCTTCTGGCTCTGGAGCAGAGGGAGGGAGAGTGGCAGAGTGGCTTGATGTGGGCCCCTGTTTGGGCAATGGGAGGGAGGGAGCTGGTTGCTCATGCAAAGAGGGCACAGTGCTTCTGCCAGTGCCACCTTGCCATTTTATTGTGCCTGTGCCAGCTTGGTGCCTGCAGCATTGATGCACTGAGATGTGCTGATATCTTGTGTTTCCTTCTCAACCTATTGTGACTCCAGAGTGATGGTGGCATTGGCTGTGCCAGCTCCAAGGATGCTGTTTCTCACCCAAGGACATCTCCCTTCCTGCTGTTTGGTGGGGTGCTGCCCCTGTTCCTTCACCCTTTTTGCATGGTGTATCCCTCCCTGGGAAGGAGCCAGCAGCCAGGATGGTGATGGGGAGGTGAGAGTGTGTTTAATGAGGCAAGTGAGGTTGGGGTAAACAGGATGGGGACGGTCCCAAGGCCACCTGGCACTTAACCAGCCCCTGTTCCCTGGGAAACATACCAAAGGGATAAGGGTCCATCCTGCCCCAGGGCACAGCAGGGCAATGCCATGGATCTGGGGGGGATTTAGCAGCCTAAGGACAGCGTAGGAAGGGCAGCTCTTCCCAGAGCTCTCTTGGAAGCAACCCAGGCAGCCTAGGGAGTCAGAGGAAGCAGCTCTTGTTTCTCCTCTAATTTTAGACCTTTTCGGGGTGTTCAGTTTTCTTAGCCACCAGTCAGCTGCTGTCTTCTTGCACAAAGTGAGCGTGCATAAATTAAACCAGACACATATATGTGTTGGAAATGATCCAGGAGCAACCACTCACTTGCCAGCAAAGGGCGTGAAACCCCCCATCTGCTTCCAGTTGTACCACAGCACAGCGAGTCACCGGCCCAGCACAGATCTGAGGGGGGACACTGCACCCTTTACAGTGCAAGAGTGGGTCTGGAAGACAGCTGGCAGGAGCATCTTGACCTAAACCAGCTGGGCAGATGGGTTTTATCTTACTTCCTGGCCAAGCTTCCAGGCAGGATGCCCCTGAGTCCTCAAGTAAGGTGAAGGGGATGTATGTGAGCAGCCTTGCACACGTGAGTTGTGAGTCAGCCTGGGAAAGGTCAGCCTTGTTGGGGGAGGTCAGGTGACAACTGGAGGCAGCCCCACTGCCCCATAGGGCAGGATCCCAGCAAAGGGGAGCTCCTGCTGCTTTGGCTTTTTGCTCTGTTCCTGTGAATCTACACATTTCTGCCACTCTACACGTTTCTGTGTACACATTTTGGTAGCCATCATTCCTCTACATGTGGGCTTGCAGCCGAGGGTATGTTGTTGCCCAACTTTGGGATTTTTAAGATCATGCATGTTGACACAGGCTGAGCAATGTATGGGTCAAATTCTGACCCAGAGAATGCAGGGGAGGCAATAAATAAGCCAGGCAGGGCGTGGCTACTGCCTACAGACCCACAAACCTACATGCCCTTGCACCTGTGGCTGGGGACAGGGCTGCCCATCCCTGGGGTTAGCTTTTGAGGATCTTGAGTCCTAAATCCACCTCTGTGATGGGGTCAAGTCTTGATGGCTCAAATTCAGCCAGTGGGCAGGGTGACCACCCTGCAGCCAAGGTGCAGGCAGGCATGTCCCCTCCTGGCAGGCCTCATCCTGGCTCCTGCTGAAAAGGGAGTGGAAGCATCATCTTATCCTGCTTCGAAGAGGTTATGGCTGCTGGGACAGTGCTTGGGAAAGGCTAGACTGGTACTGACATCCCTGCCACTGGAATCAAGCCTGTTCAGTTCATTACTATTGCCTGGAAACTGTTGCTCCTCCTGGCTTAAAAACCCTGCTGCAGGCAGCTTCCCTGGGTGTATAAACACCCTGACCATTCCTAGTGGATTGTGCTGTGCTGCTCCTGGTCTGGTCCTGTGCACTGCTTCTGCCCTGGGGACTGGGACCTCCCTGGCTCCTGTTGTTCATCATCACACCCTTGTCCTCCACCGGTACCGGGGGGAAGGGAGAACATGAAAAATCAATAGCCCCATCTCAGGCTGCAGGAGGATTTGTGCATTTTGCTCTGCTGTCTCTGGGAAATCTAATATATTGATGGTGTTTCTCAAGACCAGTATTGATGAAGCAGATAATGGGAGTGTTTGGGGCTGGCCGGAGGATGCCGAGGGTGTGTGAAGCCCAGGGCTCTATTGATCCTGGCAGGCAGGCCAGTATCTCTTGGTATCTCAGTATCTCAACTCCCTTGTTGTTTCACATCAAGCTTGCCCCTGACCTGTTTTTACTTCCCTATTTATTTATTGTCAACCTTTGGGTTTTTTTCCAAGTGGTAGCCATGAAGCCCCTGGTCCTCCCTTTGGAGCAGGAATCACCTCTGGGGCAGGGCAGGAGGGGTTGCAGAGAGCAGCCATGTCCCCACCTGATGCCCTCACCACCTCTGCAGTGGCAGCGAGCAGCTTTGTTGAGGTCGGAGGCACATCACTGGTCCCAGTCCCCTAGGTTCAGTCATTATTTCTTTTGGTTTCAATGGAGAGGAGATGAATTTATCCTCCTCATGCTGAATCACCCAGTGGTCCAGGCTCAGGACATCTTGCGCTGCTCGTGGGGCCAGGGAGAGTTGTGCTGCTAAAGCATCTCCTCCCATGACAAACCAAGCCACTAAACAGGCATCTCAAAAGTCAGCTTGCCTGCAGAGGAGATGGGAAGAGAAGTGTGGGAATGGTTGTTTGTGGATGTCCTGCATTGTCTCCTGCTACAGAAAACCCTTCTCTTTGTGATTTTATCAATGTCATTAAACAAATTTTTCCCTCTGCAAGACTCTTTTTCTAAAGCCTCTTTTGAAGATTTCTTCTCCTCAGCAATGCAGGATCTTTAAAAGTATAATTATATATTTAAGAAAAAAAAGAGCCCACCATGCTATTTATAAATTATTCTATATGCTCTCAACAAAGCAAGTGCCAGACTGCACTGGCTCAAAGCCCACTCCCGACTTCTCCTTGCTTGCTTTAAAAATGCTTCTTTTATTTTCTCCTAGCTACAACAGCATGGGGGAAAATCATAATGCAAACTCTTTCCTGGAAAAGAGAGAGAGATGAGTGGAGTGTGGCAGCCTGCTGCAAGCTGGGCATGGAGACTTGGGTCCAGACCCGAGGAATGGGGACCAGGATCCAGACAAGGGCACAGGGACTGGAATCCAGATCCAAGCCACAGGGATTGGGATCCAGACCCAAGGCATGAGGACCAGGATACAGACCCAAGGCATCGGGACCAAGATCCACACTGAGGCACGAGGACTTAGGATTCAGACATGAGGCATGGGAACCAGGATCCAGACCTGAGACCAGGATCAGCTGGGATCAGCATCCTTCATTGGCTACATCCCCCCTGCTCGCCCTCCAGCCTACCCAGGAGTAGGAAGCAGTCGTGCCCCTTCGTCTTTCATTCAAGGCTTCTCCTGCCTTCTCTTCCTCAGTGCCTTCCTTTCCTCAGCTCTCTGTGGAGTTGAGAGTTTGGAAACATTTGGAGAAGTCAGAAAGCCCTGAGTCCCAGCAGAGCAGCGAGACACTGTCATGACGCCAAGCGTGGTCCAAAAGCATGTCTGATAACAGGAGGCAGAGCTTTGCCAATCAGATATGTAAACAGAGCTGTTGTTAGAGAACACGGCAATGGTGAGAGTCCAGCCCCTGCTCTGCCTCCCCTGCTATCATCTGTCTCTGTTAAATAGAAAAAACAGAAGCATTCATTCATCTGAAATAAATGAATAGTATTTATTGGTGGGTAAAAACCACTCTGAGGTACAAAGGGATTGTTAGTGATGGAGTGTCAGTGATTTCAGTTGCAAAATTTCCAAACTGTCATATCAGAAGATATTTGCTTCTCATGCAGCATGGTCCATATTTCACCCCATGCACCCAGCAAACAATAGAGTATTTCCTTCTTAATCCACTCTCCTCCCCTGTGATGCACATTATCTCTGGAAGCCCAACAGCATTCAAAGGGTTAGAGCTGCACAGACCCACCTTAGCACCTGCTCCTGCTGCAGTCAGTGCCAGTGATACAGTGGGAGCAGGCTCAGAGCTGGAGTGATATTATCTGGAACAAGCCTGCAAATGTAAGGAATTAAAAAGGCTGGTGACCTGTTAAAAGTAAGTTAAGCTGTGCCACAGCGGTTGGCTCACGCTGAGGTCGGTGCTGGGCAGGTTGCTGCGTGTGAAGTTTCAGATGAAGGGCACTAAAGCTCTATTCATTAAAGGGTCTGCTGCAAACATAATTAAGAGATGGTATCAGCAGAGCATTGCTGCTCCTGCTCACACTGCTGTCGCTGCCAGATAAATCTCAGCACGTGTTAAGAGCCCTCACAAATCAGTGGTCCCCAGGCCTGCGACAGGACCCTTGATAATTCACGGCAGCAAACCAGCTCTGCTCCTGCAGATAGCAGTGGGAGTGATCACAGGATCACAGGTGGCTACCAATGGCTGCTGTGCAAAAGGGGCTGGCAGCTGGGATGGGGTTGGCCGTGGGGTCGGCATGGGAAAAAGCTGGAAACTGTCATCTGAAGTTTTGCTGGAGGTTGGGAGGCTTGAAGGAAAACCAAAATTAATTCCAAACACAGCCAATTCCCCAAATCTGGGAACTGGGGAGAGGCAAGGCCACTGGGATACCCAGGGATAACACAGGGATGAAGCTCTGCTCTGAACAGCTCCATTTTGGTCTCTTATGCTATGTCACAGCAGGTACTGAACCCTCCAGCCCCAAGGGTGTTTGTGTTTTGGGGCAGTCATGCCCCAGCCTGAGTGGGCTTGCTCTTACTCCTGCCCTTGGTGTTCCTGCTCCTTTCACCTCCTTTCCTCCTTTTCCTTTGCACTGCCGTCTCTTTCTTTGCCTTCCCTCCATCTCTCTGGGGTCTGTCAGCCTCATTTTCTTCCTCCTTCAATTCTTACTCATCTTTCTTGTGATTTCTCCTGCTCTTCTACCCCATCTTCATCCTTGCTCTCGCTCTTTTCCCTTGCTGGTACCTCCCCACCCCTCACCTCTTCCACCTCCCACACACTGTTCTCCCTGCTATGCTTCTTCCCATCCCATGCCATTCTATTCCATCCCCATGTCCATGTTCATGTCCAGTCCATCCCATTCGCATCCTATCCTCATTTCCATCGTCACCCCCCCATCCCATCTCTTTCCATTCTCATCCCCATCTCAGCCCATTTACATTTCCATCACCATCTCATTCCCATCCCATCCCCACCTCTGTCCCATCCCCATCCCATTCCATCCCTATCCTCACCCTATCCCCATTGCCATCCTTACCCCACCCACATTCCACCCCTTTTCGTTCTCATTCCCATTCCCATCCCTATCCTCTTCCACGTTCCTGTTCGCATCCCTTCCGAACCAGCCCCAAAGGGCTCAGGTTTCAAACTGGGGCAGTCCCAGAGCTGCCACCGCTCGTGGTGGGGCTGGGCTGGAGATCCTGAAGTGACGAAGGAGACACGGTTGCGACCAAACCGACTCCCCCAACCGAGCAGAAAACAGCACAAGCAAGCCCAAGGCTTCGGGCGCTGTGCGCCAGGGCAGCCCCCGGCGGGCGGGGCCGGGCCTGGGGGCGGCCGGTCCCGCCCCTCCCGGCGTGACTCCGCCCCGCGGCCCACGACGGTGGGCGNCCCCCCCGCCCCCCACTACCGGCGGCGGCGGCCCCTTCGCAACCGAGCGCCGCTGAGGCGTGCTCCGCGGGCGCAGAGCGAGCGCGGCCCGGCCCCGGCAGCAGGATGAAGTTCGCCGAGCACCTCGCGGCTCACATCACCCCGGAGTGGCGGAAGCAGTACATCCAGTATGAGGTACGGCCGCGCCGCCGACCCTCACCCCGTCCTGGAGCCGCTCGGGAAGCGGGCGGGATAGGCGGCTCCGCTCCCCTGTGGTCCCCCGGCCCTCGGCTGTCCTCCAGCGCGTCCCGGCAGCTGGCCGTGCGCCGTAGCTCCTCTGGCCGGCGGCGGTGGGTGGCGGTGCGGCAAGCATCCCCGCTGGTGTTCTCGGCGGGAAGAGGCTGTGAAAACAACGTGTTTAGCCACCGTGGCGTGAGGCTGCGGCTCGGCAGCGCTTGGAGGAAAGAAAAAGCGCCTGGTGGCCAAATTAACCGGTTAATTGTTGTTGCCTGTAACCTTTTGGGTGTGGGGCGAAAGGAAGGTCGGAGGAGGTGTGAAGCAGCGGGAGCGAAGGCCGGGGCTAGGCAGTGCCCGGCTCCCGGGCACCTCCCCTCCCGACTCTCGGGCATCTCCCCCAGGCACCAAGCCGCTGTCGGTAGGAGACGTTTTTCGGCACCGGCACCGGTTCTCTGCACCGGGAGGGTGACTTTGCGAGGCGTCTCTTAACCTCCTCCCAAGGGCGAGAGCGGCCCGGCACAGCACCCACCGCCTGCCCGCCACAGGCCGAACCCTCCCTGCCCCGTGGTGAGCCGCAGCCTGGCTCGGTAACGCTTAGAGCTCACCCAGTGGGGCTCCGCACTGGGCAGCAAACCGGCCACCGACTTGCCTCTTGTTTTGTATGTGAATCAGGCTAGCGAGGCTTTGTATCTCGCTGTTTCATACTTCAGGTGAACCTCTTGAATCGGGACCTTTACACACGCTTTTTTGCACCACGTTCTGCTGTGTTAATGATGAATTATTCGCAGAATACAGCGTTTCAGTTTTCCTTGTGCCAGCTTTCTAAAGGTCAGGCCGATTGCTTCATTTCAGGTTTATTGTAGCGGGGCTGCTCGACTTGGGTTTAACTAGCTCAAGGTGGTTGGTTGTAGTAACACCGTCTCCTGTTTCAGTGTTGGCAGTAGCAGCGGTTGGTGCCAATGATGCGGGTCTTTTCCACGAGGAATAATTAAACCTAGGCAATGGAAAGCTCGTTATAGGAGAGCCGTGATCAGCAAAACTTCTTGACTGATTGAGCCAGTCAAAACCATACATTTGTTACCCTGTGAGGGCCAGTGTTTTTATTTTCTCTCTGAGACTATCCCTACTAATCTGCCTTTGCAAGGAAAAATCACATTTATCTTAGCTGGCTTTGTTACAGTGTTGAACTTGAAAAGTTTATATCTGCCCTTTTGGCTATTCCTTTGTTTTCCTTTGCCTTACTGCAAAGGAGTGGATGTTTAAATAAAAACTGCAGTTAGATTATCGTTTAGAACAAAATTGCAATCTCCTTGAGTTGTTTGTAGAACTAGATGGCTAAATAATGCATGGTTTTGAGAAGGGGAAAATCCATTGTCTGGATAAAATAAAGTGCCAGCTTAATTCTGCATCATGTGGCTGATGGGTTATTTGTACAAGAGTTGTTTTTCTGTTCCTGGGAGCAGCAAACTTGCATATCTTCTTAAGAGAAGGTTTGGAGGTAGGTTGGAGGGGAAGGCAAGGAGGAAGGGCAAAATAGTTGTTGTGTGCTGACCAGACAGATGTAGGGGGAGGTTAAAGGAGACCCAGTGAACTATGACACCTTGATTAATGTGTGAAGAACTCTGCTGCTTATTGGCCACTCTTTTCATTATAGGAGGTTAATTTTCAGATGCTTTAACTAGGGCAGTGTTGTTATATCAGTCTTCCTTCCCCCACCACAATCTAAAATAAAGGTAGATTTCAGTAAAAAGTTCCTTCAAGTTGTTACTCTTTCTAAACTTTAAGCAATCTCCTCCTTGGCTAGCTAGCTTCATGGAGAGTGAGTGAAAATAAACCCCCCACCCTCCTTTTTTTAGTAGTAAGTTTCAAAACTCTTTGTTTCCTTCCTTGCAGCTGGGTGGATGCAAGTCAGCCTTCTGCTCATGCATATTACAGTGGGGGAATTGGCTGGCATTTATTATTCAGTGGCTGGTGGTGGTCTGGGTGCAATGCATCAAAGGCCAGCACTACCTCGGTTTACTTCTTGATGATACTGGAGGCAAAAAGCATCCAGCCTTCCTTTGTCCAGAGAATTTGGGAGTTGCTGACTAGCAGACACAAGGCCAAGCTCTGCTTTTGTTGCTCATGGCACACATCACAGTAAAATGGTGTATTTAATAGCATGTTTCTTCATCTGGGGGTTTATATGTTTTCCTTCCTCATTAAAACAGCAATCAAGCACTGTTTCAGAGTGAGAGATCATCTTCTGTTAAGTTCTTAACTCTGAAAAGGTTTTTCCTGTTTCCAGGGCCTTCCTGTGTCAAGTTCATGGTTACAGAATGATGGAATGGTTAAGGTTGGGAGGTACTGCCAGAGGTCCTCTAGTCCAACCTTCTTCTAGCAGGGTCCCCTAGAGCAAATTACACAGGATGATGTCCATACAGTTTTTTAGTCTCTCCAGAGAAGGAGGCTCCACAAGCTCTGGGCAGCCTGGTTCAGTGCTCCATCGCCCTCAAAGTAAAGAAGTTCTTTCTCATGTTTAGGTGGAACTTCCTGGGTGCTGATTTGTGCCCATTGCCTCATGTCCTCTTGCTTGGCACCAGGGAGAAGAGCCTGGCTCCATCCTCTTGACACCCTCCCTTCAGCACCTTACTATATACATTGATAAAATCCCCTCTCAGCCTCTTTTTCTGCAGGATGAACAAGCCCAGCTCCCTCAACCTTTCCTCATAAGGGAGATATTCCAGACCTCTCATCATCTTTGTAGCTCCCCATAGGACTTGCTCCAGGAGCTCCACCTCTTGCTTGTGCAGGGGAGCCCAGAACTGAATGCAGTACTCCAGGTGGGGCCTCGTGATGCTGGTGAAAGAACTAAGAAGATAGCACAGAAATAGCTTTCTTCAGGTCATTCTGCATCATAAAGCTTACATGTAGTCTTCTTTTTCAACTCTGGTATTTGAGTGATTTCCATTGGAGAGGAGGTGACTTGATGCACTCAGGCAGCCCCAAAGTGTGGTAAGACTCTGGTGACTTGTGAGGAGATCCTTAGCAGGTGATGTGTCTCTATTTTGATGGGAGGTGCAGTGAGGAGCTTTGCCCACATAAAGTGCCTGTCACACCGGGAGGAGGGTGTGATCTGTTGCTGATAAGGTCACAAAGAAAGAGGCTACTGTTGTGTTTTGTATCCCTAAAGATACAGTTTCACTTTCAGCTGTTCTTTAAGCATTTACAGTCCTCAAAGCTCTTCCCATCAATCTGAGCTTTCCCTCCAACAGAAATCTGTGTGAGTGGTACAACTCTGCTTGTAGGAAGTAAGGAAGCTGCCCAGGCTGAAGGCAGATATTTGGTCAGTGGAAGAGCTTTAGTGAGAAAAATCCATTCCCTTGCTTGAAACAGGCAAAAAAGAAGATACACTTGGATGGCTAATGGCTTAGATTCTTAGATGAGCAGAAGCTCTGCAGTGGCCATTACTGCAAATTTGCTTTCTGAGAAAAAGCTCTTGGCTTGTAGAAGAGAAGAAAAACGATGACATATGCTCTTCTGCTTCATTCAGCTTTTCACACAGACGTTTGCCATGGCTGAGACAACTTTAGCATGGAGCCTTATGCAACCCTTGATTGGTTTGACTTCCCCTTCCACATGTCCATTCTAAGGGTTGCATGAAAGCCTTTGTGTGTCACATTTACTCCACAAACTCAGCCCAAACGATGGCTCTTGAAACCTCAGTCAGTGCAAATGATCAGGAGGGCTTTGTGAGGACCAGAGGCTACATAACACACAAGCCCAGTGTGAAGAGAGGTTTTTACTGTTGAAATACTGAGTGGCATTTTCAGGCTGCTCCCTGGGTGTGATTGAGTTTAAAACAAGTGTATTGACAAATGCTTGGTTTGTGGAAATGCTTGTTAATAATGTTAAATGGAATCATAGAATGGTCAGAGTTGGAAGGGACCTTAAAGATCATCTAGTTGCAACCCCCCCTGCCTGCCAGGGACACCATCACTAGATCAGGTTGCCCAGGGCCCCATCAATATTCATCAATACTCAATATGCCAAAGTTTTAAACAACTTTGGTGCTGATTTCAGTGCCTGTCATCTGAAGTTTTGGACCATTACTTTACTCTTCAGTTCCTTTGGTATAAAGATAAAAAGATGGGATTTTGCTTTCTTTTTGTGTTGGACCACAGAATTCTCTTTTCACATAGTCAGTACTGAATGAATGAAGGTAACTCCTAGATGATTTTCAGCTGATGCTGTTTTGTCAGGAGTGTGCCTCACTGCATTGGAGGAGGATTTTTAGATGCAGTGTAATTATTGGGTGGCTAGTCCCCTATCTGTCCACAAACCAGATTCCCTTTGCTGTCATGTCCATTTCTGGAGTGCTTGTGGGAGAAAGAGGAGGGCATCACTTAGACAGTCTGCTCAGACTCCTAAATGTAATTCTTTGTCTGCTGATGGAAACTTGGTGGAGTTTTACAGTTGCCAGATGGCAGGTTTGTTTCAGTTAATCTGGCCTGAATTTATCTGGATGCAGAACTCTGTTGGTGTTATTAAACACAAAGTGCTGAATACCTTTGCAATTGCAGCATCTGGGGAAGAAGGAGGCTCAGAATAGGTGCAGAGTTGATGGGAGTGATGGGTAAAAGGTAAGAGCAGGCAGCTTCCCTTTCCTTTCAAGGAGACTTCAGATTTTAAGTACTTTTGCCTTTGGAGAAGAGAAGCAGGTTGCTGAGTTTTAGACATGGTTTTTCTGAGCCACAACCTCCAGCAGGAAGTAGGTGGGGAATCTGAAAACGGTAGCTGAGGAGGCTTGCTTGCCTTGGGTGTCTCTCCTCCAGAAACAGGCTTTCAGCTTTTGGGAGGTGGCCAATTCTGCTCATCAAACTCTTGCTTCATGATAGGCAGCTCACACCCAGGCTTGCCACCTCCTGACACAAATCTGTTGTGCTATTTCACTGTTTGTCCTTCTGGGTGTTAGCATGCCAGCTTAGAAGAGCCTAAGCTCCTTGTTTCAAACAAGGGGTTTGTTTAGGGTTTTTTGTCCTTGAATTTGTTCACTCTTAAGGTTTGACAGTGCATTTTGAAGTGTGTTTTCTTTCTGCCTTGTATTTTTCTGTTCTGATATAGGTTTATACCAGTTTACTGGGAAGGCAAGGTGTGCCACTAGCCCAATTTAAAGTTAGGAAACAACCCTTTCTGTCTAGTTGGAGGGCAGAAAGAGTAGTTCTGAAGTGTTGGAAGTTGCCAGGGATGGATAACTTTTGGAAACAGTAGGTTCTAAAATTCTGTAACCTAGAGGACTAAATACTTTAGGTGTGAAGGAGCACAGAGCCTTTCACTTTCAGGTTATTGCTTCACTTATCTAGGTCAGGTAAGCAGTAACAAAATCTGCTGCCCCGCAGCTGCCAGACTGTAATATGTCAGACTGCATGGGGTGAGGTCTGCAGGACAGCTGACACCTTCAGCTTTCAAGATTTAGTGCAGGGCTGTCAGTGCTGTGGTCCTTTTTAATTTGGGGTTTTTTTTATGGTGACTGATAAAAGGCAGAGGTGGGAAGTGCACTCTTGAGTTTGTGTGAAGGGATAGAGTTCTTACAACCACAGTGACTTTCAGTTTGCCATCTCTTCAGGCTTGTTTATCCTCTGCTGTGTGGTTGTAGTTCATGGAAAATGTTGCAGGGAGGCAGGGATGACAAGTGGGATGAAAGATAGGGAAGGCTTTTTGACCACTTGGTGCATGGAAGCCCATCATGTGCTGCTGGCCAAGTGAGTCATTGTGGGGCAAAGGACTGAAGGGGTGAGTGTTTGGAAGAACTGTAAAGAAAACATGGAGGGTAGAGGAGAGCTGTGCCACTTGGGAGGAAGATCATTCAGCAGTGGCTCAGTTGGGAGAACAATTATGCAAGTGACCTTTGTGAAGGCTTGTGTGGACTCAGGCATCAGACCTTTGAGAGATGTCTGAACTGCCAGTGCAGCCTGCCACCTAGGATAACTTGTGATAAACACATATGTCCTTTAGACCTTGTATTTACTTAACAGGATCATAGCCACCACGTTACCACAGGGCTGAGTCTCCAGCTGCTGAGCTTGTGGTTTTTGCCTTGAGGGTGTCAGGGAGTTTGTTGTTTAGGCTGTGATGTTTTGACCTGAGGAATGACTGACACAGAATGGTAAATGCAGAGGTGTAGGATTATAGAAGTGTAAAATGTTTGGGAACAGGCAGAATACACAGGAACTTGAAAGAGCTGAATGACTTTTGTGTGTTAGATTTCAAAAGTGAGGGAATAAAACCTGTTTTTTTTGGCAGCAGCTGTGTGTGAAGCATGCTCACATTCAGTACCTGCATTAAGATGCCTACTGTTATCAAGTGATGGGGGTATGTGTGTGTAACCAAATCACTGAGCAGGAAGAATGGGCCTTTCCTGGTGACTTCTAGTTCCAAAATGATGGTTCAACCTACTCCTTCAGCTATTGCTCTGAACTCAGTTTGGTTCTTGCTTGTGATGTGGGAGAGCACAAGTCTTTAGGCTGTGGCTGGAGTAATAGCAGCATCTTAACTGCCTGAAAAGAGGCCTTCTGAAAAGGAGCTGCAAGTGATGAGGTTTCCAATAGGGTGCCTTCTTCCTGGCTCTGGTAATGGAAGGGGTTTACTGCCAGGATGCTTGGTATTTAGCTGTGGGGACCACCTTGCCTCCTTGGTCCTGCTGCCTGCACTGCTCATCCCTTGCACCAGCAGCAGCCTGAGTGTGGCTGAGTGGCTGGTTCCTGTGCTCTCTGTGAGGCAGCTCCTGGTGTACCTAGAACCTGAAGACCTGCTTAATGATTCTGGCTGGTGGTCATATTGTCCATCAATTTCCACCTCAAGAGAAGGCCATCACCCCTGCTTCCCTAATCTCCTTCCTCCTGTTGCCTTCAGCTTTTGGCATGTATGTGTAGTTCTGTACTCCTCTATAACAGGGATAAGAAATCCCTGAGGCTGCTTTGCCTCCATTTGCCTTGACAAACCCCTTTGTGTCATGCCACAGTTTTTGTTTTGAATGTAAAAACCTTTCACACCTTCCCAACTGGAAAACATTTGCTTCAGGAAGATGTTGAAAGCTCCAGTTGGAATAACATTGTATAGGTTTGGAAGGTAACAGGCTTTAGACAAAGCAGGCAGTAAACAGGAGCTTGTGTTTCTTTTGTTAACAGAAATGCATGTGGTAGCATCATGTACCACCATAGCTTTCTGTGTCACTCTGGAGGAGAAAAGGGCTTTTAATTGCTTTTGTTTTCAAACAGGCATATCAAAGCAATGTAATTTGCAGGGGTTTTGTTTGATTTTGTTTGTTTGTTTTAATGCTAACTGTATTCCTTGTTCTTTCCCTCTCTCTTGCAGGCTTTGAAAGAGATGCTATATGCAGCAGTGGACCAGGCCCCATCTATAGAAGGTAAAGAAATTGTCATGGAGAATCATGTTTTTCTTGGCTGGGGGTGCTGGACACATACTCCTGCTACTTTTCTGTCTTCAGCCCTCCTAAATTGGTAAACTTCATCCACTGATGGGCAGATGCCTGGCCTTTCACAGCCTGCTTGCTATTTCTGCTTGTTAGAACTCTTAAGTCCTCTGTCTTCAGCACAATAAATGCCTTTGTGTAGTTTGGGACTTCAACAGCTGGATTCCTCTTGCTTATAAGGGCATTCACTGGTGGAAGTGCTTTCTTCATTGCTTGAGAATAGACCTTTGTTTTCCTGTGACAGCCAGCCACTTTGGGAGATAATTGTGCTAGAGAGATACTGGTTCCTGCTTTGTTGCTGGTGGTTTGAACTGGAAGAGTCTCATCCTTTTGTTCTGTGTCCTCCTCGAGTGCTGTGCCACCTCTCCTATGTGGACATGAGTATCTTTTCTTGCTTGCATTTGTTTACTGCCACTGAGTTCTCTAGGTTGTTTTGGTACAGCATTTGGTTTTAAGCTCACTGCATGTTGACTAGTTTGTTTAATTGAGTGATGATTTGTGCAGAATTTCTCAACAGAGCCTTTTCTTTATCTTCTTCCCCTCATTGTCTTTGAAGTACTGAATAGCTTTGGCTTTTGTGTTGCTTCACTCTGCTTTCTTGCACTTCATGTGGGTTTCAAACTGGTTTTTGACCTCTTTACCTTTGTTTATTTTCACTCTGATTGCAATGCAATCTTAATTTCCCTAACCTCTTTGAATGTGGCTCTGGGCTTCTTTCTTTTGTGTGTTTATAGAGCAGAAGAACAACTGCTGCTTCCAGTGTAGTCAGTTGGTTAACATGAATAATGCTAGTTGCTGTTAATGTTAGCTTCTTTGTCTTGATTAGAATTGGGAAATGAGCTATGACAGTGAAATAATGTGCAATCTCAGGGTTTTTATTTAACTCTGCCTGTTCTTTGATTAGAATTTTAAACCAAAACCTGCAATGGTTAATAGACTCTGTGTCTGTGCTGGGCCAATCTTTCCTTCTGCTCTTCAGAGGCTCAATCTAAGGTGAAAACTTCATGGAAGCTGTGCTCAGACAGGTATAATCTTTAGGTTTAACCTGGCACTTGGCTGCTCACTCGCTCAGCCTGCTAATTCTGTTAAGTCAATCACCCTTCTCTCTAAAGTGCAGCTCCTAGAACTAGATTTCTAAAGGTTATGGTTCTGGCATATATATATATATATTCTTTGGAAGAATTAGGAGAACTTGCCTGCAAGACACTGGCAAAAGTGGAAGATCTCCCTTTATTTTTTGAGTGGTGAAGCTGCTTAAAAACCACCCACCAACCTTTCTCCCCAAGAGCATAAAACCAGCTTTCCAACTAAGAGGAGCTAAAGTGGTTGGTGTAGCCCAAACTGACAAACTTTTAGAGATCATTTAGTAAAGCTTGTTGAAAATGCAGCATTAGTTTTCTGGAATACTGAAGCATACAAGACTTGTTTTCTTCCTTCTGTCCATCAGTTTGTTATTGGCAGCAGGAGCAAATGGTGTCTGTACTGATAAAACTCTGTAGTTAGAGGTTTGAATGTGAATGACTGGGTTTTACTTGTGACATGGAGAATTTCAAGGTGGTCTTTGAGTTGCTAGCTGTAAAACCTCTGAGGTGTTAGAAACCAGCATTTGGATTTCTCTCTTTGCAGTAATTGTGGTATACTCATGTTCTGTGTAAACATATTGGGGAAAGGAAGAGAAGGTGAAGAATCAACTGGACAATATTTATGCTCTTTGAAATGTTAAAAGAATTTTGTCTTGTTTGTCTGCCTCCTTTGCTTTTAAAACCACAGCTGAGGAACAGTAATGATGTAAGACACCTCATAAGTGTCATCATGTTCTGTTCATTTCTTTGGGATTGGTTCTCTTCCTCTGTTCTGTAGAGAATGGAGTATTCCAAACTGTTTTGAGCCACTCATTTGACTCTGTCTTGCCTGCCCTGCCTTTAAGTAGAGAGCAGTTATAATCATTGCTTCACCTTTTGTTTGTTAAGTGAATGTGAGTCCATGATGGCTGGCTTTTGGTTTATTTTGGTTTTGATGTGTTCTTTCCCTCTCTCTTTTTCTCTGCTTAGAGTCTGGTTTGCTTTTTAGTCTCTGTGTCCCTCCCTGGAAATTGTGTGTTGCTCAGGATAGGGCCAGGCTATTTGCACTGCAGCAACTGAGCTGTATGTACAGACAGCTCTGAGCCTGGGGGTCCTTCTGCCTTGGCCCCTAGGAGTGCAGAGGGGCCAGAGGGAAGGCAGATGTATTTCCATGAGCTGCAGCTTTAGGAAAGGCCTGTGCTGGAACTGAATGAAGGCCAGGAATTTCTCACAGAATCATAGACTGGGTTGGCTTGGAAGGGACCTGGAAAGATCATCTGGTCTAACTCCCCTGCAGTGAGCAGGGACATCTGCAACTAGATCAGGCTGCTCAGAGCCCTGCCCAGCCTGATCTAGAATGTTCCCAGGGATGGGGCATCTACCACCTCCCCAGGCAACCTGTGCCACTGTTTCACCACCCTCATTGTAAAAATTCTCTTCCTCCTTGTAAAACAAATGTTTCTCTATCCTTGTTGCCTACTTCCTTCTCCTCTGAGCCCTTCTGCCTTTGTTCATGGAAACCTCAGGCCAGGGTTAGTGTGTGACTGCGTGCAGGCTGTGCCCAAAACTAGAGCTGTGCTCTATCTAGTCTCTGGCAGAGGAGATGGAGCAAGTTCCTTGGACCTGGGGAGACAGGGGTTGGGGCTGGAGTGGCTGTTGTCAGAGGCTAGCTGTTGGCCTGCAGGGTTGCATTTGAAAATGGATTTTGGAATGGTTACTTCTGTGTTCTTTGGAGTTTAGCACAGGAACTACAGGAGTATGCTACTGAAACCCAGCTTCCCAGTATGAGCCTCATGTAATCTCATTTTAGACTGCTGTAACAGAAATCCATTTTCTAATTGATCTAGTTGATCACAGACAGACTCTAGACACACACAGTTGGCTTTGATTTACCTTACATGTAATCTGTAAGCTAATCTTCAGTTAATAACTACACTGGACTGTGAAGAAAAGGGATTTTTGTACACCAAAGCTGAGGCTATTCCTAGTTCTTACCCTACTTGGCTGCATGTGTAATTCAGGACTTGTGAATGAGTTTTAGGTTTCTGCTGCAGGCTGCTTACTGTCTCAGTTGGTAAAAGCTGTGTCCATACAGAAATCCTTTGTATTACTTAGTAGTATGCTGGAAGCATTTTGTAACCTAAACCAAAATAGAGCTGCCCAACCAAGCCACAGTGTAAGTAATAGGAAAGACAGGTAATAGGTGAACTGTCCATTCTCAATAGGTTTCATTGGATTTGTATTTAGGAATCTCCTGTTTGTCCAAAGGATGGGGCCAGGCTCTTCTCAGTGAAGCCCAGTGACAGGACAAGAGGCAGTGGCTGTAAGCTGAAGCACAGGAGGTTCTGTGTGAAATGTTTTGCCAGCTGAGGTGCCAGAGCCCTGGCACAGACTGCCCAGAGAGCTTGTGGAGTCTCCTCTGGAAAGATTCAAACCCTGTCTGGACACACTTCTGTGTAACCTAGTGTAGGGAATCCTGCTGTGGCAGGGGGGTTGGACTAGATGATCTTTCCAGGTCCCTTCCAACTCCTAACATTCTGTGATTCTGTGGTTGGGACATGGGTAAACAAAGCTAACTTCTGAATGACTCTTAAGCTGTGCAGCTGCTGTGTGCTACTTCAGAGGACAGAGTGTTGCTGGGAAGAGGATCTTGGCTCTAGATAGTTCAATTTTTACCCTGCTCATAATCTGGTTATATGGTCACCCTCTCATTGTGCCTGCACTGAGTCATCCCTGTGTATGATCTTTTCCTCTCTCTCTTTTCCCATATTTTTCCTATATCAGGCAATAAAGACAGACTAATTCTAACCAAAACCCCTGCAGATGTGAACAGGCCAAACTTGTCAAGGCTGTATGATAGGAGGAGTTTGTTGATAGCTGTCCCCTGACACTCTTGCAAGATGCTGTGGCTCCCTGTGTTTAGTGAGAGCAATACCAGACTGGGTGCAATGTCTTTTCTTGGCAGTTGCAAACAGTACACATAGCTTTCTTTCATCTGTTCAAAGATCCATTTTTGTTCCTGTCTCTCTACTTTGCAGTACAGTTTTCTGTATGCCAGTGTTATTATTCCTCCAGGTGCTCATCATCTTGTTACAAGGCTTTCCCCTGATGAAACTTGCACCATCCTTCCACCTGAGCAGCATCTGTCCAACATTAGTACTTGGTCTGTTAATTCAATCTCATCTACATCACTGGCAAAAGTATCAAACCATGCCTGGTTCCCAGGGGGTGTGATGGGGCTTGCTTGAATTTCAGGAGAGTTCTTTGATGCATGTTTGCTATCTGCTCCAAGCTGCTTACTGTTACTGGAGCAGTGTGGATGAATTGGTGCTGCCATGATGTTCTTCTCAGCCTCTTAAGTCCTTCTGACATGCCAGGTCAGTGTGAGCAGGCATCCTTCCTCCACCCTGAGCTACCTTGCAGAAGAATGTATGACAAGTTAGAGGTGAAAACCCAGCACAGCACTTACTTCATTGCAGAAGCACAAAACACTGACCTCACCATGAGCATGTTGACTTTTTTTTTCTGTGTTCCTTCTTTCTCCCACTGCTTCCTGTCCCTTTTGTCACCTAAGTGAAAAGCAGGTTACTAGACCATTCCTGCTTGGAGTGCTCCTGATTATTCCACTTGGTGAGCAGCTGTGTTGGCATCTCCCCAAGCTCCTTCTCAGCTGCAGTGGAGATGGAAGAGTGGCTGTAAATTATTCATTCTGATGATGTGCTTGAATGGACAGGGCCCACTCTAAATATTATTTCCTAGAATGTTTGTCTTTCAGATGTTGAAATTTAACCTTCCTTTAATACTGGTGTAAACAAACATTGTGGTACTGTCAGATGGAACAAGGATGTTCTCTTGTATCCTCTTACTTCTTGCACTTGATCCCAGTCCTGAATTCCAGGGGCACCTTTTGAACAAGGAGCATGGCTCATGGGAGGTCTGCAGTGGTGTAACAGTGTAGGAGGAGGGACTACAGGTGCTGTAAGGTTGAACTCAACCCCCAAATTAATATGTGATGTTAAAATAACATCTGATTGGTTGGGGAAGAGCTTGAGTGGTAATGGAGATCTTCTGCTCCTAATTGTTGTCTGTATGGTCACCTCTTGACTTGCACTGGATTAGGAAAGCAAGAAGTGCAAGGTTGAGACACCCTGAGGGTGCCAGCACTGGTAGTGTGTCCTCTGTGGTTACACCCTTGTTTCTCTTTTCATTTCTAATGCACTTACCATGTTAACTGGCAGCTACAAAGCTTTAGTTTGGAATTATTTCTGCCTTTATTGCTCTGCTGTTGCACACCTGTAAAGGACATTGGTGTCTTTCTGAAGGATGAGTGCAGCTGAAGGTTTGTGTCCTATACCCTTGATGCTGGTCATTGGTTCTGTGCAGGTTGTAATTCAGTCTGGAGGCCTCCACTTTTCTAACTAGTGTGTCACCTCAAAAATCCCATGTGACAGTCCTCTTCTCAGTTGGAGACCTGATGCCAGGTGTTGGACTAGCTAGAGAAAAGTGGGTTATTTGGCTTGTTGAAAAAGTTAGCTTCCAAAGCATGCAGACAGTGGATAGGATGGGAGCTTGGCTGTGTACCAGCATTTAGGGAAGTAGGTGATGTCTGGTTTCTCTCACCCTGGGGCAGTAAAATTTGGAAGGTGAACAGTGCATATGGTGGTAATAGGGTGCAGAGTAGCATGAGAGAACAGCTGGATGATCACCAAAATATTTGGAGCACAGGTGCCTGTATGAAAGTGTCCTTAGTGTACAGTGTTCTCATGGAGAAGTCACTTTGCTGTCAGAAGCAGTGCAGTGTTTGCAGCAAGCCTGCCCTGAGACTGGCCATGGTGCTTGTCTTGTGCCAGTGCAGGCCACATTGTGCTCATTCAGGGTCATGCAGACCCCCCCATGCTGATGGTAGGGTGACCTCCTCAGGGGGATTGAGTAATGAGTGGTTGAGTTTTCCCTAGCCATTAGTGGAACAGAAGGTCCTGGCCTGTCTGCAGGTGCTGGTAGCTGGGGGCTGCATGTTCATTTGTATTTTTGCACCTGGCTGTGAACCTTTTTGGTTGTTAGAAACCACTTGCTCCAAGAAGCTTGTGGGAGGGCCTCCCTGGTGCAGACAGGGGCTTCCCTGGGGCTCTCTGGGCTGATGTGGGACCAGGCAGGGTAACAAAGGTGGTTGTGGTATGAAGTAGTTCAGCAGGTTCATTATGTAGGTTACTGTTTCTTTCAGAGGGAAGCTTGTGATTGTGGTTGGTGGAAGCACTGGACTTCCTCACACTTTCCATTTGCCCCATGACCAACCCCTGGGCTGATACACTGCTTCATCTGCATGCACCAAGCAGGAAGCTCACAGTGTTGCTGAGCAAGCCTTTCTTCCTGTTCCTCTGTCTTCTGATGTGTTCTGAGTAACTTCCTCAGCAGTTCAAGGAGCTTTGAGACACCCACTTGGGTGAAGAACTAAGTGTAGTGAAGATTGTAGGTTCAAGGCTTAGGGATGGGCAGTTAATTGCTTTGTAACTGTGGCCAGCAGGTTGAGGGAAGAGATTCTGCTCCTCTGTTCCACTCTGGGGAGACCTCATCTGCAGTGCTGAGTCCAAATCTGGAGTCCTCAGCCCAGGGAAGATGTGGACCTGTTTGAGCAGGTCCAGAGGAGGCCACAGAAACGATCAGAGGGCTGGAACAGCTGTGCTGTGAGGACTGGCTCAGTTGGGGTTGTTCAGCCTGGAGAAGAGAAAGCTCCAGAGAGACCTTATTGCAACCTTTCAGTACTCAAAGGGGCCTGTAAGAAAGTTGGGGATGGACTTTTTAGCAGGACCTGTTGTGAAAGGACAAGAGGTGATGGTTTGAATCTAAATGAGAGAGATTTAGACTAGACATAAGGAAGAAACCTTTTAGAGTGAGGGTGGTGGAACTCTGACTCAGGTTGCCTGGAGAAGGTGGTAGATGCTTCACCTCTGGGAACATTCCAGGACAGATTAGACAGGGAGGGCTCTGAGCAACCTGATCTAGTTGAAGATGTTACTGCTCATTGCAGTGGGGTTGGACTAGATGACCTTTAAAGGTCCATTTCCATCCAGACCACTCTGTGATTCTAAGGCTTAGGTATGGGCAGTTAATTGCTTCATCATTTTCTTCTGCATCCTTTTTTAGTTTACTTAAGCACCCTTTGGTGTTGAGTACTAAGAGCTGTTAAACCCAGGGTAGTCAAAGAGCTGTGTGCAGCTTAGGAGGTAGTAATGAAGGCCAGACATGGTATTCAGGGCTGGCCCATGTGAAAGGACTGCCTCCAGAAGCAGGTTTCCTTTGCAAGTCTGCAAAACACTTATCAGTCCAGCTACAGAAGGTCTGTAGATGTTTCTTTAATGCTGCACATAGGATAACAGCAACATCAGAAATGCTCAGTGGTGCCTTTTTTCTTTTGAAGGGACCTTAAAGATCATCTAGTTCCAACCCCCCTGCCTGGCAGGGACATCATCCACTAGATCAGGTTGCCCAGGGCCCCATCCAGCCTTGTCTTAAAAGCTTCCAGGGATGAGGCTTCCACAACCTCTCTGGGCAACCTGTTCCACTGTCTCACCACCCTCATAGTGAAGAACTTCCTCCTAATATCCAACCTAAATCTGCCCTCCTCTAGCTTACACCCATTTCCCCTGGCTCTATCACTGTCTGACCTCCTAAAAAGTCCCTCCCCAGCTTTCTTGCAGGCCCCCTTCAGACACTGGAAGGCCACAAGAAGGTCTCCTTGGAGCCTTCTCCTCTGCAGACTGAACAATCCCAACTCTGATCTCAGTCTGGCCTCCTAGGAGAGGTGCTCATCAAGCAGCTTTTTGGCTGCAGCCATGAAGAAACACCAGACATGTGTATGCAAGAGGCCAGTACTTACTGCTTTGTTTCAAAAAGAAAAAGATTCTGCTAGGCACCTTAACAGCAAGACTTAATGTGTGTGTAGGAGGCAGCCTCTGAGTTTCTAGTTATTCCTTTGGAGTTGTCTTTGAAATAGGTGGTTTGAATTATTAGACAATCAAGATTTTGGGGGAGACTATAGCTACTTGGTGAATAATGGAAGGTGAATTAAATTTGATTGGTTTCTCTCTCTTCAAATATACATGCTGTGGGGGAGGGAATGAGCAGAGCATCACTGGAAGGAAAGCTAATTCTTCTACATCTTCCCTGTTTGTATGATGCCTTAGAAAAGTGGCCAACCTCCTGACATCTCTGTGTGATGTGGTGGGGGAGCAAAGGCTGTCCCTGGGCACCCTTCTGCCAGAGTGATCCCTTTCAGTTGTGCTACCTTCATCTGCTGTAAGGCCATGGCAGGCAGTGGCTGTTGCACTAAGGGTCTCTGAACATGAGAGGATCTGTTTCTTTGGTTAATTTCTCTTTGAAAAGTAGCAAGGAGGTGGTGAGAAGTCAACCCACTCCTCCTCATGTTTCTTCTTCCTGATTCCTGCAGTAAAAATCAAGCTTAGTTGTGTGTTTCACCTGGGTTTTTTTTGTTACAGTGTATCTGTAGCCTTGCAGCCTGACCCCTTTTTAGTAACAGTAGATAATGAATTCATTGTAAAATGTAACTGTGCTTTTTGTAAATACCTAATCTTTAACTTTAGTTACAGCATAAAACTGCAACATTACAACATCTGAGTTTTACAAAGCCACAGTTAAAAAAAAGAGCTTGATTTTCGTGTATTACATGGTCATGTAGTTAATCTGTTTTGGATTGTTTGATGATGCTTTTGTGGAGTGTGGTAACCCTTTTCCTTTGAATTTGTCCAGCCTGATTGTAAGAGTCTGATCCCAGAATCACAGACTGTTGTGGGTTGGAAGGGACCTCTAGAGATCATCTAGTCCAACCTCCCTGCTAAATCAGGGCCACCCAAAGCAGGTTGCCCAGGATCACATCCAGGCAGGTTTGGAATCTTCCCAGAGAAGAAAACTACACAACCTTTCTGGGCAGCTTATGCCAGAGCTCTGTCACACTCACAGAGAAGTTTTTCCTTCTGTTTAGGTGGGGACAGATCCTGTGAATCTGTTTGCCTGTGAGCTGAGAAGGGATGTGGCTTCAAGGAAGCTACAGAGGTAGAAAGGATATAAAGCTCCTTAGTTGTGAGGCAGCAGCACTGTGAGTCAGTTGTTTGTGTTCAGCTAACAATCACAAAGAAAACTGCATAAAACCCCATGAGTCTGCTTTTTAGAGGAGCTCTTGCTCTCTCCAGGAAGATGGCTGGCACAGAGTGCCCTGGGGATGGTGTAAAGCCCTTGTGTGAGCACAAGCTAGCCTGCCTGCTGGAGGGCACTGGCTCTTGTGTGGTGCACTTGGCAACTCAACTTCCCCTCTGCAGAGGGCAAAGCCTTACTTATCTCCTAGGAGACAGAAAAGCAATTTCTACTTCCTGATGAGAAGCTGACAGGCTATTTGACTTAACAAGAGAGGCAGGCAGTGTGATTGGGAAGAGGGAAATTGCATGCCATAACATACCAATATAAATGCAATTTATTTTGCATGTGCTGTATAGCTCCAGGCACACATTTTGAGGTGTGTGAGAGTTGTTTGCATGCTGGAATTTGAGCTCTAAATAGCAAAGAGAGACAAACTTGGCATCCAGACTGTTTATAATCTTGGATTTATTTTTGCTGTTATTGCTTAGGATGCTTTTGTAAATGCTCCTGATGCATTTGTGGGCCAAAGTGCAGAGAAGCTGAAAAGATCAGCGTGAGTGAGCTGTTCACCTGGGATCTGTCTCATTTCAGACTTGTTCTGACACGTGGCCAAGGCTACTGTGCTGGTGCTGCCTTTGGTGTCCTGTTGAGCTCCTCACCTCTGCTGAGATAAGGTAGTTCAGTACCAGCTAGCTTTTCTAGCTGTCAGCCCCATAATGTGTCACCTCTAGGGAAAAAGGGGTGTTGTTGGTCTAAACCCCATTTCTTTGTTCCCATTGTTTCCTGTTGTAAGTGATTGATCATTTATGAGTTTGCTGCATCTTTCTTTTTCCTGCTGCCTGTCAGGGCATCAGCAGCATCTAAAGTGTGATTGCTGATCTGTGAACCTAGCTATGCTTTTTAAATGCACTGCTGGAGGAATGAGTCACAGGCAGTGCAGTAAAATGGGGGTAATAATGAGCAGGATTGGCTGATGTACCTCTAAGGTAAATTCTATAAATAAGTTAATGGAATTTGGCTTGTGCTTCAGTGTTTTGGCATGACTTTGTGTTTCCCAATCAGAAGTGCCAGTTAGAAAGCAGATAAATACAGAATCTAAGAGCTTGATGGAGCTTTCTATGTTACTTCATAGCCTTTTGTGTATACTAAGTGGTCCTTGAGCTCTGCAGCAGTTGAAGGCAAAGGTTCTCCATTAACAGCTTGGCTCAAGGTTTGGTTCTGCTTGGACTTTGGTGAACACAGGAGGATGTTTATTGGCAGTTGTGTCCTTTTTACAGCTGTTCACTGTAATCTAAAGGCAAGGCCTCACAGGGAGGGCAAAGGAAAGAGGATAATCAAAATACCCTTTGCTCATTTGTGGTTGAATTGGATTAACATCAGTGCTTACAAGTGACAAATGTGTTTATGGAGACTACATTTGTGGGTTTCAGATGCTACAGGTGATGCTCTTAACACACAACATTCATTTATGATGTAGATTTATTGAGTAGGGTATCCATAAGACTTATTAAAACTTCATGTAAGTTGGTAAAATATGGATTGTGAATGAAATTTGGAGCAGTGGGAGGCAGAGAGGTCAGAGAACAGGATGCAGAGCTTGTGGGGTTTGCCACATCTGATCACCCCATCTGCTGTAATGATCCTGGCTGTAAGGTGATGGCTGTTTCTGCTTGGCACTTCAGATCCTGCAAAAATACCCCATAGCAGGTGTGAGTTTTAGCAATAGCTCAGCAATGGGGAACCTGCCACAGCTTTAATGCTCATCTTTTCAGCAGTTGCCATCTTTGTGATGAAGCCTTAGAAGGTGAAGGACCAAGAAGGACCGTGAAGGGAAAAGGTGAACATCTCTGTGTGCAGCAGCCTGCCAGGAGCTGGGGCTCTGGTTCTCAGAGGGACTGTGGTGTGGAGAGGAGCTTGCCAGACTGCTTTTGGTTCTTGGCTCACATTTCTTTGTGCATGTGGACACTGTTCTTCCCCAGCTGGCATTTTTGGCTCCGGTTAGCTGCACCCATATCTTCTTACTGTGGAGATTAGCTTGCTCCTGTCAGTGTTAAATAGGACTCTGAGCTCAAGTCCAAAGGTACTGACAGTAGAGCTTTCCCATCTGCTCCTCTAGTTTGAGAAAGCCAAAGGCAGCTCAGCTAGAATGAATCTGTAGCAATTTCCCTTTCAGGTTCAATTTTGGCTTTTGTTCTCAGCTGGTGGAGCTGGGTGGATGTGGCCCCAGACTGAGGCAGCGTTCTGGATGGAGCAGATGTGCACCCACATGCTTTCCAGCTGAGGAGGAATTCATTGTTGGAAGGTGCATGATCTGGGCTTGGGCTTGCCTGAGCACAACTCCAAGTCATGAATTAGTCATCAGACACAGAATTCATTTCCCTGGGGACAAGGAGAAGGAAGGCTGGTACAGCCCAGCTGTCAGTCAGGAACTGCTGAGGCAGTTGGGTATTTTGGTAGCAGCAGGAGTGGCTTAGAGCTTGTGCTTAAAGACTTTGGTCTCTTTACCTAACTTGTATAGAAATGTTAACTGGCTCTTTTGAAACCAAAGGCAGCAGACTGTGGTAAACATGTATGATGGAGAGGTTTGAAACCCTCCATCCAATTCAGGAGTGATTTTGTGGTTACTGAGATATATGGATGATGATGGGGGGTGAGTTTGGGGAGGGGTTTTTCTGCTCCATCTCTTTCTTAACACCTTGGCCACAATGCTTGTTTTGTTTTCTTCTCTCTTGCTAGTGGTTAGCTGTAGCTTGTGGCTCATGGTGGCTGATCTGAGGTATGATGAGATCTGACTCATACTTATTTCATAGGCAAAACTTCCAAACATCTCAGAAAATAATATCAAATCAGGAAGAGAAATGGTGCCATTGTGTGCCCATTTGTACATAACCAGATAACTGTTCCTTGGAGATTCTCACTTATATGCACTGCTTTGCTCTTTAGAATAGGTAAAAGAGGTTACTGTTGAGGTTCTTTTCCTGCCTTATGAGCTTCCCCATCATAACTTTCCCTTATGCTGATCTTCTGGAGAGTTGCTTGCCAGCCTGTCCAATTTTTGTTTACTCTTGCTGGACAAACACCATGTGCAGTGGCAGATAAATGAGTGATTTTCTGCTGTAGCAAGGGGAAATGGCACAAGAACCTCAAGATGATGGTTGATTCTGTGGCCTTCTGAGTGATGGGAGGCTTTTAGTAGCTTCCAGTTTGCCTTAACTTCCTGGTTCCTCAAGAGCTTCATTTTTATTAAATTCTGGCCTCAATTGTGCTAAAAGTGTAAAATTAAAATATGGCAAGGGGTTTTATTCTGATTAGTGCAAGAAGCTGGGATTTACATGGAACTGCATTTCATACTTGAACTCTTTTCTCTCAATATTCTGCAGTTATTTCAGCAAGATGATGTTGGAGTTTGAAAAGGATCTTCTTATCAAAGCCTAGTCTGGAGAATGGAAGTGTTCAATTTTGGGTGCTGTAGTGCTGCTGCAGAATCCCTTTCTATCAATTATAGGAGATCCCACTTGAAATATCCTAACTAATAAAAAAAGGGAAGAAGCTTAGACATAGTGCTAAATACCATAACTTCCTTGAGTTCCTTTGCAAATATTCCTCAGACCTTACAGTCTTCACATTGTTCTGCTGTTGGGAGATCTTTCAGCAGAGGAATTCTTCTGTTTACTTTTTCCAGCCCTTTGGCTAAGCCTAAGCCACTATGTGTTGGACTACTTGAAGACTGATGTTTTGTTGTTCTCTGGCTTTTCATGTATTTACAGGAGTTAGCAAACATGAGGAAGTCCTTGAAGTGCTGTGCCTAGCTGCTTGAGTGTTGCAAATGGTCAGAGTTGGCAACTTCTCAATATGAAAATTGGAGTCTGATTTGTGAATTCAGATCTGGTTTTGTTGTGCTGTTCTGGTTTGAATCTTCCAACTCATACACCCATGAGGTTTTGTTACTCCAAAGTCTCCCTTTGGATTTTCAGTGAGCCTCCAGTTCTGCTGTGTTGGCAAAGAGTGCAGCTGCTTTGCACTTGCAGCTTCTGGATTACGCAGCACTAATTCCTCCTGGTTTGCATAGTGTTGCTCTGGCCTTCATTGGGAAAGTTCATTTCTCTAGCTCTTCAGTTTCCCCTTTTGGAGGGTGACAAGAGGTTATTGGAACTGAAGCCAAAGGCTGCAGTGGCTGTTTGAAACTTGTACAAAGCAGGGAGCATGCTGTCTGAGAGCAAGTTTGCTGGTTTTTATCCAGGGCCTCTCTTGTACACCACATTTGTTGGTGGAAAGGGAAGTTCCTAGTTGGGATGACCTGGCCTAGGGAATCCTGCTGTGGCAGGGGGGTTGGACTAGGTGATCTTTCCAGGTCCCTTCCAACTCCTAATATTCTGTGATTCTGTGACTTGGCTGTTTCTGAGAAGGGGCAGAAGGGAGGAGGCAGTGTCTCCTCTCTGCTCTGCCCACCAACCTTTCATTAATCTCCTGTGCTTTCCTTCAGTGTGGGAGAGAAAACTGATCTGTTCTGATCCCAGTGAAGTGGCTATTTAATGCATGTATTGATCAATGAATATTCTTGATCTTTAATGAAGGAATCCAGCTCTGTTACTTGCTGCTTGGTGCTCACTTTCAGCAGGGAGAAGACAACTGACTGCAGAATTTGATGGCTCCCTGCATCTGTCTGGTTAAAACAAGCTGTTCTGCAGCTGATCAAAGCAGGAGGATTATGCTGCTGCTGTAGAACTCAACTGGTGAAAGGGGAATCAATGGCAGTTCTGAAGCAGCCCTTACCTGAGCTGACAGGCTCTTTGTTGTCAACAGGATAATGTGAATAATTTGTTGGTTTGCTTTTGGGGTTTTTTTCAGAGGTGTCCTTCTCTCAGTTGGAGCATTTCAGAGCCCAGGCAACTGGGTTGCTTTTGGTGGGAAGTTGTATTGTGTAGAGTTCCACATACATGTCAAGTTTATCTAGCTGTCAGGAGGATATGACATCCTCTGTGCCTGGGGGGGTTTCAGAACACTCTTCTGTTAAAGAAAAGAGAGATTTTGTTTTGCACATCTCTATTCATAGCCTGAACATGAAACCTGCACAGAGACTGTTAACATCTGTCTTATTAAGCAGTATATTTATCCCAGAAATGGGGAAGTACATGAAGCTAGCAGCACTTTATGGACTACAGTTGCCTTTTGTGCTCTAGGTAGGCAGTCAGCTTGTGTCTCTTCTCCCCATACTTTTCCATTTTTACAACTTAACCACATATTCTCAACTCAATGACATTTATTGAGGTAGCTATGTTCAAAGGCAGTCCTTTTGCTTTCTCTCCAATACTGCTTTTAATTAACCCAAAGTGCACCTGTGTATATAGTTTATTGATAGTACATTTGTTAGCAGCCAGTAGAATCTTCTTAATGTAAAAACAAATAGATTTTAGAGCAAATCATTTTTTCCCCACATCCTCCACATAAGCATTGTCAATGGTGGTGTTTTTACAAGGAATTTTTGGATCTAAATTTAAAATTACTTGCAAACCCCTAATTTACCTCTGTTGAGTTGAGGCTCATGAGAGTCCTGAAGTTTCTGTGACCTTTTAACAGGAAAATAAATGATAGAATAGCACAAACTTTGATCTGGTGGTTTAGGAGGAATTCAATCTGCTGAAATCTGCCTGTCCTGGGCTAGAAAGAGCCAGTTGAACTGAACCAGCTGCTGTTAGCTGTTGCCTCTTCTTTGGGGATGTTAAGGGTCTCATCTTTCCTCTTTCATTGTTATTTTATTTCCAGCTAGAGAACTGGTACTAAAATGACTTCTCTGTTAAATCAGGAGTAGAAATATGTCAAGGTGCCAGCTACAATCTGTTCCCAGTCACTGGTCCTGTCAAATTGGTTATGTTCATACAGTACAAGTAGCATTTGTGACATCAGATCATTTTTAAAGGCAGATTTTAATAGCTTTCTCCTGTCATTTTATTTTTGCCACAGCTTTTTCCTTACTGCATTGTGAAGAATTTTATGACTGAAATAGGAGTTGGTGTCTGATTCTTTGACAAGCTGGTTTTGACTCTGGCTGTACCTTGCTTTTATAGACTACAATATTGCTGTTATCTTTTTTGGGGTAGCTAATTTAGTGTCCAGTAACTGAAGACACTTGTTATGTTCCAGAAGACTTCAGTGAAAGCATTTCAGCTTGGGTTATGTGCAACTGCTGTGGAGTAGAGGAGGAAGAGGAAGAAGGAGAAAACCATGGGTTTGTTTTCTGCCTTTGCCATTTCACTCCTTGTATTCATGAAAACTTGTAAAACTGTTGGGACCATGAGTCTCTTTCTGAGGGAGGGAAATAAAGAGGATGTGAGTAAGCTCAGAGCCTTTACTGCTCTCCAGTACATTGGTTCTGTGTGACATTGTTTTCCTTAGAATTGTTCAGGTGGCTCTGGGACATTACCTTAAATGTATCTTGACTTGCTTATCTCCTAAGCAAAGGTCTCCTATCTGGGAATAAAGTCTGTCCTGCATTGCTGCTGAGGTTACCTAGTGTGGTGGTGGCTTCTAAGTGACATGCTCATTTGTTTCTGCTTTGTAACCACCTTCAGTTAAGCCACCAGTATCTTCTGTTTTCCATGAGCTGCTCTCTGGCAAGATTTCCTCTGTTTTTTTTTCCTGTTGGAGTTATCCTTTCAGTGCAGCAACTGTTTTGTTTTGTGAGCATCTTCTGCTAGGCATCAGAGTGACTCTTCCAGTTGTGAAGAATGAGGTTGCACTTCATTCCATGCTCCACTGCTGTAGCTGGTTTTGCTATCAAGATTTGCTTCTCATAAACTTCATTTTAAGCTTCCCTAGAAGTTGGTGCTGGCAGAAAGGAAGAACATGATTGTCTGCTTAGAAGAACTGGCACAAGGGAGTTTTGTCCTCCTGCCACTTGGTGCTCAGCATCACCCCTTGCCAGTGGTGTGAGGCCTCTAGAGTTTTGCATCTCCTCCTCTCCCATGGGTCAATAGAATTTCAGATGTTTCACTGTGCTGTAAGATTTGAAATTTTTTTATATTTAACCTGTTTAAGATTCCACTTTAAATATTGAAAGCCTTTCCTTTTGAGGAGGGGCTGTTGCTTTTTTGATTTGGCCTCCATGGTTAGCTTTAATCAGCAGTGTGGCATTAAGAACTTTATCTGAGTACAAGCTTGAGGATTTCAGATCTTTCAGGCTTCTCTTTCTCCTTGCCATTTCTGTATCAAAGTGTGTTGAAGCTTCCCCTGGTGATGCTAGTACTTCATTTAGTATCTTGAAAGCCATTTCTTGTAATAAATACATTTATCCTGTGGAAGAAACTTTAATCATCTAGATCTTTTTTTTTCCCATTACTTCCTCATACCTAGTTGGAAATTCATGAAGTCTGGTAAAGGTTCCAAGACCCTTAAGGATCTGCAATGTTAAAATGATTCATTAACTGTCCTAATTATGGGACTTGTAGAGCATGCCTGTGTGCCTCAGGGCAAATAGGAATCCTGACAAATCCATGATACCTGGCCTAACTGAAGGCTTCTCCATAAATGCAGCTGGTGTGACTGGTAAAAATTTTGGGGCAAAAAAACCCTCAAGGAAGCACAAAATACAATAGCTAGTCAGGTGATGATACATGGCCTCTATAGGTGGGTGTTTGTATCTGGCAGCTAGTTACTTGAAGGGCTGAAAGTCTTGCCACAGGACTTTCTCCCCCAGGTTAGTGGAGGATTTGTTCTGTTGCTGTTCTAACTGCTGCTTGCCCTGGATAAAATCAAAATAAATAGTTTTTAAGAAACTTCTTTTATTCAGCTACAAAAGCAAAAGTCATTTCTGTGTGAAGCAAGCAGAAGCAAACAGATCTATATGTTCCTGGGATTGATGTGGGCTGATATGAGTGGCTTTTGAAATTCAAACTGCAGGTAGCTTCTGACATCTCTATTGCAGGTAGCTTCTCTGAGGTTGGCTTGCAGATAAGACTGTTGTGTGGACCTCTTGTGACATTTCATGCCAGAAAGCTGAGCTAAGATATGTTGATTTTTATTAATATGAGTTGAAGGAATGATAAAAGGAGGTGGTAATTTGTAAAAATGTGTTTGAGAGAGCAGCAGGCCCAAGTCTTTCCATTTTAACTTCTGTTTCCATTCAGAAATAGAAGAGAAGCTCTTCATCTAACAAAAGCCATAATGTCAGGAGCAGAGAAACCAGCTTCTGGAGAAGAGTTGTATCTGATGTTTTGTCTCCAGGATAATCATGCAAGAGTTAAGCTGCTCCTTGCTCTTTTCAAACAGCAGTGAAATAAACCTCTCAGAGTCAGGCTTTCACTCCTGCTTTGTCACTGGGTGCTGAGGGGAAGGCACACTGGCACTGCAGAGTTTGGTTAGATTTGCCAAAAGGGAGTTTTAGTCTGTGACATTCATTTGTGGTAGTATCAGGCATGTCTCTGGAAAATGCTTGTTGGAAAGTTTCCTTTGGAGTCTTAAGTGAGGAGGGAGAAGTTGTTGATATAGCTGTCAACTGAAAATGAACCTAAAATTGAACCTGAAAGGAACTTTCTGTTCCTCTATCTGGAAGTGATTATTTGGAGTCTTGAATGCTGCCTGCAGGGGGTAAGGGATGACATTTAGGTTGGATATTAGGAGGAAGTTCTTCACTGTGAGGGTGGTGAGACAGTGGAACAGGTTGCTCAGAGAGGTTGTGGAAGCCTCATCCCTGGAAGCTTTTAAGACAAGGCTGGATGGGGCCCTGGGCAACCTGATCTAGTGGATGGTGTCCCTGGCAGGCAGGGGGGTTGGAACTAGATGATCTTTGAGGTCCCTTCCAACTCTGGCAATTCTATGATTCTTTAAATTAGAGGCTTACATGCAATGAAGATTTGAGGACTAAACACTGCACCACCCCCTGCTACTCTTCCCTGGGCTAATGGCTTGTTTTGTTGGTTGCTTTTTTTCCTCTTGCCCCCCTTGGAGCAGAGAAGACCTTGGTGCCATTTCTCACAAAGGCAGAGTGCTCTTGGGGAAAATGCTGCTGCTGGAGGCTTTGGGATTCTGGAGTGAGCCATGTGTTGGGGTTTGGGAACCACAGGGTACTTGAACAGGATGTAGAAGGGAGCACACACTGCCCACTTGTACAGAAGGACTGTTTCTCTTGTTCCCTTCACAGAAACCATCAGGCTTATTAAGATGATCAATGCAGTTTTCTGCCATTCATCTTTCTGAATGCCAGTATCTGTGGCATGCAGTAAAAGCCATTAACATGCTGTGACCCTGTGCTAATTGTTAACCTCTGCTAAGCATTCTCTGAACAGCTTAGTGCTGAGGGAGATGCACAAAGATTGTAGGGAGGTAAGAATGGCCCCCTCATAAATGAAAAGATTTAATTTGATAAGCCAGGTAATCATACTAGCTCTCTCCATCTTCAGTAGGTGGAAGGGCTTAAACAGACTGAAGTAGAGTAAAGTTATTAAATAGGAGTGAAGAAGACATGATATGGAAAGGGAGAAAATCAGTCCAGCAGCATTATGTCCAACCTTGGCCCTGTGTCAGGTAGATCCATAACAGAACTCATTTAACATTTGTTTATATAAACTATTTATCATACAGTTCACTGGCTGCAGAAAATAAAGATGAGGGGAAAATGAACACAGTCAAGGATTTGGCTAAACCATGGGTTGCATGTGACTGTGATTTGAGAGGCTCCAGGAGAATGGAAATCAATGCCCAGGCAGACTTGCTGGGGAGGGACTTTTTAGGAGGTCAGGCAGGGATAGAACCAGGGGAAGTGGGTGTAAGCTAGAGGAGGGGAGATTTAGGTTGGATGTTAGGAGGAAGTTCTTCACTGTGAGGGTGGTGAGACAGTGGAACAGGTTGCTCAGAGAGGTTGTGGAAGCCTCATCCCTGGAAGCTTTTAAGACAAGGCTTGATGGGGCCCTGGGCAACCTGATCTAGTGGATGGTGTCCCTGGCAGGCAGGGAGGTTGGAACTGGTTGATCTTTGAGGTCCCTTCCAACTCTGACCATTCTATGTTTCTTCTTTAAATCTGCATGGTATTCTTGCTGCTGGTCTTCAGTGGATTGTAGAACTTCATTGGCAGAGAAAGATCTGTGACTACATTTGCTCATAACCTCAGTATGTTTTCATTTGAGTCAGGCAAGAGAAAGGTTGACCTCTTATTAGAAATCCATGTGATCTCATAGTTCAGGTAAAAACAAACAAACAAAAAACCCCCAAACCAAGCAACCAATCCACCCCCCCAACCCAAAACCTCACTGGTTTAACATGACTTGTAACCTAACTTTTTAAAAGCAACCTACTTTTATTGCCAAGTGATCTTTTTATGGGTTGCAGGGGAAAAATAAATCAAGAATAAGGAAAGACTTTCTGTCTTTAAGCAGATGCTATTTAGAGTTTGCAGGAGTGGTGAATTCTTGTTTAGGGTAGTGGCAAAGCTCTGAGTTACTTCAAGACTCAATCAATCTCTCCTTGAAGTACTGCTGGTGCTGTATGTACTGTAACTACTTGGGTCATGCTGCTGGATACCCATAAGGACATGTGGTGGCAGGAAGCCTGACCCTGTGATACAATATTTGAATCTGTCTCCTATTCCTGTGAATGCTTCTGGTCTCTGTAGCTTTCAGAAAACTTTTGGGAAACTTCTTCAGACAGCTCCAGCTTCAATGGATATTGACTATTATTTGTCCAACACAAGCCAGCTGTTATCTGTTTTGGCAGCCTTCAGTTAGGAGCATGCAAAGGGAAAAAAAAAAATGCTTCCCTCAGTGCTGCAGTTTTTTTTTCCTTATCCTCTTCAAACAAGTTAATTCTGTGGTGTTCATCTATTTGCCCAAATTTCTTATCTCTGCAATCCAGGCTTGAGGATTCACTTGCAGACTTAGTATTTGGGGATTTGGAAGGGAGAGGTTTAGAGTTAGGAAGTAGTGTTATCTAAATTACTGGTTACAGTTTTGCATTTCTTCCACTGATCTCCATTTCTACTGTAAAACTGCTGAAAACTGTCTTTGCTTCAACTGGCTGAACAGTGGAAATTGATTTTTTTTTTTGTGCTGGCACAACTGATGGCTTTCTTATGCCACCTGGATCTGGTTGGAGAGCTGGCAGCTGTGATGGTGATGTAGGCAATATACAGGTCTAATGGTTCTGTTCTTTGGACCTCTGCAACAGTCACTAGGCTTCTTTGGTCACAAATTCACCCTGTGCTGGTGTTTCCCAACTCTTAGTGCACATACACACACAGAGTAAAGAACACTCCTGGGAGAGTAAGTTCCTGGTGAGACCCCCAGAACATTGCTGCTTCGTTGTTGGAGAGTACTGCATGTTTAGAATACCTGCTGCAGTTGTATTTGATGTAGATTTCTTTCCCAGAGGTCAGTCCCTTGCAGCTGTTTAGCTGCAGTTTAGCATCAAGGTCTCACACTGCTGTTAATGCACAAGTAGTAAGTAGATGTCTGTGGGGGAGGGCAGCATCACTGACACCAGGTTTCTGTTTCACTAAGCTCCTTTAATATTGTACATGGACTTACTCTTCACTAGATCCATCCCTGGTGCTTGCTCAGAACTTTTGGATTGTTTAATACTGTAAGGTTGGCTAAATCCAGGGTTCCCTTTCCTCCAATCACTGGTTTCCATAACCCTGGGGTTTTAGGCAAGAGTTAAATGTTTCACAGTTGAGTCTGATGGAGAGCAGCAAGCTGATCTCCCAAGTGTTCTCCCTGCTTCTTCTTGGCTCAGTATGGGCCAGCAAATGGGGAGTTTATCTTAACAACCACACTTGCAGCCAAAGTGAGTGATTTGAAACTCCTAAGAAATATTATGACTGAGAAGAGGTGGTTAGGTCTTTCCCCTTGATGTATTTTCAGATGGAGATGAAACAATTGGAGGTTTCTTTTAGTGTCCTGGGTAGTTCTTGGCAGAAGCTCTCAAGCACTTGGGTGGCCCTAAGCTTCTGTTGTACCTTTGCAAACAGCTTGACCTTCTTGCTTGTCTTTGAGAGGAAGGAGAAGAGGAGATGACAGCCTAAGGGGTTTTGTGTGAAGTTGAAACAAATTATTTGGCTTCTGTAAAAGTGTTGTTTGCCCAGGCTAGAAAAATGTGGGTTTTTTCTCCACTCTGAAGGGACTTTTTTCATACTTTGAAAACATGGCTTGTATTAGGGAATCATGGATTCATTTAGGTTGGAAAATACCTTGAAGATCTGAGTCCAACTGTTAACCCACCACTACCAGGTCACTACTAAACCACGTTCCTAAGCACCACATCTTTATTGGCAACAGAGCACAGGAACCTGTAACTTCCCAAAAGTCTGGATCAATTTGCTGTGGTGAAACAGTAAAACTGTTAATTTTCTACTAGCAATTGGATCATCTTTCACTGAAAGAGGAGTTAAAAACAAACCCCAACTTGAAATGAACACCACTTCCAATGGGCTGTCTGAAGTTTTGTAATTGCTAAGGTTATGTTTTTATAGGTTGCAGGAGAAAAAGAAATAAAGAATAGCACTTCACACCCTTTTTGGTGTCTTCATTTTGGCATTTATGCTAAGAATTGAGGTGAAAGCATGAACTTGGTTTGGTTTTTTCCATGTGGACCATATGTGCTACTGTCTCCAGGGGAGAGTGCAGCTAATGAACTGCAAATGAACTAGAGCCCTGCTTTGGGTAGAGGTTTAGTGCTGCTTTCTTAATGGTGTGAGGCTTGTGGTTGGACTTGCTCTGCCTCAGTTCTTCATCATATGATCCAGTTTCCATAGAAAGGGTGGAAGGATTTGGTTTTGCTCCTTTCCTGCATCTTTTCTGGAGAAAAGTGGTGGTTGAGAGCCTGTGGTTGGTTTCTTCATGGCTGAGAGTTGAGCCTGCATGGGAAGGCAGAAGTGATCTGTGGTAGCTCAATAAACCAAACCCATCTTCTAGTTATGGTGGTGCTGGAGGGAATGAATCCCAACATTTTCTTGCTGGCAAGCATCTCAAGCTTGATCAATGGGCACACTAAATTGGCCTGCATTTTGTTCACACAGGATACTAGGCCTTAATGGCACAGATACCCATGAGGAGCTCACTTGCCTTATTAAGTTGTTTTTGTCTTTCTGAATGGCTTATTTACTCCCAAGTAATTGCATAAACAGGGGGCTGAGATCTGCTCTGACAATGCCAGTGGAGTTTCCAATGCTGTGATTTTCTTGGTGGTTATTTACATATGCAGTAAGCTTTCTGAGCATCAGCAGGCTCATCCTACTGGAGATTAATTACCACTGTGAAGTGCTGCTGTCTAGGCAGAGTTGCTCTCCATCAGACTCTTTTTCTGGGATATTTGGGCTATTCAGAGTTGTCAGCCATGTACTGGGAGGAATATTTGGTCATAGCTGTGGTGCAGGCAGATCCCCAGGCTGCTGGGACTGATTAGTTAAGTGTTGTTTCCAACAGAAGGAACTTTAAATCTAAATTTGATTCCTACATAGAAATTAGATGTCTTTAGAAGTTGGAATGCATTCTTATGACAAATTTAGTCTTAGTTTAGAGGAGCATCTCATAGGTCACTCTGCTTTCTGTTTTGAAGCTTGTACTGCCCCAACATCATAATTAAATGGGATGCATTTTCTAACTTCAACATGTATTTTTTGATGGCTTTTTTGGGAGACATCATAAACTGGAATAGCTTAACTTAGGCTGGTAAGAAAAAACCAGATTGCCATATTAACTGAACAATAGGATTTGAACCAATATTTCCTCCATTTTTATAGCTGTTGATTTGTTTGAGGTCCCTGTCTGTGAGCCATCAGCTGGAGCTATCTTTCAAGTTAAGGAAAACTGCTGACATGACCTCCAGTTAATCACTGTGATCATTTGAGACTTGAGAGCTGCTGAAATAATGAGAACATAGCCTCTTTGTTATAACATTTGCCATGTTGGGGTTTTAGCATATGTTGAATATTGTGCAAGATGCTGAAATCTCATAACTCTTGAAAGGAAACCTCTCTTCTTGGTTGATCACTTGGACTGGGTGGATAATGCAAGGTAGTTAGAAATGTATCTCTTCTATCAAAAAGGATTATTTGAAAGTAGTCTCTGACCCTTTCTGCTGCTTGAGATGCCTTCCTTTCTAATCAGAAGAGCATCTTCTTCAGTGACTTTTAGAAAACCAAGGACAGTTGTGCCAAACACTGTTAAAAGTACAAGAAGTGTTTTTGCTGCAGCTGTCCTGCTTGGAGATAAAATTGGTATTCAGAGTGGGACTTAGTGGTGTTAACTGTGGAGTGAGAGGAAGGGGGGGAGAGGGGAAAATGGGTGTTGTGATCTGAAGATCTATCAAGTCTTGTCTCTTTTCCCATTTTTGAGGTTTTCTGATAGTAGTTAGACCCCTGTGTGCCTGCAAAGGAAGAGAGAAGAATTTCTCCAAGCTCTCAGCATTCCTTGGTTCAGACTTGGAAGAAAGCTTTGGATTCTTCTGCTGGAGATTCAACACTTCACATTTCTCAGGAGTCTGAGTAGTAATGAGCCAAAAGCTGTTTTGGAGCCTGTGTCTTATTTTAGTATGCTAGCTTGGTCACCACCCCTGCTGTCTGATAGCTTTAATCCATCATGGAAACCTCCCTGCCTCTTTTGCTTTCAGCTAAGCTCTCTGGACATGAACAACCCTATGGACTTGCCTGTGCCTTTTGAAGATGGTGGCTTAGGCTGCTTTTCCTGGGCTCAAGCCACCCTGAAGGTTTCATCAGCTAGAACTACTCTCTGCTTTGGCTGAGGTACTGAATGGTGGGATAGCCTTGTGCTTCAGCTGGTGTTGTCTCAGTGGGACATGGATGGCCTTTCCTGCAGTGTCTGTCACCAAATGGGTTGTGTGTGTTTGAATCTGCCTACATAGCCATTGTGACACAGTTTCTAACTATTGCTAGCTTATTACACATCTCTCAAGTTGTGATTTTTGGTGTCTGAGACTCAAGAGAAGCTTGGGCCAAATGTTTTACTTCAGAAGAGCTTGCACAACAGCAAGTCACCTCAACAGACCTCCAGGAGTTTCATTCTCTCCCCTCTACCTCCTGCTTTGTCTGGTATGGGGAAGCTGCTGATGGGTTCAGGGACATTGGGGTGAAGGCTGAGAGGCAGTGCAGGAGGGCAGAGATGCAGAGACTGGGCTCAAATGTTCCTGCTTCCTGGGGGGGGAAAAAACCCCATCTCCTTTAGACTCTTAGATAGCTGTTTGTTCATGTTATGGCACACCTAACTTACTAACTGCAGCATTGATTGATCTCTAGCAGCTAAGAGAGCTGAAGCAGGTGGATTAGGAAGGAAATGGGTTGTTGGATTTAAGACTTAGTGAAGCAATAAGCATTGATATGTTATCACAGATAGATGCCTCCATTTCTCTCAGGAGATACCACTAGTGATACAAGGTGCATTGTGTAGTAGTGACAATTGCACAGTTGGGTTTGGCTTTGTCACAAAGATACTTTCTTTGGAGAAATAAGGACAATTAGGATTTTTTTTCAGAAAGATCCTATTTTATTTCATTTATTTTTTTACATAACATGATTCTGTGACATTTTTGCAAGCATTTCTTTTTCAGGCCTAACAGAAATAACCTGTTAAACAGTTCTAAACTTCACCAAGCTGAGTTTGGACTATTCTACAGAGTGAGCTGTTGGTTTTCCTGTACTAGGTCAGAAGGGGTCTCTGAACTAGAGAATTAAAGCTTTTTGTGAGAGGACTGTTAGTGTCATCTGAAGTTTTCTGTCTTCCCTATTATATCCTCTTCAGAGTTGTCTTGATTTTTTTTCTTGTTCCAGCATTAGAAATGCTCTCCTAGAATAAAAACTAGCTGTATTTTGTAAGGGGAATTCTTTCTCTAAAGAGCTAACACAGATGAGTGAGCATCACCCAGATTTGTCTCCTGCTTTCATGTACTTTTTCCTGATGGGTCAGTGGAGCCTGACCTCACTTAATGCTGGCCACTCATGCCACTCAGTTTGAAAAACAGAAATGGAGGAATCTCAGGCAATAGCATGTTATCCAGGAGGAAGAAGTGAGTTTTGGGTATGAGGTTATGGCTTGATACACCACATCTAGGCATAAAATATTTCTAGCAGTCAGGGTTTAAGAGCAATTCACTTAGGAGGAAAGCAAAGAACCCAAAACAACTTCTAGAGGCTTGAAGCAGATTAGTCAAACATTTCCTAGGCATTTTCTTCTTTTTCAAGCACCAACTGTTAATTCTGGCACAACTCCTTTGTGTAGTTTCTCCTCAAGCCAGACCTGTGTTTGGGGCTGGTTGTGAATCTGCTTCAGACTCCATTGCAGAAACATTCCTCCTTACTCAGACTTGCATATTAAAGGTGATGGTTTTGACCACTGTGTTTGATCTGCTGTCTAGACAACATAAAGCCACACAGTGTGAGGTTCAGTGTGATGGAGATCCATCATGAAACCTCAGAATTCTTTGTGCATAGCAGAAGAGAATGGAAAATGATTAGTGTAACAATGCAGCATATTAAGAAAACTTCCAGCTTTTCTTCCCCAGTCTTGCAGTGGTTTGTGCAAGACTGGACACAGTGAGACCAGATGCTGTTAGAAAGTTGCTGATCTGGAGCAGTCTCTTCTGGCTTAGTGAAGTTTTTGTTCTTATTGCTTGGGGATGTCTGACTGATGCTGAAAAACTCTATATTTAGAGTTTGATAATGGTTATCCCTTGGAGGCTGGTGACCTTCTATGCTTATGTCAAGACACACACATCACTGTTATTTCTTGGGAGCCTCCAGGGAGTGGCTTCTCCTGAATACTAATAAATGTAATATTACCACCAAGAAGTACTTGTTCCTCAGTATTTAACTCTCTCTTCTTTATAGTCTCCTTATAATATTACTTTAGAGGATTTTCTTCAGTTGTGGAATAGAAGTGGAAAGAGAGAAGGTGATTTTCCTTTAACTTACAATAATGTTGTGTAAGCTGAGCTACTTCAGAAGGGCCATGTGCTTATTTCTGGGAAGCAGTTAGTAAAATTCCAGGCTGAGAGAGTGAATAGGGACCAGACATGGCTGTTGGGGTGTTTATTACAAAGTTGCTTCTCTGGACTGATGTGGTCTTTAACTTCTGAACATCTCTGGCTCTATAATGTTGTTGTCTTGTCTTTGGTGCCAGCTTCAAAACTGTAACTGCCTACTTTGTCCACCTAAGTCTCCCACCTAGCAATTTTGCTTCACTTAATTAGTAGAACAGAGTAGAAGGTCTCTATATTTGACTCCTGTTTACTTTAATTATAGTAAATTTTGTCAGAAATAAAATACCAGTCTGCTTCCTATGTTACAAAGCTCATCACAGTGGATGTGACACACATGAGAATAGAAATTCGTTTATGGCTGTAAGTCATTGTTCTCCATATCAGATGTGGAATTGAGTGAATCATAGAATCACAGAATCACCAGAGTTGAAGGGACCTTAAAGATCATCTAGCTCCAACCCCCTGCCTGCCAGGGACACCATCCACTAGATCAGGTTGCCCAGGGCCCCATCCAGCCTTGTCTTAAAAGCTTCCAGGGATGAGGCTTCCACAGCTCTCTGGGCAACCTGTTCCACTGTCTCACCACCCTCAGAGTGAAGAACTTCCTCCTAATATCCAACCTAAATCTGCCCTCCTCTAGCTTACACCCATTTCCCCTGGTTCTATCACTGTCTGACCTCCTAAAAAGTCCCTCCCCAGCTTTCTTGTAGGACCCTTTCAGACACCACAGTAAGGTCTCCTTGGAGCCTTCTCCTCTGCAGACTGAACAACCCCAACTCTCTCAGTCTGTCCTTGTAGCAGAGATGCTTCAGTCCTCTGATCATTCTCCTGGCCTTTCTCTGGACTCACTCCAGCACCCCCATAACCCTCTTTTAATAGGGGCTCCAGAACTGGATGCAATATTCCAGGTGGGGTCTCAGGAGAGCAGAGCAGAGAGGGAGAATCACCTCCCTCCACTTGCTGGCCACACTCCTTTTAATGCAGCCCAGGATAGGGTTGGCCTCTGGGCTGCAAGCGCACACTGGCGGCTCATGTTGAGCTTCTCATCCACCAGCACCCCCAAGCCTCTTTCTGCAAGGCTGCTCTCAAGCCAATCTTCACCCAGCCTGTATTGGTGCTTGGGATTGCCCTGACCCAGATGCAGGACCTTGCACTTGGTCTTGTTGAGCTTCCAGAGGTTGGCATGGGCCCACCTCTCCAGCCTGTCCAGGTGCCTCTGGATGGCATCCCTCCCCTCCAGCCTATCAACCGTTCCACACAGCGTGGTGTCGGTGACAAACGTGCTGAGGGAGCACTTGATGCCACTGGCCATGTCTCTGGCAGAGATGTTGAGCAAGACTGGTCCCAGTACTGATCCTTGAGGGACTCCACTTGTCACTGGCCTCCACTTGGACATAGATGCATTGACAGCCACTCTTTGGGTGCAGGTGTCAAGCCAATTCCTTGTCCACTGATAAGTCTTCTGAAGTCTGCACCTGTGTTAGTGCTGGAAGCAGGAACTAAGATGTTGCCTTGAGAATTGGCAGTGTGATGTGGTTTCCATCTGTGAGATGGAAAGATGAGTTTACAGCATATGTGAAAGCTGTTGGTAAGATTTGGTTATGAACAATGATCTTTCTGAGCCAAGATCTACCTGCTTTAACCAAGGAGTGCTGTTCTTGAACTTTACCTTCTCTATGTTTGTCTTCTTTGTGTCTTAAGGCCTTATGACACAGGAATTTCTTAGCTCTTAAGGGAGTCCTTAACCATCAAGCCAGCAGTGTTGTAGAGACACTGTGGACTTGGGTTTGATAGCCTTTGGAAGGGAGAGGGAAACCTTAAGCTCCTTAGGTTTCTTTGCTCACAGCTACAATCAGTTTGTTGCTCTCCTTGGACATGCTGTGTACTTTTTAACAGTTGAATAGCATTTGTGTCACTGTTCTGGGGTATTTTTGTGTAGTCAGTGTTTCAGGTCATTTCCAGAAGTGCTAGCATAGCACACAAGCTCAGGTAGGCACTGCTGCTCCAGAATACCATTACCCTGAGTTACTCTTCCATGTAGTAACGGGAGGAATAATATTCCCAAGTTCCACCTGCAAAATAGGAGCATGTAGCAGGTATAAGCATGCCTCTTGTGATCCACTCAATGGAAAGAGCTACAAGCAGGCTGTTTGTCTTGTAGCCCTCCACTTTGACACAGCTACTGGCTTTGGCTAGTTGTATAATTTTGTAATGCTGCTGTGGCTGGCTGGCTTACCTCCATAACCAAAATGAAGGTAAATTATAGCCTTCAGCACAGAAATGGATCAGAAGGTAACAATGCTTGTGTTTATAATGCAGCTTGAAATTTATATTTGAGATGGTGTGTCCTATTGTTGTAGCTTGTTTGTGCTTATCCTGTGACCTGGGGATTCAATGCCACCAGTGTTTGGTACTGTACTAGAAGAAAAGTGAGGCAGGAGGCTTTCAAAATGGCAAATATTTAATCATTAACCATTGGAGTGGAGATGGATTGTGGCTCTAGTGGGAAATGTGGTTCTTTTGCACATCATGACAGTGGTCATGGGTACAGCCCCCCGGGGAGATGGCAACTTTTTTAGGGTTGGTTTGTTTGTTTGTTTTTTCTCCATGGTAGGCTAGGAATAGCTGTGTCCTTGAAGCACATCATGACTCTGTATATCTGTGCAGAAGATTTCCCTAAAGCCTTTGGGTCTTTGGTTCAGCAAGAGGAAAACAGAGCTGCAGAAAAGCAAGCCCTGAAGTCTGAGCTTATAAAATCTGTTAAGACTGGAGCCATGGAGAGGCAGAGCAAACACATGAGCAGGGGGGTTGCCTAGGACAAGGCCCTGGCAGCAGCACACAGCTTTCTTGCTGTCCTTCAGCTGTCCTTTGTGGACAGATGAGAGGGGCACAGCTTTTAGGCAGAGATGGAAAAGCAATGTCTCACTTCTTGTTTTAAACTGTTTCCCCATGACTATTGAATCAAGTGCTGCTTAGCCTTGAGTCACTGAGCCTTATTCACTGTGGAATTCACTGAGGCAAATAGCTACGACTTGCTGCTGCTATTTATAACTTTATCTCATTGTCTGTGGGCTACATGAAGCCATGTGCTCTAAGGATTTGAAGGACATGGATGCAGGGAGACCCCTTAGAGCATGCAGCATTTCAAAACTTAGTGTTTATTGCTCCAGCCTAACAGCAGGTGCAGTTCCCCTTGCAGGTTGTTGCATCCTGTCCAGGGCTTATGGGGAGGCAATGACAAGGTGACACTGAGTAGTTTTGTGAAGGCTGAGATGCTACTGTCTTGAGGTGAAGAGACTATTTACTCTCTGTAAGCCTCAAAATTGGGGAAGAAAGAGGAGGAGATATCCAGACTGTGGCCTTTAGAAGCAGACCTTCACCAGACATTTCTTTGTAACTGTTGTTTCAGTAAGCTGTAAAGTGAAGGGGCTGAGCTACTCATCCAGCTTGTGATACCAGGCTCCTTAGGGCATGGAAGATTGCCCTCAAAAGTTGCTACTCTTTTGCTTTGACACCAACTTTGGGAGTATTATGATGGACTTCCATCATCCAAATGTGTTCCCAGAAACTCAAGATGGAGTGAGGCTAGAGATGGGATCTAATGCAGGTAAGTATCTGCCTTGTCCTCAGAAGAAGGGTGGAGTTTTCCCACTTGCTTTAAGGCCTTGTCTTTAATTTAGACAGGAGCTCCTTTCTAGCTGTTCCTACCTCTGCTCTGGCTGATGTCTTTCAAGCCAGAAATACATCTCTACACTTGTGTCCAGAATTCCAGGCTTGCTTGTCTTCAGATTTGCTGTGTATCATCAGAGCATGTGGGCAGTAAAAAACAAACCAAACCAAAGTGGTGAGGTGAGTGTTTTTTGGGAAGCATCCTACATGTTGGCTGCAACTTCTCCCAGACTGCTGGAGCTCGTGGGCAAATGCATCTGTGTTCTACTTGGGCAGGGGTTTTTCTAGGATGCTTTGAGATATGTGGCTTGCATCCATGTTGCTGTTCAAGCATCACAATAGTTGGTCTTGGACTTTCTTCCTGAAACACCCTACTTCTTGGTGGTCTTCTTGGGAGCTGCTTCTTTTCAAGGAGTCATTAGTTAAAACTGTCCCATCAGCTCTCCTTTTGACCTGGAGAAGTCAAGTTCTCCAATGTGTTGGATGGATTTGGGAATAGATCCATGACCAGGATATCCTGTCACTGTTGATACAGCTGTCACTGCAACCTTCTGTAAAACCATATGTGATATTGATACCTACAAGATGCCTTCAACTCAGCTGCAAACAAAGCTTATTTCTGGATCTCAGCCTTTGGAATTGGCTGCAGGATAGCAGAAGGGACTGGGGCTGGGGAATTCCCAACTGAGTGAGTAAGTTTCACTGGGAAAAAAAGAGAAACAGAAAAAATACCTGAAGAAACCAGTCTGCCATGTGCCAGCAAGCATGACTGTTCATTATTATTTCAGTGTGACTGTCTTTTCCAAATAGTGGCAAAAAAAAAAAGTCAGAATGTGAGAGACCTTGTGGGAGGCAGCTTCAGGAATGGGGGAATGGCTTTCAAAGACCTCTTCTGTTGGAAGGCAATGGAAGAATATAGGCTTTTTAGGGGAAATGGCTTGAAATTAGAGAAGAGTAGATTTAGATCAGATATTAGGAGAAAGTTCCTTCCCATGAGGGTAGTGGAACACTGGAACAGGTTGCCCAGGGAGGTGGTTGAGGCCCTGTCCCTGGAGGCATTCAAGGTGAGGCTGGACAAGGTTCTGAGCAACCTGATCTAGTTGGGGATGTCCCTGCTCACTGTAGGGGGGTTGGACTAGATGTCTTTTGGAGGTCCCTTCTAACCAAGATGATTCTCTTTGTGGTGCTAGAAGATGCAGGTTTTGGTGAAGACATAGCAGGGATGATCTTAGCAGTGCTTTTAAATATGCCCTGAAGATTTAACCCATTGGATTCCTTGGATGAAAATGTGTGTGCATGCCTGTATGGACTCATCTGTGTGGATGTGCACACACAACTGTGTCTAAGCCCTCTGATGCTGTCAGAGGGCAGAAGCATGGTTTGAGGATGAACCTGAGGAACAGGAGAACTTGGACTTGGGAGAAGTCTGTTCTCTTTCTTTCAGTAAGGCTGTGAATGCAAGATACTTGGTGTGAGAATTCAAGGGCCAGGAGAGACCTTAGGCTTGGGTTTCTTCTTCGTGGGCTGAAATTTACAGGGCAGCTGGAGCAGGAGGTCTTTAAAAGACACAAAACTGATCTAATCCATGATTTTTCTGTCACTTTTTAATTTCAATGCTTTTCCATTTAGAACAATGCCAAATGCCTTTTCTAGGCTGCATCAAGAGAAGCATGGCCAGCAGGTTGAGGGAGGTGATTCTCCCCCTCTACTCTGCTCTCCTGAGACCCCTCCTGGAATATTGTGTCCAGTTCTGGAGCCCCTGTTACAAGAGGGATCAGGGGGTGCTGGAGTGAGTCCAGAGAAGGGCCAGGAGAATGATCAGAGGACTGGAGCACCTCTCCTATNTGGAACTAGATGATCTTTGAGGTCCCTTCCAACTCTGACCATTCTATGATTCTATGTTTCCATGAACTTTATTTCAGCCAGATAGCATTTGATTAGTCTATTTGATGACTCTGCAGGGCCTCAAAGCTTTTCAGTTTTCTGCTGCTGGCTGTGCAAGAGGGTAACTATATCCCACAGCTGCAACAACCAAAGGTAACTAATACTGTAAAGTGAAGAGTCTAACTCTGACTTCACATAGAATCATCTGGGTTGGAAGGGACCTCCAAAAGACATCTAGTCCAACCCCCCTGTAGTGAGCAGGGACATCCCCAACTGAATCAGGCTGCTCAGAACCTTGTCTAGCCTCACCTTGAATGCCTCCAGGGATGGGGCCTCAACCACCTCCCTGGGCAACCTGTTCCAGTGTTCCACTACCCTCATGGGAAGGAACTTTTTCCTAAGATCTAATCTAAATCTGCTCTTCTCTAACTTAAGCCATTTCCCCTTGTTCTTTCACTACAGGCCTTTGTAAAGAGGCCCTCTCCAGCCTGTTTAAGCACAAACTTACTGTTTGTAAGTTCCCTTCAGGTACTGTCATAACAGTTTACAGATGATCATCTGGGAGGGAGGAAGAGGGAAATAACTTCTGGCATGTGAACCCTGTGTAAATAGGACCATTTATGATAGTGGAGCTATTTTGTGGAAGGGATTGGGCAGAGTAGCTAATTGCATTGTCCTTTGCAGCCAGAGATGTCTTTGGGAGAGGCTGTCTTGTCACCTGAATGCTTGCAGCACAGCAATCTGTTGGGACAGCAATCTTAGTGGAGCTGAGAGTGGGGCAAAAATCTTGCAACCCTTCAAAAGTGTGCCAATTGTTTGGATTTCCTCTTTTGCAGTGAAGAATCAAGTTAATGCCTTGGTTTTCTCACTTGGCTTTGTGTTTTTTTCAAGTGAAATGTGAAAGCATTCACTGTGCTCTCCTTGTTACCAATCCTTAAGGAAGAGGAGGTAGGAAATCTTTCAGTGGCAGCTGGATTCCAGGCACAGGTAGATTGTAAGGATGACATTTGTGGGGGTTGAAGTTGAAGAGTTGTTTTCTTTTTTTTTTTTTAATGTGTCTTTTGTTATAGATCTGCTCTCATCTCCCTGGAAACTGGGGAACTAGAACAGCAGTCACAGAAGTAAGAGAGGAGCAGGAAAAGGAAAGTCTTAGGGGCTGGGAGAGTTACTTGGCCATATACACCTGCAAAAGAATATACTTCATTTACCCTAACCATGCATTAAATACAGCACTTGCTGCTGCAGTTTTTTGAAACCTCTGGGATCATCATGGCAGAAGTATTTCCCTTGAGCTTTAAATCCATCTGATGGCAGAGTTCTGTGCTGCAGTCTCCCACCCATGTGAGAGCCTGCCTCTGTCTGCTGTGTCCTTGAGCTCTCCTTGCTGCCTGAATACAGCAGCAGCACTCTACTGAAAGGTCCAGGCTTAGCAGTGCACCTGAGCCATGTTTGGTGGAGACATCTAATGCTGTGCTGTGTTGGTTGGGTGAATACCTGTTTTCTGAATAGCTCTGAATGTTGTTCTTTTGCTGTGCCAGATGAAGCTGCTTCAGAAAAGACAAGAGCTCTGCTTGGAAGTATCATGGTAGACTTGGGAAGATGCTGTGGCTTTGTGATGCAGAAGTGCTTTGTATAACAAAATCTGGGTGGTTTGGATTGACTAAGCATGAGGATTCAGAGTGGATTCAGCATTCTGCTTGCTTTCTGTTGACTTCTTGCTTTGATTTTGAGTATATTAAGCTGAATTTGATGCAAGTTGTCTCTCACATCCCCATGGAAGAGGAAGATGTTCCTGTAATAGCCACTCAACTAGGAGAACTTCAGATCAAGAAATAACAGCTTTTTTGCATGTTATTTTCACAGTTTTATCAAGGATAGCACACTCCAGTGATTGAATGAGACCACTAGAAACTGACAGTACATGAGGAAGATGGATACCAAATCAATCCCTCCTGGGTTATCTACAGCTGCTCTCTTTTCCTGGCTGATGGTATTTTGTACTGAACTGCTGCATGTTCCACTTTGAGCTTTAAGGCTTGTAGTGATGTGTGGAAAGACACAACTGTGCCTGGCCCTGAGCTCTGCTTAGGAGCTGGCCTTCTTGCACAGACCTTTACTTAGGACCTGAAGCAGTCCCTGCTGGGAGAAGGGTTGAAAAAGTGAAATAGTGTGAAAGCAAGGCTCTAGGAAAAGATATGTGAGTTTTGGGGGGGTTTTTGTTTTATCAAACCAGTTGTGTGTCATTCTGGTCTTGCTCTTCCTCCCCACTTGTGTGCCCTGCTTCAGAAGGCTAATAGCAAAGCTGGCAAAGGTGAAAAGGAAGGCAATAAAGATAAAAAATGATGGTGTAGAATGGCTTCTGTGTGACTGCATTCATTAGCACTATTCAGCCTTGAATAAGAGAGCTGCTAGAGGTCTGTGTGATTAGAGATGAAAGGTTTACTCTTCCATCTTAAAAAAAGAAACTAGGGGACATCAAATGGAAGTAGCAGATACCAGGTGCAAAGGAAAAGTAGGAGTAACTCATGTTTTGTCCTAAGTGTAGAGGAGATGCTGAGCTCAGAAAGGGATTCAGCCAATTCCACAGGAGACAAATATGTTGAAGCTCCAAACACCAAGTCAGGAAGCCCATTAACCACAAATAGCTACTTCTGGAGAGGTAATTTAGAGGAAGCTTCATTTCCAGAGTTGTCTTGTCCTGGCATTCTTCCCTGGAGAACCACTTTTGGATGGTGCTGAGGATGGGCTACTGGGCTAATGCTAACTTGGAATGGCAGTTCTTGTCCTACAGCTGGAAAATGGGCATCATTTTATGAGCAAAAGTGCTTTGTTGTAGTTCTGCTTTTCTTGGGACATTATAATAGATCTTTAAACATGGGAAGGGTGGTCTAGTGGTTAGGATTCAGAGCTCTCACTGCCAGGGCCTGGGTTTGACTCCTGGTCAGGGAAGTTTTGTTGTGACCTGCTCTAGGGAATCCTGCTGTGGCAGGGGGTTGGACTAGATGATCCTCTGAGGTCCCTTCCAACCCCTGACGTTCTGTGATTCTGTGATACCCACTCTGGATTTTTCAGTTAGACACACTGTTGAGCAGGGTTGCTGTGTTGCAGTTGAAGAGTAGGATTTGGTTATCATGCCATTACCCTGGGTCCTGTCACTGGTCACCAGAGAGAAGAGGTCAGCACCCACCCCTCCCTCTCTGGTGAGTAAGTTATGCACAGCGATGAGGTCTCCCTCAGTCTCCTCTTCTCCAGGCTGAACAGACCAAACAACTTTCCTCCTAAGTTTTCCCCTCCAAGCCCTTCACCATCCTTGTGGCCTCCTCTGGATGCTTTCCAGCAACTTGACATCCTTCTTGTAGTGTGGAGCCCCAAACTGCACCCAGAGCTCCAGGTGGGGCTACACTAGAACCTCTCTCCATCGGCTAGCAGTGGAGTGCTTGATGCACCCCAGGATCCTGTTGGCCTTGTTGGCTGCCAGTGCACACTGTTGACTCATACTCTATTTATCATCAACCAAAACTCCCAGATCCCTTTCTGCAGTGCTGCTCTCCAGCCTAGTCCAGGTTGTGCTTACTTTATTAGTGCACCTATTGCTGGATGAGTGCAGCTATGAACTGCAGAATTTGCTTGTTGTTAGTGTGTCCTGGCAACACAACCCCCTGAAGATGTCCCTTTTTTTGCACATTTCAATTCATATGCAGTCCTCCTTTCACACCTCAAAAAGGGGCTTCACTGTTCAAACAAATTGTGTAGTCAGATCTCTTTCAGATTTCCTGGAAGCTACTAATGAAGAGGGTGGAGCTGCTCCTCCCCCTCTGCTTGCTTTCATTTAGAGGGGCATGATGAGGGTAGATGTCAGTCCCTGCCATGGTGAGCAGAGCATTAATTTTAGCCTGTCTTTTGGCAAAGCAACCAAGTAGCATAAAGGATTTGTCTGCAGATGCAGCAAGGTTTACTCTGGGGTGGTTTGTGGTCAGCATTTAGTGTTTTCTGCAATTAATACTAAGGAATGATACCTTTAAAAAGGTGTGTTAAATACTATAGAAACACTCTGGTAAAGCTCACTTGACATGGCCAGCTTTCCTACCTGATGGACAGAGGAAATTTGGCAGTCATTGTGATGTCTTTTTTATCTTCTAGCCTGAGCTGAAATTTCTTTAGTAAAATTGGATTTTACCAAGTTAATCTTTGTCCTGGCCAACTAATACAAGCAAACAGGATGCTCCTGTGCTAAGAACAATCCATTTGTGTTTTGCCTCTGAAGTTGTACTTCAAAACCCAGTTCTGAATTAGCAGGTGAAAATGATGGCTGGGCTGGAAATGTGATCCTGGCACAAGGGTGATGCTCAGCTGTGACAAGAGGCTGTGAGCACTACATTTGTAGCACCTTGCTCTCTTGCTTTGGAGTTGACCCAGACTGCGTGAAGAAAAGAAGAAGGATATTGTGATAACCTGTAGCCATGCTTTGCAGTAGCTGTGAAGAGAATTAGATATCTTTGGGTCATCTGTACTGTAACAATGTCCAAGGATTTTGGTGTTTCCTGATCTTGGTAAACACTGTTCAGAACTCAAAGGCACCTTGTTTCCTTAATAGAACTCAGGATTTTAGGCCTTGTTTAGGAAGTTCTTTGAATGATTTTGTTACATCTGTTAAGTGAGATGTTGCCCATCACTTGAAGTATTACAGCTGTTCCCAACTGGCTTTCCATCTCCTTTCCATCCCCAAGGCAGATCTCCCTAGCCAGCCATTCTGCCTGTCTCTGAGTGAAATGTTGAGCAGGGGCAGGCTGCTGGTAGCTTTTGTCTGCTCTGATTGCAGATGTCTGATATTACAGAAGCTCTCTCTTCATATGTTGAGCAAAACATAGGTGAGGTAACATTCCTGCCTTTACATATTCAAAATATGCCCAAGTTTGTCCCTACAGCTGTTAATAGCTCTTTTATTGAAATGCTGTGAGCCTGGGTGCTTCTGGCTTCTCTAATCAGCCACTTGTTAAGAGCTGCCTGCAATCAGGATAGCAGTGACTGACTCCAGGCAGTGTCTTATCTTGCTGCTGACTTGGATGAATGAGGTGGTTATAATTCAGTGGTGCTCACACAAAGAAATGAATGTGTACTCATGTCTCCTGCCCAGCCCTTTGCAGCTGCCTCTCAGGTGAGGATGGTCTCTGGGGCTGCAGTGCACCTGCATGTCCATTGGGATGTTGGCTTAACTGTTTAAAAGCTCATTAAAGTTGCATTGCCCTTCTGAGTTCATCCTTTACCCCCCTCTGCCTAGCTGCCCTGGCTTTTGGGAACCAACCAGAATTGATCATGGCAATTAGCTAAGCCCACAGGAGGTTTTGAAATGTTAATATATATGGGGTTTTTTTCCTTGCTATTAGGTAGCTCTTTGCTACTGCTAATGATTTGTGCTTCCTCCCTTTGATGCATTTGTTCTTCTTCCCCTGAAGGGTTCTCAGTAGACTCTTATTTAGGTAGCATTGTAAACCTCAGTGTTTGTTTAGCTTTAAATTTGTAACTTGCTATTGAAGTAGTGATATTTCCAGCCACTGTTAAAAGTTCTGCTTGCCTTTTTCCCCTCTCAACTGTATGCCCCTGCAGAAAAGATGAATTGTTACTTGCTCTGCTTCTAAAAGTTGAATGGTCCAAATAAAATGTCCCTTTGTGACATGGTTTAGTGAGCATGAGGGTGATGGATTGATGGTTGGACTTGATGATCTTCCCAACCTTAATGGTTCTATGAAAACACCTTGTAGACTCAAAAAGTCAAACTCCAAGCTGCTACAAGCTTTGAGAGGAGTTGGGTTGTTTGATATGTTTCTTGGTTGGAACTTTTTTACCTTGAAACAAATCCAATAAGAAATAAAAGCAAGTCAAGTTTTGGTTAAGAGGCAGTGGGAAGCTATGGTCTCAACCTGAACACACTGACATGGTGGTTTTGGAGCATTGACTCAATGTGGCAGTTCTAATCAAAAGAAATCCATCTCATCCTGTGGACTGGACTCTTGCCCTGGAAAAGAGTAGAAGAAATCAAAGCTTTAGAGTTTTAGTCTTTAGGATGCAATTGTACAGCACCTAAACAGTGTCATTATGTATTCAAGCAATTTCCTTTCCTGACTGTCACAAGTAAACACATCTTCTCTTAGCTTAATCTGAATTTTTCCTCTCAGATTCTTAAACAGTAAAGCTCTTACCCTTTCCTGGTGTTGGTAGAAGTGCCCACATGCTACATCTTTAAGGAGGAGATCTTGTACCAATACCCTCCTTAGATTATTTTGGTTTGGTTTAGCAAAGTACCACCAGCTTGGTGTATTCTCATTTCACACCCATGCCATCATGGTGCTCTGTTAGGTAGTTTGCTGAGCTATTATGTGTGTTTGAATGCAAGTTTGTGGCCAGTTCAGGGTTTATCCTTTTTACCTTGGTAACTAGACCCTGTTTGACATGATATGTTTTTAGAGCAAGATGTGAAGTAAGGGTTTTCTGCTGTCAGAACAGAACTAATGCTGGCATAACCTCTGTACCTCGTTTTTTGCTACTCATTTTTTGGGTGGCATCTTTTGGATTTAAGAGCAGACATTTTTAACTGGTGAACTTCTATCCTTGAAGTCATGGTTTAGCTAGGTGGCTTCTCTAACTAAAGTTTTCAGGCCAGCTCCAGTCTTGCACTCTGTTTCATCCAAAGACACAAGTACTGGCTGTGGTGCAGCTGACAGGTTGGCCAGGAAAAGACCATGCCCATCTTGCCCCATGATTCATTCCAGAGTGATGCTGGTTTCTGGAGGAAAGGTCTCTCCATGCATGCACACTCATGCCTCCTGCTCCCTTCTCAGTATTTGGCAGACTTCATGTGTGCCAGCCCTAATTTGGCCTTTAGAAGAGCAGCAATGCTTAGTGAAACCATCCCAGCTTTCAGTCACTGTGTTAAAGGCCAAAGCAATGGCAGGGGAGGAGGTGCTGGTGACCTTGATGTTCATAGGAGGACCTAGCTCCTTGTATCTCAGTGGGTTTTTTTCTTCTCTTTCACACTTCCCCCTCTCTTCATTGCTATTGAATTCTAATTCTTTCTTCTATTTTGACTCCTAACCTGGCTCATCCTCCTGTTCAAACACAAGAATACCACATTTGGTGTTTGTCTGTGGGGTGCAGCCTTTGATGTGAGTGTTACTTCCTGTGTTTCCACAGCAGTAGGACTATAAAAAGTACTCTGAAAGCATCAGAAGCATCCTCCCTAATATATTTAACTGAACCCATAGTTTCCAGTATGCCTCAAACACATATGACTCCAGCTCATGACACTGTGATAATAAGATGACAGCTTTAAAATGTAGAGCTTTGGCTAAGCCTTCTCCTTCCCATCTTCCGTTTTGGTTTTGGGGGCTCTTGATGTTACAGCCTTCATATGGCACATGAATTCTTGGCAGAGTTTCCTCTGCTTGCAGTCCAGACCTTTACTGCTGCTCTTCTCACACATGAAAATGTTGGTGGGGTTCTATTCAGTTTCTGTAGCCTTGTTGTCCCTTGTTAAGCACAAGGGATGGATAGTTCTTGGTTTACAAGTCTGCAAGGCTCTAACGTCATTGTTGCATTCCTCTTGGTCATGGATCTTCTGTTTCAGTGATCTCTGGACATGTCATCCTCACTGGAAGTGAGGCCCTGAACTCAACTCTGCTTCTTTCTCCCTTTCTACCTCCCCTTCATGCAGATGGGATACCAGTTCTTTTCCCCCCAAAGTAAGGACCTCCTCCCTTCTGATGCGTTGGTTTGTCATGCTCAACGTGAAGTGGCCCAGAGTGAATTTGGTGCTGGGAACTTGGCTGTTGCAGATGATGTGGTGAGGCCACATCTGGAATCTTGTGTCCAGTTCTGGGCCCCTCAGTTGAAGAAGGATAGGGAACTGCTGGAAAGAGTCCAGCACAAAGCCACAAAGATGATGAAGGGGCTGGAACATCTTCCCTATGAGGAAAGGCTGAGGGAGCTGGGGCTCTTAGCTTGGAGAAGAGGAGACTAAGGGATGAGCTCATCTATGCTTTTAAGTATTTGAAGGGTGGGTGTCAGGAGGATGGGGTCAGGCTCTTCTCAGTGAAGCCCAGTGACAGGACAAGAGGCAATGGCTGTAAGATGAAGCATAGGAGGTTCCATGTGAATACATGTAGAAGTGTTTTCCCAGTTGAGGTGCCAGAGCCCTGGCAGGGTCTGCCCAGAGAGGCTGGGGAGTCTCCTTCTCTGGAGAGACTCAAACCATGTCTGGAGGTGCTTCTGTGTGACCTGGTCTAGGGAATCCTGCTGTGGCAGGGGGGTTGGACTAGATGATGTTTCAAGGTCCCTTCCAACTCCTAACATTCTGTGATGTGATGTGATTCATTGGTTGAAGATACAAAAATTAACCCCAGAGGAAGCTCATGTTTGCTAGTAGAAACATGGAGCAGTTTCTCCACTGTAGGATGTGCACAGGGGTCACGAGGTGGCCCTGAGATGAAAGTGCCTGTCTTCTGTGTTAGCTCATTCCATTGGGCAGTCTGCTCTTTGGTTGTGATATCACATGCATTGGATGAGTTGGGTGCATCACCTTCTGCCCCTGAGGCCTGCAGCCCTCAGGATTGATGCCATGTGCCTTGCTGACCCTGCATGGTCTTGGAGATGCCTCCAGCAGAACAGTTGCAGATGGGGTAACAAATGCATTAAACAATGCCCTACATAAGGTTCACTTTGGGATTGGCAACCTACCAACTTGCAGAAGACTACTCAGGTTTGGGACTAGTAAGTATGGAGCTGATTACAGCTTTTCTTAAAGCAGTTTCACCTCCTTCCCTCCTGTGTGGCACAGGTTTGTCATCAGCCACCTTACTATTCAACCTTACTTTGTGCACAAATGAAAGTGAGATCAGAGGCTAGATTTCCTCCCTTTGCTGGCTTCCATCTTTGTAGCTTGTAAAAAAATCTTTGTTCCTCTCAAAAGTAGTTGAGTAGTCAGTGATTTGGAGTTGGCAGTGACTTGCCAACAGAGAATGCCTGTGCCACTCATACTTGCTGGAAGAGTATTGACACCCTGCTTCAAAGCAGAGCTTTGTCATCACACCAAGGAGATGGCTTTGCCCCCCACTTCTCAGATGGGAGCTAACCAACTGCTCTCAATTTTAGATGGAATTGGAGAGATTTCTGAGACTCCCCTTGCTGTTGGGTAGCACCAGCTGAAGGGAGAGACATATTCCTCTTTCCCTTCAGTGGGACTTGAGCTAGAATTTCAGTTCATAAACCAGGTTACTCCTTCTCAAACCAATTTTGTAACAGAAACATAACTTGGAAAGGGAGGTTTCAGCTGGAGATTATGGGTGTGATGTGCTGAGCTGGATCAGACCTCTCTGCAGGGATGAGTTTGCATCCAGGGATTCACTCAACTCTGTGGTGCAGCCCTGGGCAGAGATGGGGCTGTAATTTTGGGGCTTTGAGAGCTGGACTTAGCCAGAATTGCTGTAGAGACTGTTTTAAGACTGACTGCTATAAACATAGTCCTAAGGATGATGGATTTCATGAACATCTAGATACTTTAAAATGCATGGGGGTTATTCCTGTAAATGGAAGCAATTGGATTGTCACCTTGCAAGGTAGGCTGCTGAAGCCTGTCCACTTCCACACAAGCTTATCTCAGTGCCAGAGGTTATTTTAGTGCCACAGGGAAGCTTTTCTGTTGTGGAGATCCAGGAGTGGTGGGAATTGAGCATTGCCCAGAGCATGGTGTACTCCCCTGCCTTCAGCTCTGGCCAGCAATGCCCATAGGCAAAGCATCTGAACACTTGCCCTTAGAAGAAGCTACACTTCCATCCAAGGGGGTTTTCTTTCTTTCAAGTGGAGTGCTGGCTTTTTGCTTTACTCTGTAGATAAGCATTCTTAATCATTAGAATGATTAGGACTTAAACCCCTCAGCTTTGATTTCTGAGCTACAAGTTTTGAGACTTAAATGAACCAAATTTTCTTCCCCTGTGGTATTCCCATGTTTGGCTAAGACACTTTGAAGTCAAGCAACAAGCAATTTAGCTTTGCAAACAGCAATGGTACACTGTTTATCCCTACAGTGGTATTCCAGAGCCTTTTTTTGACCAGCAGAATGGCATTTTTAAAGGTGCTTTGCTGCTTTATTTTCTGCAGGGCTCTACAGTATGTAGAGAAGCTACCATGGAAGGGGGAGACTGGGGAGAAAGAGGAGTGTATGTTTTTCTTTTCTGCTGTAAGCATATTTGAGATCTCACAGGTGGTACCTGATTTCTTCTGTTTCATTACATTGGGAGAAGTCCTAGACAATGAGGCATCTTCTTTTTTTTCTTGTTTTAAACCTTGACATAGGCAGTTTCTTCTCAGCAGAGTAAAACTACAAAGTGTCAAGCCTATATTCACAGGCCATTGCATCTATTGGGCTTCTTTGCCATAACTAAAAAGCCAAGGAGTAAGCTACCCAACCTCTCCAGGAATGTTTGTTGGATTTCTGGGGGGGGAGGGGAGGGGTTTGTAGGGTTTGGGTTTATTTTCTGAAGTTTCATTTGGAAGTTTTGTATGTGAGAATTGCCATGATGAAAGATGCTTCTTGCTGCTTCATGGAATAATGTAGGTGAAGAGCCCTCTGGAGCAGGGACATCTGCAACTAGATCAGGTTACTCAGAGCCCCAGACAACCTGACCTGGAATGTTTCTGGGGATGGGACATCTCCCACCTCTCTGAGAAACCTGGGCCAGGCTCTCACCACCCTCAGTGTGAAAAATGTCTTCCTTCTATCTAGTCTAAATCTATCTTCTTGTATAGAATCATAGCATTGCCAGAGCTGGAAGGGACCTCAAAGATCATCTAGTTCCAACCCCCCTGCCTGGCAGGGACACCATCCACTAGATCAGGTTGCCCAGGGCCCCATCCAGCCTTGTCTTAAAAGCTTCCAGGGATGAGGCTGCCACAACCTCTCTGGGCAACCTGTTCCACTGCCTAACCACCCTCAGAGTGAAGAACTTCCTCCTAATATCCAACCTAAATCTGTCCTCCTCTAGCTTACACCCATTTCCCCTAGTCCTATCACTATGTGGCCTCCTAAAAAGTCCCTCCCCAGCTTTCTTGTAGACCCCCAAGGTCAATATCTGAAGGGGGTCTACAAGAAAGCTGCTGAGTAATTTCAAACCAGCCCCCCCCCCCAATATCCTTTCACAACAGTCCCTGCTAAAATGTCTGTCCCCATCCTTCTTGTCAGTCCCTTCAGAGACTGAAAGTTTGCACTCAGGTCCCCCTGGAGCTTTCTCTTCTCCAGGCTGAAGGAACCCAACTCTCTCAGCCTGGTTTCACAGCAGAGGGCTTCCAGATGAGGCATGGTTATTTATTTGTTAGGGTACTCCACAGCTGCTGAAGTGACTCCCATTGCTAGGATGTGGGTCAGTGTTTCTGGAAGCTTAAGAAAACCCAAGTACTGAAGGCTACATTGTCCAGCCTGATCCCCTTGCCCTCAGAGAGCCCATTTGAAGCACGTGGAGCTGGAGCCATAGTTTCACAGTACAAAGCAACAGCAACACTGATTTCAGGAAAGCTTTTTCCTTGTGCTCTGGTCAAGTCTGGTTCTTCCCTCTCCCACATTGTGGCACAGTAGTCTGTGATGCTCCCAAGCAAAGGACTGCATCTGGCTTCAAATCTTTCAGCCCCAAAAAAGGGTGGTAGTTCTGGGTTTGAATTTTTCTCTGCAGCAGCAGGGGCAGAAGGGAAGGAGCAGTGCAAGGGTGTGACACCTACTTGCTTGCTTAAACTGGAGTGAGTTCCCTGATCCAAAAAAGCTCAGCCCTGCAAATTCTTGGGCAGATGAATGGACTGCAAAGGGAGAGGACTGGGGCAAAAACCTGGTGTGGAGAGGTAGCAAGGCCCAACTGGTGTTTTTACCCATTTCTTTGTGATGGTTGCATTTTCAAGAGAGAACCAGTTCAGACAGCTGCATACCTAGAGCTCCCTGCCTGTTGCATTGTTCATTGTATTTGCTTAGCATTTAAAATACAAGTTGATTTGCAGACAAGGTGTGGGAGTTGTAGTATTTGCACAGGGGATGTTTTCCAGCTCAGAGCACTGTGCTCTTATTTTGTTGCCCTTAACCTACATCTTATCTTTTTGAGCCCCTGACCTTAAGTAATACTGCTCTAAGAAAACAAAAGACAAAACCCAAGGCAAACCTTGTTTAAACTTCATCATTAAATCAGTTGGATGCCAGTTCTTCATCATTTTTATACTGAGGTACAACACTGCCATGGAAAAGACCTGCTCTAGCATGAATTATTTCCTAAATAAGTGTTTCTGTCCCTCTGTCTGCTTTCTTCCATTACTCAATATTCAAGAAACTGGTGTCACTTCCTAGGGGGTCCTGGTTTTCCTTCAGACTGCCTTGCAGCATTCTTTGTTCTCCTTGTTGCAATAGCACAATAACTGGCTAATCTTACTGTTACACTCCTACATTTGAGTGTCCTGGGCTTTTACTGTTTACTGTGTCTAGTAATGTCAACTTAGCTTTGAACCTATTAAAAGATGGTGTTGCCTTTTATAACCTTTTTTTCCCCTTGCTGTGATGTTAGTATATGCTCAGGATCCAGAATATTTTCTCCTAGTCCTGGTATCTCTCACCTCTTCCCTTCCTTTGAGGACTGAAAAAAAGCTTGAAAACTGCTCTCAGTCTTTAGTTTTAGGGGAAAAAAGCCTCATCCCTGGAAGCTTTTAAGACAAGGCTTGATGGGGCCCTGGATCTAGTGGATGGTGTCCCTGGCAGGCAGGGGGCTTGGAACTAAATGATCTTTAAGGTCCCTTCCAACTCTGACAATCCTATGTGTATCTATCTCCAGGAGTTTATGCTAAGTGGTCCTTTACTTCTCCTATGTTTTCTTGATTGAGATGCTGGTAGGATATTGAATGCCACAATGGTATTGAAAAGATTATTTGGCTTATTTCAAAATCTATTTAACTGAAGAAATGTCTGTTTCCTGTGGGAGTCTTGCCTCTTGCATCTGTAAGAGTACAGGTGTCAAAGAGGGACACAACTGGCTTATCTTTAAACACCTAGAACAAGACTGGAGGCCTTTTCTGTCAGTTATCTGGCAGAAATAAATGTGCACATTGTTACTGGAGATAACTTGGGCTTTTTAGTCAGCTGGAGATTTGGTTAGTCAATTGGGATGGTTGCACTACATGTGCAGTGTCATTGATCTGCTTCCTTCCCAGGTTGGATAATGCATTGGATAAATGCTCCTGATACCAGAGGAGGCTGTCACTTCTATCTTTGAGGTGGTCAGGTGTCCTGTGATATGCAGCAAGACATGATTAGGATGTCACAGGGGATTTTCACCTTTCCAGCCCTTTCCCCATCCCCAATTTTCTTTTCTCCTCTGCTGGTGCTGGGTTTCTACCTCTCAGTGGAAGCTCACAGCTTCTCTTTCAGCTTTCTGCAGGCAGTTTGAAATTGGGAAATGCAAAATCCAATGAGGTCTCTGGAGTTAGTACTGAATGTTGCTTCTCTTCTAATCCCTGTGTGCTTTAAATTTCTGCCGTGAAGTCTTTTACAGAATAAACAGAGAGCACTGGCCTCATCTGAGGCCTTTGGCTTTGTAAAGCTTTGCTAGAGTGCCTCTTGGAAGAAAGAACAATTCTGTGATTAGCAGGATTTTGCTCAGTGTTAGAGGTGAAAATCTTGCTGACAAGGAAACTGGGTCTGTGCCAGAACATGCTTTTAAACACCCAGATTGTGATCTCTTTTTCCAAAGGCAATACTAAGAAAGCCCAACCCCTTTACTTGGCTGCTGGGAAGAAAGCCCCTACTGGAAGGCATCCATCTTATCAGCTGCTGCCATTCTCCTTTGAAGGGCTCTTTGTCCTTTGCCTTTGAGAGCCTCCTGCCTCTCTTGCAGCCTTGTTTCTTGCCTATTGTGTCCCTCTTTGAGCTGCCTTGTTAGTGCCCAGCTGAGGTGGCCTTTGTGCAGGGCTGAGCTACCATCCACAGCTCTCTCCTCCCTCTGGGACAGGAGAACACTTCCTGCTCCTGCTGGCTTCTCAGCTTTCAGAGCCTCTGAAGGGGATCAGCTTTGCCTGATAGTCATCACAGGCATGGAAACTGTAGACTGGGTAGGGTTGGAAGGGACCTTTAAAGGTCATTTAGGAGGTCAGACAGTGATAGAACCAGGGGAAATGGGTGTAAGCTAGAGGAGGGGAGATTTAGGTTGGATATTAGGAGGAAGTTCTTCACTCTGAGGGTGGTTGGACAGTGGAACAGGTTGCCCAGAGAGGTTGTGGAAGCCTCATCCCTGGAAGCTTTGAAGACAAGGCTGGATGGGAATCTGGGCAACCTGATCTAGTGGATGGTGTCCCTGCCAGGCAGGGGGGTTGGAACTAGATGATCTTTAAGGTCCCTTCCAACTCTGACCATTCTATGATTCTATTCTATGCCCCCCTGCAGTGAGCAGGGACATCTTCAACGAGATCAGGTTGCTCAGAGGCTCAAACAACATGGCCTAGAATGCTTCCAGGGATGGGACATCTGCCACCTCTTTGGGCAACCTGTTGAAACAACTCAAAAACCTCTGTCCCTGGTTTTCCTTGGTCAGCCCTGATCCCTCCCCAGTGATCTTTTGTGTGATTACCAGACAGAACTGGGGGGAATTTGTGGCTTCCCTCTGTAGATGTTGATGGTGCCTGGAAGTATGTTCCTCAGAAACAGATGGACATCAAATGGCATGGTGGGACTGGAATTTGATTAGTTATTGTTGGTTTTGTTGTGCTTTGGGCAATGCATTTAATTTGAGCTAATTAATGAGAGGGTGGGAGGGAGCCCTTCCAGTGGTGGCTTTGCTGCCTGACTCTGGCTATGCCTCTGCAATTTGCTGGGCATGTTGGCCTGAACATACCCATTAATATGATCTGCTCTTGGACAGAGCAAGCTGCTGGCTGCCAGTCTGCTCTGTTTGCTGCTCTCACTTTCTGCTTTTTGAGGAGCATAAATCTCCAAGCCATTATACATATGCACACACACAGTGTGTGTGTGTGTGTGTGTATATGGGGCCATGAAGATGATCAGTGGGCAGGAGCACCTCCACTGTGAAGACAGACAGAGAGTTGGGGTTGTTCAGCCTGGAGAAGGCTCTGAGGAGACTTTCCTGCAGCCTTTCAGTGCTTCAAGGGGCTGATAAGAACGACAGGGAGGGACTTTATCTGGGATTGTAGGGGTAGGATGAGGGGTAATGGTTTCAAACTGAAAGAGGGGAGATGGAGATTAGTCATTAGGAGGAAATTCTTTCCTCAGAGGGTGGTGAGACATTGCAACAGGCTGCCCAGAGAAGCTGTGGATGCCTGGTGCCTGCCAATATTCAAGGCCAGGTAGGTTGGATGTGGCCCTGGGCAACGTGGTCTGGTGTGTGGCATCCCTGTCCATGGCAGGGAAGTTGGAACTAGATGATCTTTAAGGTCCCTTCCAACTCAAATCATTCTATCATTCTGTTAGTAATAACCATAGTCTTTTTGAAGGCTTTTTCCTGGTGAGCAGCCAGATTTTCTCCAGACTTGGAGGGCAGAAACAACATGGAGGGATTAGCTCTGTTGATTGCACTTGCAGGAGGTATTTTTCCTGCTCTGTAGGACAAAGGCAAGGGTCTGTAACCTGTACTTACTTATTTTCAGCCAGACAGTTTCTATCCTTGCCATGCTTTGAAAACTGAGTCTAAGTTGCTAGATACTACAATACTGATGTCTTTCAGAGGAAGCTGATCAAAGTAGAGCACAGAGAAAACACAAACTTGGAGCATTTGAGTTTATTGACTTCATTACCTTGTCTCTAGCACTCAAAATTAAGCCATTCAGATAACAAACTTCCATCTGGCTGAGACTGAGAACTGCTTTTGATATCACACTAAACTTGTAATGCCTGTTACCTTTGGCTCTTGCTGCATCAATCAGAAGGGCATCTTTACCTAGGCCTGAATGAAACCTCCAGAGAAGTTGGGTTTTAGTGCTATTTACACATTCTGACCAGAAGAACCTTACTTTTGTGCCAATGTCACTGTTTCCCATGGATTCCTGAGTCCTTTCCTGTCTCCTTTTGCCATCTGAATTTTTTCACTGTTACCAAGGCAACCCTCCTACCCACCTCCCCAGCAGGCAAGATCTCAATACAATGTAAGTTATTGTCTAGAGCAATTATTAGGCTATTATTAAAGCACCATTGAAATGTGTCAGTATAGCACAGGAATTTTAAAGAAGTGGGAGCAGAGACAATAGCAGGCATTAGAGGACTGCAAATGCATCCTGCTGCTGGCAGCTTGAGGAGGATGCCTGCATCTCTCCTAACAAGGTCTCATAAAAAGCATTGAGTAGTCTTCCCAAACTGACAAAAGTCAGGACTTCCAAGGTGGAATAACATTGTAGGATAAAAGGGGAAATCAGCTCTTCAGCTGTGTGCTGCTCTTCATGTGCAGGGCATCCTTGCAGGAGTTAGGTACAGCCCACAGGGACATACTGTAGCATTAAGGGTATTGTTTGGATGGAAATGATAGTAAAAGATCCCCATTCCACATGGATGGGAGAGTCTTCTTTGTTAGGAGGTTGTCTGCAATCACAATCCCTGTCGTTGTGGCCTGAGTTTAACAGTTATCCATCATCAGTGACAGGGTGTGTGAGAGCAGGTAAAGTGAGAGGATAGTGCCCCTTGGAGTGACAGCAGAGAGTTTCTTTTCCAAACAAAAGCTCTTTTCCTATTTCCCAACTGTGGGAATTCAGATCCAGGAGCACAGTTGGCCTTGCAGTCTCTTCCAGTAGGTGCCACTGGGGTTGTGTTCCTGCAGCCACCACTGCTCAGGCAGCCCTTTCCATATGATCCCATGTCCTGGGACTGAGTTTTCTGTCTTGCTGATGCAGTCCTTCTGCTGAGTGACAACAGAACTGACAGGGTTTTATAGCACTCTCTCTATTTCATCCAGGCATTTCCTTCCCAGAAGCTGCAGTGTTGTCATGGGTCAAAGATGTCCCCAGCCTGATTTGGCATTTCATCTCTGAAGGTTGCCAGGAGAGGCCTGCAGCTCACCAACAACATCTTTGTTTCTCCCTGCACAAATGTTAAGAGCACTTGTGGGTGCAGATGGGGAATCCATTCTGCATCTGCCAAATCCAAACAGCAGGAGAGTTTGAAAGAGCCTTAATTCTTGCTGTTGGAAAGTGAGGCTCTTTCTGGTTCTTCAGAAACAGGTTTCTCTGGAAAGGTTGCTTTAAAGTCCATCATTTCCCCATCCCACCTCCTGGGAAAGGTCTTTTCCTCCAGCCCAGACTTAACTGCAGAAGTAGAGAGGTTTGTCTTATTCCTCAGCACTGTAATGTGTCACCATAAATATGTGGGGCTGTATTTCCAGAATCACAGAATTAGTAAGGTTGGAAGAGAACTCTTAAGATCAAGTCCAACCATCAGCCCATCACTGTCATCTAAAACCATGACCCTAAGACTAAACCAAGTCCCTAAGTACTACAGTCTATTAATTGGTGTTTTTCCTAGACTAGAGTCCCATGTCTAAGGATCTAATGCTTAGCCTGGGGTCTCATGTGTTTCTTGGCTCTTATTTATGAGTTTTCTGCTGTTGATTTCTCAGGTAGGCTTTTATCCTCTGCTGAGATAGGTGATGTGAATTTTGTGGGCTCTGTGCTTACCCTTGGGCTTGTGGGTAGCACAGACACAAACATTTCCACTGCAGCTGCTCAGAGCTTTTTTGTCTTTTAGTACTGTTGGAGGCACCTCATCACTGTCTCTTTAATGACCACTGTGGGGATGTAAAAGCTGCTTCACTGAGACTTTTTTAATCAAGAGAAGCGTGGCCAGCAGGTGGAGGGAGGTGGTTCTCCCCCTCTACTCTGCTCTCCTGAGACCCCACCTGGAATATTGCATCCAGTTCTGGAGCCCCTGTTACAAGAGGGATCTGGGAGTGCTGGAGTGAGTCCAGAGAAGGACCAGGAGGATGATCAGAGGACTGGAGCACCTTTCCTACGAGGACAGACTCAGAGAGTTGGGGTTGTTCAGTCTGGAGAAGAGAAGGCTCCAAGGAGACCTTCTTGTGGCCTTCCTGTATCTGAAGGGGTCCTACAAGAAAGCTGGGGAGGGACTTTTTAGGAGGTCAGACAGTGACAGAACCAGGGGAAATGGGTGTAAGCTAGAGGAGGGCAGATTTAGGTTGCATATTAGGAGGAAGTTCTTCACTATGTGAGGGTGGTGAGACAGTGGAACAGGTTGCTCACAGAGGTTGTGGAAGCCTCATCCCTGGAAGCTTTTAAGACAAGGCTTGATGGGGCCCTGGGCAACCTGATCTAGTGGAAGGTGTCCCTGGCAGGCAGGGGGGTTGGAACTAGCTGATCTTTAAGGTCCCTTCCAACTCTGACCATTCTATGATTGTAAGTCACACCTCAGTTGATGGCATTGGGTTATCTATCAGTCTATGTCTTTTGACAGTGTTACAGTTCCAGGCTCTGAAAATGATGTAACTATTTTACTATAATACAATTTTCAGAGAAGGATCTATGGCAGTAGACTGTGGTTCATTGGAAAGCCTTGTTTTGGCAAACATTTTACCACTCAAAATGAAAAGCAATTAATTAAAGTTATAAAATCTCTTTTACAACATTACAAACCTTTTTGTCAGGACTGGCAGCATCCCTAAAGGTCTATAGCTTGCCTGCAGACACCATGACCTCTGTGGAGATTCATTTCATGGTCAAATTTGTCTGCTTAGGTTGTGCATAGTTTAAATACATGCACATGGGCCATTGCTGTCAAATCCTTGTGGTTAGCTGGTGTAAAGATGAGGTGTTTATATTGCATTTGCAGGAAAAGCTTTTGCTTTCCATCTTTCAGTGCTAATGAAGCTGTTCAGCAGGAGAGAGATGTAGTTTGTGTGTATCCAAAGAACAATTATCAGAGAGTCATAGATTGGTTTAGGTTAGAGGGGACCTTAAAGATCATCTAGTTCCAACTTCCCTGCCATGGACAGGGATGCCACACACCAGACCACATTGCCCAGGGCCACATCCAGCCTGGCCCTGAGTACTGTCAGGCACCAGGCTTCCACAGCTTCTCTGGGCAGCCAGTTGCAATGTCTCACCACCCTCTGAGGAAAGAATTTCTTCCTAATATCTAATTTCAATCTCCCCTCTTTCAGTTTGAAACCATTACCCCTCATCCTACCTCTACAATCCCAGATAAAGTCCCTCCCTGTCTTTCTTATCAGCCCCTTGAAGTACTGAAAGGCTGCAGGAAAGTCTCCTCAGAGCCTTCTGTCCTCCAGGCTGAACAACCCCAACTCTTTCAGCCTGTCCTCATAGAAGTATTGAAGCCCTCAGATCATTTTTGTAACCTGCTCTAGACCTACTCTAAAAGGTTCACATCTTTCTTGTGCTGAGGGCCCCAGACTCAATTCATGGCCTGTTTCTTAGGTGGTATTCAATAACAGGCTAATAACACATGCAAGGTTTGGGTTTGCTTTTGCACTTTGGAATGAAAAGGATCAAATTCTTTAGTTAGCTGCAAAGACACTTTCTCCTAGAATGAGAATGCCACTTGCTAGGCATTTCCAATAAACACAGCCCCAAATGTCTCCATTAGTTCAGCAGCAGCCACTCAGATTGGTCTTTTCAAGCTTGTTCTTGAAAAACAAGAGTGATATAATGATCAGTGACTCTGTGGAGAGGCTGCTTGCATGCAGTTGTATTTTGGGTCTTGTGGGTGCCCTGCTGCCCCTCACAACAGCCCAGTGTCATTGATGCTGTCAGCAGAGCTGTGTGGACACTGCCAGCACAGGGCTTGGCTTTGAGGTCAGGCACAGCTCACCTCCATTTAAGGCCAAGTACCCATGTGGCTCTTGGGACCCAAGAAAGGCTATTTTTTTGACCCCAATAAATGATTATAGTTCCTTTTAAATGTATTTACATTTTATTGTGTATTTTTTGGGGGGTTTGCTGCCTTTTGATACCTTGTGTTTAGGTGTGCTCTTGTAGTCAGGCAGTAAAAAGATGATGGGCTTCATGAACCTCTGTGTTTTATGGCTGTTGAGGATATCAGCACCAAATGGACCTTTTGGAGGATAGGGTGATTGATGATGGAGATCTTAGCAGTGCTTTTTACTGTGTAAAGGGTAGGTGTCAAGATGATGGGGCCAGACTCTTCTAAGTGATGCCCAGTGACAGGCCAGGGGGGCACAAACTGGAACATAGGAAGTTCCATCTGAATACAGGGGAAAATGTCTTTGTTGTGAGGGTGGTGGAGCCCTGACCCAGGCTGCCCAGAGAGGTTGTGGCATCTCCTTCACTGGAGAGATTCCAAACCCACCAGGATGTGGTCCTGGGCAACCTGCTGTGGGTGACCCTGCTTTAGCAGGGGGGTTGGATTAGATGATCACCAGAGGTCCCTTCCAACCCTCACCATGCTGGGATTCTGCAGTAAATGCTCAGCTTGGTCCTGGCTACAAATTTGAACTGTTATTTAGACCCTTTGTCTGTATGCAGGCTTTGTTTTCATCCCAGAGGACACTTTCAGACTGGCTTCTGCCATGTCCAGTGTTAGGTGTGTGTGACAGACTGTAAGTCCTTGTCTGGGAAGCACCACAGTTGGATTCTTTTACCCCAAATGAACTGTGTGTTCTGTCTGAGTCTATCTTTGACAGAAAACACAAGACCTTAGCCTCTAGTGAAGGCTGTTTCCTTTGTGTCAGCAGTTCCTCTTGTAAGAGTCTTAAGCTTAATAATGCCTTCTGTCTGCATCTGAGAGGTTCAGACAAACACAGCAAGATACATAGGCAAGTTTGCATCCAAGAGCCAGGACACTTCTTTGGTTTTAAATGCATATCTCCTTTATTCAACTGAATTAGAGATGACTGTTGTGGAAGTTGCCACCCCTGGAGAGCAAAGCTTTTGTTGCAGCTGGTATTTTTTGACCAAGAATTGTTTGGCATCCTTCTGGCAACCTCATCTTGTACTTCTGCTGAATGCTGACTGTTTTCTCATCTGCATGCTCCCTGCCATCTGGCACACTTCATGTAGTTGGTTGGCAAGAGAGGGAAAAATACACCCATGTTCTGCTTGAAAAACAGTGCTCTGCCCTCTGTGAGACCAGTTGTGTTGTGTGGTGGCATTGCCTTGATAACACTGTCTCTTAAGGCAGAGTGATAGCTCTGGAATGACAATTTCAGGGTGTGCCTGTGAATCAGAAGATAAACCAGGAAGGAAAACTGAAAATTAATTCATATAGAGTCATAGAATCATCAGGGTTGGAAGGGACCTTAAAGATCATCTACTTCCAACCCCCCTCCCTGGCAGGGACACCATCCACTAGATCAGGTTGCCCAGGGCCCCATCCAGCCTTGCCTTAAAAGCTTCCAGGGATGAGGCTTCCACAACTTCTCTGGGCAACCTGTTCCACTCTCTAAGATATGTAGGTTTGCAGGGGGCTTTCATCTCTTGAAAGTTAGAATTAGAGAATTGTTGTGGTTGGAAGAGAACTTGAAGATCATCAAGTCCAACTGTTAACACAGCACTGCTAGGTCACCACCAAACCACATGCCTGGGCACCACATCTACACAGCTTTCAAATCCCTTAGGGGATGGTGACAACTCTACTTCCAACTCCTAACATTCTGTCATTCCCTGGGCAGCCTCTTTTAGGGTTCAACAGCCCTGTTGGGAAAGAATTTCTTTCAAATCCCAGTCAGGGAAGCTTTGTTGTGACCTAGTCTTAAGGAATCCTGCTGTGACAGGGGGGTTGGACTAGATGATTTTTTGAGTTCCCTTCCAACTCCTAACATCCTGTGATACTGTAAAGCTTCATGAGAAGCTGAGTTGACTCCAGTGGGTCAAAAGAGGTGGCTGAGACCCAGCAGTCCTCTGGCACACTTAGCAGGAATAGAGGCCATGTTTCTAATTTGGGGTGCTGGAGATCAAGCCAGAAGCAAATAGCTCTTGGCAGTGGTAGGAACAAGTGCTACATCAGCAGCTTCCCTTTGTACTGCTGCAGAGTGCAGGCATACAAGTGGTATCACTGGGATGTGTATATCCTTCTCTATGTCAAAGCCATGATGTTTCAGTGCTGGCAACAAGACATTTCTTGGAGGTTACTTTTGTTTCTCTCCTTCAGGAAGCTCTGTGTGTGCATGGATTTGGACATTTTTGCTTGTGTCTCTGGCTTATGTTTTTCCCTTCATTCCATCCATCCTGTCCCTCCTGATCCATCCCTCTTTTCTATCCTGACTGTAATGAATTAATGATTTTATGTAAATTTGGTGTTTGATAGACTTGGGAGGTGAGCCTTGGGACTTGTTGGAGCTATTACATAGCAAATGCAACATCTGCTTCATGTTTTCTTCCATTTCAGGGGGTTGATTTATTTGTTTTATTTTTCCTTTTTTGCCCCCCTTCTCCCCATTTTCTTTCTTTCCCTTAAAGCACTTCTTGCACCATGTTTGGACCATCTGCCTGGGTTTAAGGATTTAATTCTTTTTTTCCACCCTATCTCTGTGCCCCATCCCCCTCATTTTCCACCTTAAATGAGAAGGAAGAAAGCAACCCACCCCTGCATTACATACCTGATTGCTATTCAGCTCCCAAGGGAGAGGCACTGAGAGCTAAATGCAGGGGCTGGAGGTCTGGGCTCTCCAGTTAGATTCACTGAATGTCACTAATTAGAGTAGAGTAGCCACTTACCTATTTATTCATGTTTCAGAACAGTTGGTGAATCAATGGAGTGAATGAACTGGGACAGCTTCAATGCTTCCACTTGTGAATATGCTTCAAAGAAACCTCCAAACCTATTGAAGTTGGTTCTTCATGGCTTGCTGGTATAGCCCAGCATGGCTGTAACTAAACTTCCTTTCCATGTGACTTTTGAGGGATGCTTTTTCCACTCCCCCTATCTTCTGCTGTTGAATAGGAGGTGATTCCAGCCTCTGAAATACTTGTGAGAAAAGAAAGAATAGTACTTCTGGTGAGAAGATAATCATAGAATCACAGAATGGTCAGAGTTGGAAGGGACCTTAAAGATCATCTAGTTCCAACCCCCCTGCCTGGCAGGGACACCATCCACTAGATCAGGTTGCCCAGGGCCCCATCCAGCCTTGTCTTAAAAGCTTCCAGGGATGAGGCTTCCACACCCTCTCTGGGCAACCTGTTCCACTCTCTAACTACCCTCAAAGTGAAGAACTTCCTCCTAATATCCAACCTAAATCTCCTCTCCTCTAGCTTACACCCATTTCCCCTGGTTCTATCACTGTCTGACCTCCTAAAAAGTCCCTCCCCAGCTTTCTTGTAGCCCCCTTCAGACACTGGGAGGCCACAAGAAGGTCTCCTTGGAGCCTTCTCTTCTCCAGACTGAACAACCCCAACTCTCTCAGCCTGTCCTCATAGGAGAGGTGCTCCAGTCCTCTGATCATTCTCCTGGCCCTTCTCTGGACTCACTCCAGCACCCCTATATCCCTCTTGTAAAAGGGGCTCTGGTATTGGATGCAATATTCCAGGTGGGTGATGTTACCTTCAAGGCCATTCTCACTCTGTTAGTAGTTGATGGATTCATTTGCCTACAGCTTGAATTCAAATCCTTGCAGGAAATCAAATCAGGACAACAACAACTTGTGCTGGTGCATTTCAGACACCTGGAACAGCCCAGAATAACCTTGCCATACATGGTGGAGTTTAACTGGAGCAGATTGACTTTCCCTGTAAACACCTTGAAGTGTTGTCTTGCACCAAAATTCTGCCTAAATTTAGCTCCTCATTGATAATAGCTCATTTGTGCTTTCAGAGCAGGATGATGACAGCCTCCTGGTTCTTCCCTTGCTGGGAGATGTTCCTTCCATCTGCTCAGGCTGATGATTAGCAGCATGCCAGCTACATGAGCAGCATTGCTGGATGCTGTGGTCATCTGGCACAGTAAAATTTGTCTGTGAGGACACAGGCATAAAGCTGAGAGCATGATTAGGGGAGTGAGGATAATGATTTTGTGGTTTGCTGGTGTTGGAAAGGGAGAATCTTAGGTAGCTTGGCTTGAATGTGCAGACCATTGGGTTCAGACTTCCTAGGGCATGGCGAAAGCTTTCAGACACGTGGGGGATAAAGCTCTTAAGTTCCTCCCTGCTTTCTGCTGCTGCTGTTTTAAATGCTTGCCTCTCCATTCTGGTTCTATCACCCATACTTTTTCCAAAGAAGAGTCTTTAATTTAACAGGTTTTGCAAAGAACAAGGTTTGAAGTCAATCATAGCTTCAGAGTGGGCAGTGCCTTCTTAGCTGCTGCGTGGCGAAGTTGCTGTGTGCAGCAGGGGCAGAAAGGGGATGAGCAGGGTTGGGATTTCTTCATAGAACCATGGAATAGTTTAGTTTGGAAAAGCCCTCCAAGGTCATCAAGTCCAACCATTCATCCAACACCACCATCTCACCAAGTGTCACAACTGCATGTTTTTTGGACACCTCCAGGGATGGTGACTCCACCACATCGCTAGGCAGCCTGTGCCAGTGCCTAACCACTCCTTCAGTGGAGAAATTTCTCCCAGTAGCCAACCTGAACCTTCCCTGGGGCAACTTGAGGCTGTTTCCTCACATCCTGTCATTTGTTACCTGGGAGAAGAGACCAACCCCCATCTGGCTACAGCCTCCTTTCAGGGAGTTGTAGAGAAAGACAATCTCCCCTTAGCCTCCTTTCCTCCAGACTGACCAACCCCAGTTCCCTCAGCTGCTCCTCACCAGATTTGTGCTCTAGACCCTTCATCAGCTTTGTTGCTCTTCTCTGGACACACTGCAGCACCTCAATGTCCTTCTTGGAGTGAAGGGCCTGAAACTGAACTCAATATTCAAGGTGTGCCCTCACCAGTGCTGAGTATAGGGGGACAATCACTGCCCTAGTCCTGCTGGCCACTCTGTTTCTGATCCAAGCCAGGATGCTGTTGGCCTTCTTGGCCACCTGGGCACTCTCCAAAGCAGGCTTAATTTCTCTTCCCTTGAACAGAGTAAGTGCCAGTGGGTATGGTGAGGTAAGGATGTTTAGAGGTCAGCAACTGTAAAGTTAGGATGGAGAGGAAAAAGGTTTTTGATATCTGGAATACAGAACCTCTGCTTCCCCCCAGCATCTTGAAAAGTGAGTCCAGATTTTAATCTGTGATAGCAAGACACAAAAATGCCTAATTGAATTGTTTTTTGTGAGGTTGGTCATCCTAAACCTGAACTTCTGTGCTGGAACTTGGCTCTATTAGCTGGTATATACCCTCTGTTGCAGAATGTTGTAGTGTGCATGTGCCTTACAGTCCCAGAGAGTGTGCCAGTTTGTAGGCCAGTTGGGTTTCTTGGGGAAGGTGGCCATAGATTCAGGTTTATTGAAAATGCTGTTGTTCTGCATTTGCAGAACTGACACTGCAACTGGGATTTACCATTCCAGCTTTTTGCCACTCTCAAAAATAGGGGAAAAAAGAGAATTAATTGTGGTGGCTTTGTAATGTGTTCTTTGAAATGTAAATAAAAGTGACTTAGGAAGTTGGGCCATTCATTTTGGTTTTTTTCCCCTCAGCATACTTAGGATTTGTGTTTGGATGAAAAACCTCTCTGTTGGCAGTTACTTCTGCAGTTTGTGTATTCCCTTCCCACCAGGTTTTTTTGGGTAAGCAATAGAAATTACTGAATGGTTCTTTTTTTTTTTTGCCTTTTTATTTACCAAGTGCCAGCAGTGCTATGCATTGAGCCTGGGGAAAATGTGAGGGGGAAATCACATGCCTCAAAATCTTTCTTCTCATTTAGGGTGTAAAAATCCTTTTTTAAAAGGCTTCCAGTTCTAGTCTAGCAGGGAATGCTCCAAGAGGAGATATCCAGTCCTTGTGGTTTTTGGCCAGGGACTTGTGCCCTGCAAAAACAAAGAGATTAGCTGGGAAGACAGACAAACAAGTCCAGTCTTGGTCTCTTTTGCATTTTAATCTTCATTTAAAATTACCCCATGAACACAGGAGCTCTGTTGGAGAGGGCAAAGACTTGAAAATCATTCCCTTTGGAAAACCATCTTCTCTCCTCCTGCAAGCTGGGGAGGGACTTTTTAGGAGGTCAGGCAGTGATAGAACCAGGGGAAATGGGTGTAAGCTAGAGGAGGGGAGATTTAGGTTGGATATTAGGAGGAAGTTCTTCACTATGAGGGTGGTTAGAGAGTGGAACAGGTTGCCCAGAGAGGTTGTGGAAGCCTCATCCCTGGAAGCTTTTAAGGCAAGGCTGGATGGGGCCCTGGGCAACCTGATCTAGTGGATGGTGTCCCTGGCAGGCAGGGGGTTGGAGCTAGCTGATCTTTAAGGTCCCTTCCAACTCTGATTCTGTGATTCTTAGAAGGACATGTGAACTGTAGCTTATTCCTTCCATGGGCTCAAATCATGGCCAGGCTTCCTTCTGCAAAGCAACACCTGAGGAGTGCTGCTCTTACCTCAACTGGATTTAAACAAGCCCTTGAAGAGCAGGGTTGAGAATCAGGGAAGCCAAGGGATGAGACTCAAAAGTGTGTTGAAAAGAAAACAACTCTCAACTTGTGCAGACCTGCCATGGAGAACTTGTGTGTATCTTGGTTTTCCTGCAGTGTCTCCAGGCATGCTTCAGTACCTGTGTTTTTAATGAGTCTCAGGGTTGGACTCAGCTGGTGGCTGTGCTCCTTTGTGAGCAGCCAGGAGCATAACCTTGGGTAGGCTTTGTAATCCTGGGAGCATAATGCTGTACATCATCTGTCACTGTAATCATGTAAGAATTAGAAGAATTACTGCCTGGAGTAGATGGGCAACTACCTTAATGTTCATTTACTGGTGTTTGAACCTAGACTTGGGTCATTTGAAAAGAAAAATGTTGGTTTAAATGGTGCAAAACGTTTAGGAGGTCACTGAGGCAAACTGAGGGGAATTAAAAGCTGTTTTGTTTCCTGAACACACTGTTAAAGGTCTCCAGGTAGAGCCTTGCAACAAGCCACTCCCAAGCCCTATGATGCCTTGGAAACATAGAATCATACAGTGGTCAGAGTTGGAAGGGACCTCAAAGATCATCTAGTTCCAACCCCCCTGCCTGCCAGGGACACCATCCACTAGATCAGGTTGCCCAGGGCTCCATCCAGCCTTGTCTTAAAAGCTTCCAGGGATGAGGCTTCCACAACCTCTCTGGGCAACCTGTTCCACTGTCTCACCACCCTCAGAGTGAAGAACTTCCTCCTAATATCCAACCTAAATCTGCCTTCCTCTAGCTTACACCCATTTCCCCTGGTTCTATCCCTGTCTGACCTCCTAAAAAGTCCCTCCCCAGCTTTCTTGCAGGCCTCCTTCAGACACTGGAAGGCCACAAGAAGATCTCCTCAGAGCCTTCTCTTCTCCAGACTGAATGTTTTCTTCTGATGATAATTGGTTGCTTATTATCTTCTTGCTAACTGTTTTCTCTTCATAGCTGGTAAAATAAAACAGGAAAAATGAATTTGGGTCATGTTTGCTCCCTGGGGGGAAATTAAGCTGTCAATAGCATGTTTAAAGTAGGTTTGTCTTGTACTGTGTGCTCCCTGTCCTCCATATGGGAGCCTCTGCTTGGTTCTGCATCATTTGTTTTGTCTTTCTGTTTGCTCTTAATATTAATTGAAGTCTTTCCCAAGACACAGTTCTGTTAATCTTCCTTTTCTCATTTCCCTCCTCCCTCCACCCTTGATATCCCCAGCACAAAATGCTCTCCTGTGTCTGAAAAGAGGTTTTCAAAGCAGCATTGTGGATTTTTGTTAATGGTGGTGTGTCCATTGATTCACCTGGTTTTTACCACCAGTGTTGGTGGCATTCTATTTCTTTGCTGAATTTTCTATGGGCTGTAATTGTTACAAGGCTGCAAAGAGTTTCCTGGAGTGATGGGTATAGGTGTCTTATCAGCTCCAGTTATGCAAAATGTTTTCAATTAGCTCTAATTCCCTTTTCTGCCTCCCCCAGACAAACACAACCAAGCAAGATCTCTCCTGGGACACCAGTGTGCTGTGCAAGAGGAGGCTTTTGCCTTCTGCATTGTCAGGTCCCCAAAGCATTGGGATCAGAAAGCACACTGCTGCTTCTTGGGTTTCTAAAAGTTACAATGCTTTTAATTATAACATTTCCCTCAAGGTTTGGCAGCCTACAGGAGGAGGATGGAGGCTTTCCATCTTGAGAGTCTCAGTTTTGTCAGCAGCAATGGAAACAAATGACTATCCTGGACTGCAAAGCTTGTTCTTGAGCTTACTCCCTTCCTGTGCCAAGTCATAGCAGGTAGTAAAGTGCTTTGTTCAGCACTGGAAACTACCAAATTGGGATGTGTTATTAGATGGACCAACAGCTAAATGTGAAATGGTGATTTCTGTTGCTGCTGCACAATGCAGAGAACATTTTCCAGTGAGCTCTGAGGTGGCTCCAGCTCTGAGGTTACCACCTCCATGTGTAGTGACAGAGGAGAAAGCAGAGGAGTTTCCTGACTCAGAACTGTCCTATGCAGGCTTTATTGAAAAGGTTTGAAGCCCTGTGATGTCAAATGGTGTTTGCTTAGGTTAGCACCTCAAATTGTGCTAGGGGAGGTTTAGTTTGGATGTTAGGAAAATTTCTTCCCCCAAGGAGTTGTGGAGCCCTGGCAGAGGCTGCCCAGGGAAGTGGTGAAGTCTCCATCCCTGAAGGGATTTCAAAGACACGGAGATGGGGTGCTGAGGGATATGGTTTAGTGGTGGACTTGTAAGTGCTGGGTTAACAGTTGGACTTGATGATCTTAAAGGTGTAATGTCCAACCAAAATGATTCTGTGATTTTATGCTTTCTGCCTAGTATGGAGAAAATTTCCCTGTTCACAGCCATGCTGACTGTGGTTTGCCTATGTACATAATGAATTATCTGTGGCAGGATGAAATAACTCTGGGTTTAAATAGCTTGGCTCCTCAAAAGAAATATTTTGAGGCCCTCTAAATACTACCTCTGTAGCTGGAGGGTTACTTTTCTCACTGCTCTGCCTTACACTGACCTTGCTGCTTGTTTTGGGCTTTCTCTTGGTGTCTCGCTCCTATTCCTGCTGCTGTTTTCACCGTTGCCTGACAGAGTCCATCTGGGAGCTGAGCAGGGCTGAGAATAACCTCTGTTAGATTGCCTCTCAATACCAGAGCAGCTGAGATTGCTGGGATTGCAAGGACTGCCTCTCAAAAGAAGTGCTAGAGACCAAAGTGAAGTTTTGTAACCACAAATGTGATGCCTCTAGTTCTGTGTTCTGTACTCACCCATCAGAAGTTACACGGGGACCAGTTTCTGCAGCTGTTTAAGCCCTCCCATGGGCCAGCTGGGCTTGCTCTGAGAGCACACAGCCAAGGAGCCTAAACAGAGCATGGTTTTCATGCTGAAAGATGGGATTTCCTGAAGCTCCTGAGCTGGTGACCACCTCCAAATCCTGGTGAAGAGCAGAACTGCTGGGGTCACACAAGTCTTCATTTGGGCAAACGTGGGAAGGGGTTTGCTAGCTGGGGGTGTCATGCAGATGATCTGCTTGTCAGGCTGCATTTGCACTGCTGGCTTTATTACAGTGAAAAGGTTGCTAGCTTCTGGCCCTCATGTTTCAGCATGGATTAGCATTCTTCCTGTAGGACTTGCTTGTGCATGAGATTTTTGCCAGCAATTGAAAAAATAATAAATAGATATATATATATACACACACACACTGTGGAAACTGATATTTGATTAAGAGAGGGAGAAAGAAAGTGGAGGAGAAAACACTGAAAAAACAAGACTTAAATTACATTTCAAGATGGTTCTGCCCTGCATTGATCTTGTTCTTCAGCTAAATGGGTGACAGGTGAAGTGAAGTCTGTCATGGCATGCATGTATGAACCTTGTTCAACCTTTTCAGTTCTTCCCTGGGTAGAAAAGGTTTTCTTTCTGCTTTGTACATCACTGTCATACTGAATTGTCACTGTGGGGGCTGTGGACAAAAGAAAATGTCTGCAAGGAAAGGGTGAAAACTTCAATCCATTGCATACCCAGTTGCGTGCACAGCATAGAGTCAGAGAGTGGTTTGGGTTGGAAAGGACTTTTAAGAGTCACCTAGTCTAACCCCCTGCAGTCAGCAAAGACATCTGCAACTAGATCAGGTTGCTCAGAGCCCCATTCCTGACCTGGAATGTTTCCAGGGATAGAGCATCTACCACCTCTGTGAGCAACCTGGGCCACCATTTCACCACCCTCAGAGTGAAGAACTTCCTCCTAATATCCAACCTAAATCTCCCCTCCTCTAGCTTACACCCATTTCCCCTGGTTCTATCACTGCCTGACCTCCTAAAAAGTCCCTCCCCAGCTTTCTTGTAGCCCCCTTCAGATACTGGAAGGCCACAAGAAGGTCTCCTTGGAGCCTTCTCCTCTGCAAACTGAACAATCCCAACTCTCTCATTCTGTCCTTGTAGGAGAGGTGCTTCAGAGTTTATGTGACCATTATGTCTGGACAGGTTCTAGTATGCCCCATGTAACTCAACCCTAGTATTCTCCATTCTTTGGTTTGGAGTCTGATGTGGTCAATGTGAAATTTCATCTGGAGTCTTAGCTGTTGTTGACAATATTTTCTTAACCCTTAAGTGTGTGGCAGTATTTCTGGTCTAGCTTACTGGGAAACTTCTGCACAAGCACATCATGAATCTTTACTTTGCTTCTTGAGAAGAGGAAGAATTTAAAGGTTGTTCTTAACCAGGGAAGGCAGCTATTGAGAGTCCTGTCACTATATGGTTCCCCTGGCATCCAGGTCTGTCATACTGTATTAACAGTATATTTATGGTAGGGTTATTAGACATTTGTGCTGCTTCTCTTTGTTTTTTTTGTTCCTGTCACAAGTTTCTGCCTAGCTGTCCTTCAAATGTAAGGTACCAGATAGCCTAGCTTTTGTAATTCTTTTGGGAATAGATTCTCCTAATGGTACAGAAGTGAAGCATCACAAAAGCCTTGAAGCCCTCATAGTCACCCATTAGGAGAGAGGACAGAATGGAGATAGAAACCCAAAGCTGAGATGGCACTGGCAGTTGGCTAATTCAGACAACAATGGTCAATTCTAACAGCAACACTAGGCACAGCTGGAGTTGGGATATAAACTTAAAGAGCTTCAGGGTCATCTCTGCTCCAAACCTGTGCCATCCAGGTGGGGTTTTTGTACTCCTCTTATCTCCCCCCACCCCAGTTACTGGGAGAGTAGTTCCTTAGATCCTCTTCCAGGTGCACTGGGTTAAACTAGCCATGCTTTTCATATATCTACTGAAGGGTTAGAGTCTTTTTGTCCTCTGAAATGGGAAAATAGGATAAAGGTCCCCTCTAAAGTGTCATTGCCCAGATGGGTTGTCAGGGCCATTGTCACAGTACTGCACACATAGCCACGCTTGGAGCAGGAGAACCCAGCGACAGCACCACCATGCTCTCACCTTGGTGACTTCCCTGCAACAGCTGACACTAAACTGGGTGGAGTGGCTGACACACCAGGGGGTTGTGCTGCCATTCACCCAGACTTAGGCTGGAGAGTTGGGCAGGGAGACATGGAATGGAATTCAGTAAGGTCAAGTGTCAAGTCTTGCACCTGGGAAAGAGCAACCCCATGGATCAGTATAGGCTGGTGACTGAGCTGTTGGAGAGCAGTAGAGGGGAAAGGGACCTGGGGGTCCTGGTGGATGGAAGGATGACCATGAGCCAGCAGTGTGCTCTTGTGGCCAGGAGGGCCAATGGGATTCTGGGGTGGATTAGAAGGGCTGTGGTTAGTAGGTCAGGAGAGGTTCTTCTCCCCCGTTACTCTACCCTGGTGAGGCTGCATCTGGAATCTTGTGTCCAGTTCTGGGCCCCTCAGTTGAAGAAGGATAGGGAACTGCTTGAAAGAGTCCAGCACAGAGCCACAAAGATGGTGAAGGGGCTGGAACATCTTCCTGATGAGGAAAGGCTGAGGGAGCTGGGTCTCTTTAGCTTGGAGAAGAGAAGACTAAGGGGGTGACCTCATCTATGCTTTTAAATGTGGGAAGGGTGGGTGTCGGGAGGACGGGGTCAGGCTCTTCTCAGTGAAGCCTAGGCAGGACAAAAGGCAATGGCTGTAAGCTGAAGCAGAGGAGGTTCAGTGTGAATACACATAGAAATGTTTTCCCAGTTGAGGTGCCAGAGCACTGGCACAGACTGCCCAGAGAGGCTGGGGAGTCTCCTTCTCTGGAGATATCAAAACCCGTCTGGACGCGCTTCTGGTCTAGGGCATCCTGCTGTGGCAGGGGGTTGGACTAGATGATCTTTCCAGGTCCCTTCCAACTCCTAACATTCTGTGATTCTGTGTGGCAGAGACTGATGCCTTCTTTGCTTGCAGAATGACTTCCTGTAGGTACTAGATCCTTGCTGAAAGAAGTGAACCTGTAGAACAGCTGTGCAGCCACCCCGTAGGCTACAAAACATGACACTTGGAGCAGTGAAGCTCATAGCCAAGCCAGCTGGAGAACAGCTGTCTTCTCACCTCTGGCTACTGCATTGCCTGTTTCTTCTGCACCTGAAGTTCATAGCAGGTTGCTGGCATTGCTTTAGCATCTATGTTTACAGAGTCACAAGTGTAAATAATTGATAGTAGGCACTTGGTTTGGATATCTAGCTTGTTGTGGAGGTTGCTTTTTCCTTACAGTTGAATGAAACATCTACAAGAATCTGGCTGGTTGCCTTGCAAGATGTCAGTCACACAATCTAAAAATAAGGAGAGGGAATTCTTACTGATCTGAAGATGGTTTCTAAAAGTATTTAGGAACAGATTCCCTTCATTCTGGGTTAATTGGTAAACCCAACAAAATGGTGAACCAAAATCTGAGAGAACTTGTGTTGGTGACCTGCAGCAGTTCTTGCCTTTTCTCTTCCCCTACCCATGGATAAAGACTGCATGTGCAGGCAATGCCAACCTCATTTGCTACCTGAGTAGTCATTTGATGTTACTAGATTTAGGAGAATAATTTCATAAGCAAATCTAATTTAGACTAAAGCATTTATGAAGTGGAGAGCTGACTAGCTCATCCATGATGATTTAGAGAAGTAAGTATAGCAAGCTATGAGTTGTCTGGGATTTGCTTTGGGTTTTGGGGGGTTTTGTGTCTTTTTTTGCTGTTTGTTTGCTGTTTTCTTTTGGTATTAACTGTGAATTTTCTTTCTTGCTGATTTTATAGTCTTGATTTGAGGTCTACTTTTTGATTGATGGAATAAATTCCAAGAGAGATACAGACTATTATCTGTGCATGTACTTGTGTGCATCTAAGAAGTTAGGGTAGAATAACAGGGATGCAAATGTTCTTTCTTTGTAAGCAGTTGGCTTCCTGCCTCTTCCTGTAGTAGGAGGATTTCCTAGGAAGAAATTTCTTTATCTGCAGTTGGAGCTCTGAAAAGTTTTCTCACACAAAGTTTTACTTGCCATAAGATTTGAGGTGCAAATGCATGATGAGCAATTAATTAGTTGGAAGCTTTTAGGGAGGTGATGAAGTTTACAGCTGACCCAAACCTGGCTTCCTTTTGTGAGGAAGGGAGGTGCCTTGTGGAAGAAGCTTTCCTTTGGAAAAATACCCCAATGAATATGAGGATGACTCACTAGAGGTGTGAAGGTAATCTTCAGCCTTGCATTTATGAACTGCACAGTTTGATTTTGAGCTGTAAATGTTTTTTCAGTGTAGTGTGTGAAAGGTTACAGTGTTAATGACAAGGTACAATGGTAGTGCTGTAGAACTGTCAAGGGTATTGGAGAACTGGGATGGTTGAGCAGATGGACAAAGCTCATGGAGGCAGATAAATGTTTTCATTGTAGTGAATCCAGTGGTTTAGAAATAAAATCAGCCTTTTTTCTTTCTTTTTTTTATCCCTGCTGTGACTCTGAGCCTAGAAATCCAAGCAATTACTGTCTTCATATACCTGAGAACAAGAAAACTGTCTTCTAAAAATCATCTTAATTTTTCCAGAGCACAGTTTTGATGTTCTAGACCTATTTGAGCCCTGGTGTTCCAGGGCTTTTAGTTAGCAAGACCCTTAGCTAATGGTTGGGCTTCATGATCTGAAAGGTCTTTTCCAACCGAAACGATTCTGGGCTTCTAAGAGGCCAAGGACAGATATGGAAAGTGTTAAAAAGTTTAGTGTCTTCCAAATGGTGTTGGAAGTTCAAACTTGTGATTTCCTGTTCAGTCAGCTTTGATGTGTTTCATGCCAATCTTGATATTGGGGTTTTTTTTTTTACTGCCCAGATGGCAGAGTTCTCCTGCTAATGGAAATTGCCTCCTCTCGAGGTGAGGTGTTGAAATAACCTTACTCAGATCAAACTGCTTTGTGGCAAACAGGTGATTCAGAGAACTACACTGGTGCTGATCTCATCACACACCTAATGAAATCTTTTTTTTTTTTAATTAACTGCTTCTTAAAATTCAGTATGATACATGATGACTTTTAGGGGGCACTGCTCTAAGAGAGGAAACTTCTACTGTGTGTTTTCTTGCATGACAGTGAGTAAGCAGAGTTATATATTCCAGCTGAGCTGCAGAAGAAGAGAAATTAGGTGAACAGGTTAGAGATGGAGGGAGAAATGAGTGCTTGGGACAGCACAGGAATGTAACTTGATGTTAATTTTGACAGAGCACTGGCACAGACTGCCCAGAGAGGTTGTGGAATCTCCTTCTCTGGAGGTATTCAAACCATGTCTGGATGTGCTTCTGTATGACCTGGTCTAGGGAATCCTGCTGTGGCAGGGGGGTTGGACTAGATGATCTTTCTAGGTCCCTTCCAGCTCCTAACATTCTGTGATTGTGTGATTCTATTTAAGTTATAACAGAGTCTGAACCCCCTGCAAACTGGAAAGTGTGGTGACAGGAGTACATCCAAATTGCTGCTGTTTTACATTTCAGCTTTGCAAGCAAAGGCAAGAGCATTTCAGGCTCCCTGTGCTTTGTATTCACAGCAGGCAATTGCATAGGATTGCATAGGAGGATGAGGTCACCAAGCTGCAGTATTGCTCAGGTAGATCTTCTTGGCAGCCTTCTTCAGGCAACTTGGCAGAGCACAGGGGAAATGGAGAATTAGGGATATAGAAGAAGAACCAAAAGAAGGTTAGTCCTGGCCCTTCTCAGCAGCAGTAGCTGGATGGATGCCTTTTAAAACCAGCTGATGTTGTCATGGAGCTTCTGAATCCAAGGCCAGTTTCTGGCACCCTGATGTTCTCATGGAAAAAACCAAAATAATAAAAAATAAACTGTCCTGTCCTAACCTTGGAGGGAAAATAAGTAAATAAAGTCAGTAGCCTTGGTAGCACTTGTCTATTGTTGCAGCTAAATGACTGAACTGCAGTGGGAATGGGACCAAAGGGAAACCTTTTCTTCACAGAGAATCCTGATTTTTAAAGCTGGCATCCACCATGGGCTGCAAAATCTCTTTTAGAAGAGGATGTTTGGCATCCTTTTGGTGGAGGATTTTGAATAGTTTATATAGAACTGACTTTCCTCTGAGTCAGCAATGTTTTGAGGTTGAAGTAGAGACCTGAAGTCCTAATCTCAAGGTTTTTGGAAGGTCTTCTAGTAGTTTTGTGGTTTAAAGCCCATTTTCCCCTCCTGAACTTTAGATAAAGTCAGACAGTTTAACATACTTACTTATTTCCTGAAGGGGTCAGTCATGTGGAAAACAAATATTAATTTAGGTGGTATTGATGATGTTTAACAGTACCTTGATTTTCTGAGCTCTTTGCTTTTAGGTGGCATTTTGATTGCACAGAAATATGCATCCTTGAATTAAGGACAGAAAGTAAACTTCACTTCTTGATGAGATGTTTTCTTTTACTTGGATATATCTAGTGACTGAAGTTTAAAGATTTGCTTGGTTTTCCTTTTCTTTTGTGTACATACTGAAACCCAGAAACAAGTGATAGCAGGAGTGGCTTGGTATTTCCAGAGCAGGAAAGCAGTGTGTCTGTGTGCTTTTATTTCTACATCACTTTTCTCAAGGCAGGAGAAGATGATTACCCTATATCAGAATGCATCTGTAGAGAAGCTTCTCTACTAGATGTGCCAAACTCCTTGGGCTGAAGAAGTTGCCCTTCAGGTCCTTAAGAGTCAGCTCTCTTATGATACCACCTGACCTGCTGACTGTAACTTGAAAAGTTTTGGGCAGCTAGTGAATAAAATCTCTGCCTTTTAAGCATCACAGAGTGATTTCTATTACTCCACTTGCCTGTTGCGTTCTGTCTGCCTGTGCTAGTGGCTGTTGGGTCAAGGGTTAGAGCTCTTCTGGGCAAGTTCAGATTGGCCTTCATGCTAGGGTCCCAGGGTAGGCTGTTGCAGCCACTGTGACACCACTGATAGAAGTTACCAGCCCCAAAGCAGGGTTATTTTTTGTCCTCCTGGTGTTTTAGGCTTCCCTCAAAGAGGGAACTGTGTGGAGGCACTGAGGAGAGCAGGAGCGGTCGAGGCAGATGTGTGTTCAGCTCTGCAAAGTCTGCCTTGGCCTAGTGATGTTGAGCAGGGGTGAAATGACACCCTGGGTCCAGGCCAACCTCATGAAGTTCAACCAGACCAAGTGCAAGGTCCTACACCTGGGTTGGGGCAATCCCAAGCACCAATACAGGCTGGGTGAGGATTGGCTTGAGAGCAACCCTGTGGAAAGAGACTTGGGGGTGTTGGTGGATGAGAAGCTCAACGTGAGCTGCCAGTGCGCGCTTGCAGCCCAGAGGCCAACCCTATCCTGGGCTGCAGCAAGAGAAGCAGGTGGAGGGAGGTGATTCTCCCTCTCTACTCTGCTCTCCTGAGACCCCACCTGGAATATTGCATCCAGTTCTGGAGCCCCTATTCCAAGAGGGATCTGGGGGTGCTGGAGCGAGTCCAGAGAAGGGCCAGGAGAATGATCAGAGGACTGGAGCACCTCTGCTAAGAGGACAGGCTGAGAGAGTTGGGGTTGTTCAGTCTGTAGAGGAGAAGGCTCTGAGGAGACCTTCTTGTGGCCTTCCAGTATCTGAAGGGGGCTACAAGAAAGCTGGGGAGGGGCTTTTTAGGAGGTCAGGCAGTGATAGAACCAGAGGAAATGGGTGTAAGCTGGAGGAGGGCAGATTTAGGTTGGATATTAGGAGGAAGTTCTTCTCACTGTTAGGGTGGTTAGACAGTGGAACAGGTTGCCCAGAGAGGTTGTGGAAGCCTCATCCCTGGAAGCTTTTAAGATAAGGCTGGATGGGGTCCTGGGCAACCTGATCTAGTGGATGGTGTCCCTGGCAGGCAGGGGGGTTGGAACTAGATGATGTTTAAGGTCCCTTCCAACTCTGACCATTCTATGATTCTGTTGTTTGCTATGAGGGTGTTGGAGCCCTGGCCCAGGCTGCCCAAAGAGGTTGTGGAGTCTCCTCTGGAGGCATTCCAAACAGCTTGGAGGTGATCCTAGGCAACCTTCCCTGGGTCACCCTGCTTTAGCAGGGGGGTTGGACTGGATGATCCATAGAGGTCCCTTCCAACCCCTTCCATGCTGACATTCTGTGTTCAGGACTGTTTGTTTTACTCTTTAAAGCATCATGGGACTCCAAAAGGAGACTTGTTCCAATGTTGTCCCTGCCTTCTGGTGTTGTTGATTTTGCTCCTTCTATACAAACATTTGAAAACATTAGGTTTCTGGCATTTACTATCAGTGCCACAACCATAACAATGAGAAAATTCTAAATGTTACATTTGTATATTTAACTATTTTTTTCTTGGTTAGTAACTGCTTTGAGGGTGATTTTTACCTAGAAATCAATGCTTAAAACAATAAACCAAAAATTCTTGGTTCTGACAGTCCAGAGTGTTTCTCTGCTGGTGACTGGAACTTTGCTCTAGACACTCATCTTCTCAACTTAATAACATATGTTTCACCATCTCTTTCTTGCCATTATAAAGACCATAATAAAATGTTGGGCTTTCCTCTGTAAGAACACTAACCTTTGTCAGTCTGCAGGACTGCCTGAAAATTCAGGATCTGTAACTATGGGCAGTCTGAAGAGTCTGCATCATTCCAGCTTTAGAATCAGAGAATCATTATGGTTGGAAAAGACCTCTGAGGTCATGGAGTCCAACTGTCCACCCAACACTACCACACCCAGCACTAAACCCAGTCCCCAAGCACCACGTCTACACATTTTTGGAACACTTCCAGGGATGGGGATTCCACCACCTCTCTGGGGCAGGCTGTGCCAATGCCTGACAACCTTCTTGGGGAAGTAGTTCTTCCTAATATCTAATCTGAACCTCCTTTGGTGCAACTTGATGCCATTTCCTCTTGTCCTAAATGTAGTTTAACATTAGGAGCTTCTGGGACAGAAGTCCCAGAGCAGCAGGAGGGGGAGAAGTGTGGATCTGCTCTTCCCTTCCCACTGATGTGCAGCTTTATGGTGGGTAACTTTGTCATGGTAGGTGAGATGCCTTTTAAAACAAGTTCCTGTAGGTCTAAACAGCAGTCTTGATCCAGGATGGCCCTGTTGGTGCAGGAACCCAAGCTGGGCTAGGAAGTGGAAATGAAGCATTTGAGATTTACAGTAGCACTTGAAGGATCAGAAAGGACAATGGGACCCTTGGTCAAGGTGCAGTTACTGTTTATATGAGGTTTTTCCCCCCCCTCTCTCTATCTTGGTGCAGTATGTGTTCCCTCAGAGCCCTTTGGACTTGATTGTTCTTTCTCTGCCAGACAAAGAAGGTGGATTTACTCTGAAGACCTATTTCTATGGCAGACACTTAGAACATTGTTCTTAAAACTGTTTCTCCCCTCTTTTGTTTTCTAGACACAGATGAGGACACAGTGAAAAGGTGTTTTGCCACATTTGAAGAGAAGTTCTTTCAAACCTGTGAGAAGGAACTTGCCAAAATCAACATTTTCTATTCAGGTAAGGTGCTTATTTGTCTCTATTTCTGGAAAATACACCACCACAGAAAGAGTCTGGAGCCCCCAAACTTTCAGACTAACCACAGTGGTCATGCAGGTCTACCACCAGGTAATTAGAAGGCAGGTTTGTGTGGGGAAGCTCCTCTGGTTTAATCACAGATGTGGAGCTAAGCCACAGTATTTGAATGGAGGGAGAATGAAGGGCAGGTGATTGCATGGCTTTACAGTAGCATGCTGCTGAGCTTTATGAAGATGCTTTTTAACTTAAGTGGTAGCTTACATGTAAGGAACAGTTTCTCAGCTGTGGTGACAGTCTCCTGTGGCTGTTTTGGGCATATGCTAGGCTCCCTAGCTGGTGTTTCCTGAGCTTGTGCAGGAATAGCTATCAAGGACATACCTGTGTCTGGTAACTTGACCATCTGGATGTGTCCAGTGGGATTTTAAACATTTAACTCAAACTCTAGCAGCTTTCTGGAGTAGATTAGGCATTAGCAATTTCTCACTGGCCATGTATAAAATCCTGAGTTTAATAAAGTGAGTCTAAATGTAGTGGTGGTAAGAGTAGAGGTTGCTGTGGCTCAGATGTCAAAGTGCACTTGTTTGTTGTTTTCCCTCAGAAAGTTTGTTTTCCCATGAGATAATTAGACATTCACCCTGTAACTGCTCCAGCTGTGTTAGTACCAGTGTGCTCCAGTTCCACCTACCATTACACTTCATTTTCAGCCTCTTTTGGTAAGGTTTAAAATGGATTTTCAGCTAGAAAAGCATTTAAATAAGGATACAGTGATGCATTGACTTCTGCTAGGCTTTCTTTTATCATGCTGGTTTAACTTTGGGCCATAAACAGCCTTTTGCACCACAGGATGGTAGCCTTTTCTATTTCTGATTTTAATCCACTAACAAATAGTGCAAAATATTTCAGTAACCACCAGGCAATGACTTTATGGCTAGCAGAATCTGAGTTGTGAGCAGGAAAACAGCCAAAAGCATAACAGATGCAGCTTGCCCCTGTTCAGCTTCCATCTAGGGAAGTCTGTGCTGATCTCCCTGGAGCAGTGGTGGATTGCTATAGCCAGAGCAGGTGCCAAGACAAGGGCAAGGGGCAGTTTGGAAGTAGAAGTGATGTATTTTATTAAGCCAGCTTGGTTTTACACTTCATAGGCATTTTTCTACCTGCAGTCCTTATGTCCCTAACTCTGTTTTGTTGTTCCCTGGGAGTTGACGTTTCTATCCCAGGTCTGAGGTAAGGCTTTTACCCTTAGAAACTTGCCTTCCTTTTCTATCAGATGCTGTGGACTAGCCTCTGGAGAGGCAGCTCTGTCAATTTAGAATCCCAGACCAGCCAGAGTTGGAAGGGAGCCATCAGGATCATCTGGTCCAACTCCTGTTTAGGCACAGGACAGCTCCATTGTCACACCCTGTGCCAATACAGAGGCACGCTACAGATGATCATTTTCCCTAATGAGGACCTGCTAGCACACTTCCAACCACATATAGGCTTTTTTTTTTCCCCCCCACCCCTTTCCAGCATTGTTTCAAAGGGCATCAATAACACAGGGCAGGGGTTTTTCAGCTTGCTGTCATTCCAGAAGGTTGCAGGAGAGAACAGGTGGAATTTGACAATCTCTTGTGATAAGGCTAAGCTAAGTCTTTTCTTTGCAGAAGGGTGATGTGACTTTAGGAGGACAGAAACCTTTTATTAGGGTTATTAACATGAAGCTTCACCAAGAAATGTTTCCATCAGGAGTTTCTCTTCTTGATCAGCCCAGAAGTTCCTCATGGCAGACCTGTTGTCACTCCAGGCACATGGTGGTTTGAATGACAACCTGGGACATCCCTCTTCTTATAGGCTGCTTCTGTGGGTTATTACAGGCTTATCTTCACCACAATAAATACTGTCCAGTTTCAAGAAAGCAAAGCTCACTCTTGATCTGCTTTTCATCATCTTTCCCTGCACTGAAGGATCCTCATCCCTATGCCAGGGATTGGCCAGTCCCCATCCTGGACAGCTGCAGGTCCTCCTGGGAGCACTCAGGGTTGGAGTTCCTGCTGCAACCTGCCTTTGCTTTTTGCTGTGTGCTCAGGTTGTTGACTCTCAGCAAAGGTAGCCTTCATTTCCCTGACCATCACCTCACCTCAGCAGGAAGGAAAGCTGCCCTTAACTACATCTGATTTGATCAGTAGTTTGTGATTATTTGGACTATGCTCAAGAAAATCTCTGCTCAATTAAAAGAATAGCAGGAAAAATGTCAGAGAGTTCCAGTAGGTAAATGCTTGCTAAATGCTAAAGTTTTATTTGTGGTCAGTTTTTGGTTGTGTTTGGGATTTTCTAGAGGGAAGGTTTGTTATATTTTTAAGTTAGCATCATCAGGATCTGTCTGGACTACTGCTTAGCTAGTAACATTTTTGTGGTTAATTTAGGAGCTCTTTTTGTTATTTGTAGGAAGCCATGGCTTGAACTTGGTAAGCAAATTAGTGAACATATTATGTGCAAGTAGGAAAAGGAAGGAGTACTAAAAAAAAAAACCCTAAAATGCCCAGAGCCCTGAGCTGAGGAGCTGCAAGGAGGTATGGACTATTTGATTACCTCTTGTCTGGTGAAACTGGTTTTAATCACAGCCAGGGCCATGGAAAGTGGAACCTGAGGGGAAATTTTCCTTGCTCCTGGGTGTGATGGGGTTTTGTTTCCTGAGCCATTATGTCTGAACTTTAAACTTGGAAAACTGAGTCCAAACCAGCTTGGAATTGCCTGGGTGAGATGGTAACTTTTTAGAAGGTGGTTTTTAATTAGGATCTAGAAGCAGGTTTTGAACAAAGCTGCTTCTTTATTGCAAGGATAGTTGTTGAAGCCTGTCTCTGTTGGGTTTACATTTCTTCTTAGTCTTTACCAGGAGGTTACACTTGAGCTGAGGACTCAGTGGGCATCAGCTCATGCACAGTGCTGTAACACACCAGGAGTGATGCCAGTTTCTAAGTGTATGCTGCTGTTTCCTAACTCTTTTGAGTGGCAGAGTCTTTTAGAAGTCACTTATCAGAGTGCTAACTTAATGACAGTGGTGAATGTCTTTTCAGTTACTTTGGAGCATGTTGCAAACTGAGACATTAGTTTCTACTCTGCTTTGCCATTTCCCTAGGGAATTCCCTAGGTGTTTCTGAAGAAAAGTAGCAGACATCTTTTTCTTACTTTGCTTCAGCAATGAATCTTGATGCTAAAATCATGCCTTAGCCAGGTGAAATGATTTGTAGGCTGGATAACTGGAGTCAGTGCCAGGTAAGAGGGCAGGAGAAGATGGCAGGACTGCTGTTCTCCAGCGTGGCAAGTCCTTATAGGACTGGATCAGTTGCCTTTAGAGTGTCATCTGCAGAGGGCTGTAGTCCACCCCTTTGGATGGAGAAGGCTCTGGAGGAGGCAGCAGGTGACTCTCTTCAGTAGTGCTTCATTAGGAATGTTTGCATTTGGAGCTGATGCTTCTCTATGGCTGTTGCTTTGCTAACAGGAAAGTTGCAGCTGCAGCTTTATAACTCCTTGAAAGCATTGGCTTTGCTTTGAATTATTTGTTATTAGGCTAATGGATCTAAAGATTGTTCTGGCTATAGGGCCAGTGGATCAGTGCTTTCCAAGGAAAGATGTCAGTTTAAACTCTTCCATATTGAATAATTTGATGCACTGAGACTTCTTGTGAATCCCAGATGGTTTAATGCAATGTATTGAATATAAGAGGGTAAACTTGTTTCATTTCTATGGAGGCTTTTGATTCTAACAGCTAGTGTAGCAGCTATCTTGTTACTTCTTCTGGAGAGAGTTCCCAAAGTGGGGGGAGAGAATTGTTTTTGCAGTCTGACCTTGTATGTGTTAAACAATGTGTGGTTGGAGGCTGTGAGCAGACAATTCTTGCTGTAGGCTGCATTGCCTTGGCTCAGTGCAGCCCTACAACCTGCAGAAGTTGTCAGAAAGACAAGAGTTGCCCTTTCCTGGCTTTTTAAATCCTCTTCCTTTAATAAAGTTTGTAATCAAGAAAGTTAGAGAGAGTTTAAGGCTTTTCTGTACTTGATATTTATATATTGATCCCCCTTTTCTGTTTGGACAAAGGCATTCTCCTTCTGGAACACATTTTTATGCAGTGCACTGGAAAATTATTCACAGAGGAGTTTTACTCTTAAAATAAACCAGACTTTAATAAGACTGAGGAAAAGGTCCAAATTCCTCCCCTAAGAGTAAATCTTACTTCTGGTGGGAGAGCAATTGAGAATTACCATGAAGTTGTTATGTAAGATGCTAATGAAGAGAATTAAACTGACAGCCAGGAGACTGTCAGACAGAGCTTTGGCTCATGGAGGAGCCCTGGGACTCTGTGGTCCTTGTTCCATGGACTAGAGGTGATCTGACAGTGGGAACCTTCTCAGAGTCTGGAACCTTCTCAGTCTTCCCACCCAACACTAGCAGCCATGGTCTGTGACAGGGCTCCTTAACAGGGATACCAAAGCTCTGACTGAAGCTGTAGCGGGGGGGAAAAAGCCTGGGAGAAACTAGTTGTACAGAACAAAGAGAAAGATAAATGGTCTCAGTGAGGCTATTTTTAGCACAGAGATATTGTTCTTTAGCCAAGCAGATTGCTTTCTCAAAATACATAAAGCAGCATGTTTAAAGGAACAACTGTTTCATGCTTGAGAGGTGAGGAGGAGAGACTGGCTTGTTCTGAAAACACATCAAAATGATCTCTAAACTCAGGCTGACTGTCCCTTTAATAACTAAATAATGAGGCAATGCTTCTAACCTGCCTGAGCCTAAAGTGAGGAAAAGAGGGGATGAATTATTACAGCAGCTTGTGTACAGCAGTTAGTGGTGTTGTAACTCCTGATCAAAGCAGCAGCTCTGTTTGTCTGTCACCAGGAGCTTGGCAGAGAGGTTGTGTTGCTCTCTGAGCTCCAAAACTCAGTGACACATTTGAAGAGTAGCTTGTTTTCTCCTTTGATTTCCTCAGTGTCATAGCAAATGATAGTAAACTGGTAGTCAGTGGTTGCACAGATAGGAGAAGTGCTCTGCTTATTAGCTGTTAGGTTCCACAGTAGTGTCTAGGACCTTTGGGTTTTTATTCCTAATGCTTTTTGTGCATTTGCTTTCCTTTGCACTCTGGGTTAGACATGTGCTCACTGCTTTGGTATTTGGATGAGACCCTATCTGCTTGGCTGCCTCCAGCTATGGCTCTGCCAGTGCTGGGGTTGGGGGGGGGGGTGCCCTGCCTCTGTGTCCTTGCACTGCTTTGCAGCTCCAGTACAGGAGGCAGCCACACAGGTTGGGCTTCTTCCATCCATAAATGGGTATTCATACTGTGCTGGAATGAGTATCCTCTACAAATCAGGTCTGGGGTAAAAAATGAGAGCTCCTAGTTTGTCTCTAATGCTGCNACAAGGCTTGATGGGGATCTGGGCAACCTGATCTAGTGGAAGGTGTCCCTGGCAGGCAGGGGGGTTGGAACTAGATGATGTTTAAGGTCCCTTCCAACTCTGACCATTCTATGATCTCAGAGGTCTTTTCCAGCTTTAATGATTCAGTGATACAACAAGGTTTTTGAGGGGAGTGTGAATGGTTAAGATAGGAGGGCATGAAATCCTTTAATAAGAGGAGCTTCATAAAAAAGAAATACAAAACCATAGAATCATTTAGGTTGGAAAAGACCTCTAGGATCATCAAGTCCAACCATCAACCCATGAAACCAATGCTCACTGAACCGTGTTGCCAAGTGCCACATCTCTCTGTTTTTGGAACACCTCCAGGGATGGTGACTCCACCACTTCCCTGGGCAGCCTGTGCCAATGCCTAACAACTCTTGCAGTGAAGAAATTTTTCTTAACACCCAGCCTGAAACCTCCCTTGAGGCCATTTCCTCCTGTCCTAACCCTAGTGATCTGAGAGAAGAGACAGACCCCCTTCAATGCTTTGTGGGGAAAGGCCCTAGGGTAGATTATTCAATGCACTGCTTTTTACCTACAGGCACCTTATTTGAATCATAGAATGGCTCAGGTTGGAGGGCACCTTAAAGATCATCTAGTTCCAACCCCCCTGCCATGGGCAGGGATGCCACACACCAGACCAGGTTGCCCAGGGCCACATCCAGCCTGGCCTTGAACACTGCCAGGGATGGGACAGTCAGAGCCTCTCTGGGCAACCTGTTCCAGTGCCTCACCAGCCTCTGGGGAAAGAACCTCCTTCTAATCTCTAGCCTAAGAGGGGAAGGTAGAGTGCTTTGTAGGGTCATGGTAGGTAGGTTTCTCTCCTCTCATCTGCCTCTTCCCTCTCTTTGGCAACAGAAAAGCTTGCGGAAGCTCAGCGCAGGTTTACGACTCTTCGGACCGAGTTGCAGTCGACTTTGGACGCCCAGAAGGAGGCCAGCGGAGCCTCCACGCTGCAGCGCCGCAGAAAGCCGGTCTTCCACCTCTCCCACGAGGAGCGTGTCCAGCATCGGAATATCAAAGACCTGAAATTGGCCTTCAGCGAGCTCTACCTCAGCCTCATCTTACTGCAGAATTACCAGGTACCTGCTAAAAGAATGGTCAGAGTTGGAAGGGACCTTCAAGATCATCTAGTTCCAACCCCCTCTGCCTGCCAGGGACACCAGCCACTAGATCAGGTTACCCAGGGCCCCATCAAGCCCTGCCTTAAAAGCTTCCAGGGATGAGGCTCTATGTCTTGTTGCTGTTTGTGGAGCTAGAAATACTAAGCTGACTTGCAGAAGGACCTTCCTTCTTCCTTTTCACAGAATCACAGAATGATCTGGGTTGGAAGGCCATTCTAGGGAGGCGGGTGTTGGCCTCTTCTCCCTTGTGACTAGTGACAGGACTAGAGGGAATGGGCTTAAGTTGTGCCAGGGTAGGTTTAGATTAGATATTAGGAAGAATTTCTTTCCTGAAAGAGTGGTGAGATATTGGAATAGGCTGCCCAGGGAGGTGGTGGAGGTTTTTAAGAAGAGGATAGATGTGTTTCTTCAGGGGATGATTTAGGGCTAAGAGTAGTGTAGGGCTATCGGTTGGACTAGATGATCTTGAGGCTCCTTTCCAACCCTAATGATTCTGTGAAGTCCAACCCTTAATCCTACACTATCATGATTACTAGATCATGGCACTAAGTGCCACATCCAGTCTTATTTTAAAGATATTTTTCATTTTTCAGGGCTGGCTGACCCCAATAGTCTTGGTCCAGGTGTGGCCAGAACAAAAAGTCCCATCAGGACCTCCTTCTTCTGTAGCATGTTGTTCTGTGCAAGGCTGGAGCTGGCAGGCTGAGGAAGAACCTCTTTTATCTACTGTTTGGAATGAAATTTGAAATGCTAGTGTACTCTTTCCTTTTGATGTTACCATGGTGGTGATGGTGACCTTACTAGGTTAGAAGTTCTTGTTAAAACATCATTTCAAAACCCCAGTGGTTTTGGTTCTGTAGGATACAAGCTCATTTGCCTTCAAGTATGAGGAAAAACAAATCTTTACTTGTACTTGGATTTCTGGCAGGAAAGGGCATGGTGGCTACTGCTGACACTGGTTTTGCTCCAAAAACCTGAAACTGAAGATGCTTTTCTGCTGATCTAGCTCTTTTGGTGTTAAACACTCTGAAATGCTTTGAAATGTGTTAGTGAGAGGGGTTTTGCTTGTTAAATAAGAATATTTGAACTTAAATTTGTTGTATCTGTATTTAGCTCTTTACCAGTGTTGTACTGGAGAGTTTTACCAAACAAAATTCACCATAAGAATTAATTGAATACCACTCTGCAGTATGGACAAAACTTAGCTCTTCTAAAATGCTGAGTGTTTGTACCTGTTCTAAAGTGATACTATGTCTTTGAGTACCTCTCTGGAGATTATTTGTGTTTCTCAATAAAGCCCTTTCACTATTAGAGATAGTTTCTAGTTCAACATCCTGGGAAAGGTAGAGTACCTGTAGCTCTGGAATGGAGTGAAGCAATATTACCTTCTGGGATTTCTTTGCTCTTGGTGACAAAAAATCACTTCTGAGGCTTGAGAAGAATTTCAAGAGGGGGTGCCATAGGTCATGCCTTTGGAAGACCTTTTCCTACTCTTCCTAAGTGAAGAAAAGCATCTTGCCCAATTAGTTTTGCTTTTTACTAGCATGAGTCTAGGTCCATTGTATGTGTCCTAACTATTGATGTAAAACCCATCTGGATTGGATAGCTTTCAGAGTTTCCAAAAGGAGCAGAGCTTCTTTCTACAACATATCTTCAAAGAGAGAATGAGAAAAAGCAGTTCAAATTGCTCTTGAAGTTGAGGACAAGGAATACAGGTGCTAAAGCAGACATAAATCCAGATCCCAGAATACTGCTCTTAATCACTTTTGATCTTAGAATGTAAGAACTAGGAATATTCAAGCTCTTGCAGTTTTCAGAGAGGAAAAACAGTAATCTGCTGTGAAGTTGACATACTGAGTCCTTCATGTAAGAGGTAAAGTGAGGTAAACAAGCAGCATTACAGATCTCAAACTATGGCTTCAGTGAAATGCTGAAGTTTTGAGGTGGGTTACTACAAAAGGGAAACCTATGTAAAGTGAATTCCTCAGTCTGTTAGGACTGAAACAAGAGCAAAAGTTGCAGATTTCACTCCTGAGGTACAGAAACAAAACATCAAGTGAAACTATTAACTTTTTTCCAGGGCAGCTTTTACCTAACTTCCCAGTCTTACTTAGTTAAGACTGGCTGTGTCAGTCTTACTAGGTGGCTATAGATCTGCCTTGCTGGTGCATTTCCTAATATGCTTGTAGAGGAGCAAAGATTTTTGAGTCCATTGTTTGATTCTACTTGACCTTGCCTTATGTTATTGCACTGCCCTGTTTTTTTCACCTTTGATGACAAACATCCCATTAGTTGATTCACTTCAGTGGATTTGATTGGTATCCAGCAGAAATGGAAGTCAAGCTTGGAGAAAGCCCCTTGCCAAATCAAAGCATCCTGAATAAGGAAACATCTGACTGCTTAAATAACCTTTGACTGTTTCATGAGTGTTGTTCTGCTTCACAGTTCCATCACTGTGTGTTGCTTGGCAGCAGGACCACTGTCATCACCAACAGTGGCTTTTAACATGTGCTTTGAAGTTGCAGAATTTTTGCAGCTAGAGGATTTGGTTCTAGGAAAGGCTCTAGAGAGAACCTCTGAAGAGGTTCTAGGGTGCCTGATGTAACCATGCTCTGACCAGCAAAGGCACACCAGAGTTAGGCTGTGATTGTGCACATGGCAGATAAAGTGGTGTTAGTTCAGGCTGCAGAAAAAGCCTCTGACCAAAATCATTCTTTAGTTGCATTTTTTTTCACCTCCAATCTCCAAAATAGTGATCTTCTCTCCCTGGGGTGGAATGCTGGCTGTTCCAGCAGCAAGTAATTAAAGTCTCTTGTCTTCAATAATGCAGAATCATTAATGTATTGGCTTCCTGCTCAGTCTCCCTAGCCTCATTTCTCCACCTATATGGTAGGGGTCTGGTATTAAATCCCTCTAAGCATTAATAGATTGAAAATCATTTCAGTGAGTAGTTGGTGCCTCTCCCTAGGGCACCAGATTTTGCTGTTTTTTCTCCATTTTCCTTTCCAAGCTGCTTTCTAAGCTTTTTCAGAAGTGAATCTTGTCATGATCTGTGTTCCTGCTGTTGCTTGAATGAAACCTTGAGCCTTTTGAGAGACATTTTCTCTATAATGAAGTGCAGGATTTCCAATCCTAGAATCATAGACTCTTTTGAGTTGGAAGGAACCTTTACAGATTGTCTAGTCCAAACCTCCTGCAATGAGCAGGGACACCTTCAACTAGATCAGGTTGTTCAGAGCCCCAGACAACCTGACCTGGGATGGTTCCAGAGATTAGAACTTCTGCCAATCCAGAGATCAGTTGTGGAGTTGCAGCACCTGGAGTGTGTACAGTAAGCTGTAACCCAGACAGAGGGAGTGTGTTGTGAAAGAACTTAAAGCATACAAGTTTTGAGTATGTCCACAGGTTATTTATCTTCAGTGAGGTTTCCTCAGGACTGTCATCACTTCTGGCATTAGGGAGGAAAGTGGCAGTGATTTGGCTTCTCAGGGAATGTGAAGTTTGGGTAGTTCCTGCAAACAAGTTACCTCTTTCTATTCCCTTGAGTCCCACATTTCTTCTGTTATTTGCAAGGGATATGGATAACTCAGTAATAACTGGATATTAGGAGGAAGTTCTTCACTCTGAGGGTGGTTAGACAGTGGAACAGGTTGCCCAGAGAGGTTGTGGAAGCCTCATCCCTGGAAGCTTCTAAGACAAGGCTTGATGGGGTCCTGGGCAACCTGATCTAGTGGATGGTGTCCCTGGCAGGCAGGAGGGTTGGAACTAGCTGATCGTTGAGGTCCCTTCCAACTCTGACCATTCTATGATCCTATGAAAAACTTCCTGGCAACAGATGCAATCATTTTCCTTCTTCTTAGTAACTCTTCCTTTTTAGCTAGCACTGGACATAACTTTAGTGGGAGCTGAGTGAGGTTTAAACCCCAGTAACTCTGTTCCCTTGCCTGCAGAACCTGAACTTCACTGGCTTCCGTAAGATCCTGAAGAAGCATGACAAGAACCTGGAGACGACCCGGGGAGCGGAATGGCGAGTGGACGAGGTGGAGGTGGCTCCCTTCTACACCTGCAAGAAGATCAACCAGCTTATCTCTGAAACAGAGGTGAAGATGCTGAGCTGGGCACTGCTTTTAATTAGAAAACAATGTTTTCTTGCTCACTGCTGATGATAAAGTTTTGCCCTCTCTGCGGCTCGTATTGGCCGCTAAAGCCATTAATAGACTAAAGCTACTAATAGGTTTTGAAATGCCTCTGATTTCTGGCACTGCTTACATAAATTGGGGTGTATTCCCTTCAGCTGGTAACTTTTCACTTGTGCACTGTTATCTTGTATTGTCTAATCACTTGGTGCAGCATGGTGGGCTTTGCATGTCTTTGTTACCACGTATTAGACGAGTATTGGGCCAAGGCTCAAACGCCAACTTGGAAATCAACTGTTATTTTGGGTTTTAATGCAGTACTGTGTGCTTGTCATCAGAATGAACCTCTGTGATGTGTATCTTTGTCTCCTTAGGAAGTGGTGACTAATGAGTTAGAAGATGGAGACAGACAGAAGGCTATGAAACGTTTGCGTGTTCCACCCTTAGGAGCAGCTCAGGTGAGGGATGGAGTCGTGCAACCAAGCTGCTTCTCCCACTTGTCAGGGTGTCAAATTAGATTCAACATCTGAACAAAGTGGTGAAAATAATTGATGTGATCATGGTTTGCAAATTGGGGGGGAGGGGGGGGCATGGTCACATCATCTGCTTTAATACTGTGTGCATTTTTGGGCACCGCAGTATAGGAAGGACATTGAGGTACTGGAGAGGGTGCAGAGAAGGGCAACTAAGCTAGTCAGGGATCTGGAGAACAGGCCTTATGAGGAGAGGCTTAGGGAGCTGGGGCTGTTTAGCCTGGAGAAGAGGAGGCTGAGGGGAGACCTTATCACTCTCCTCAGTTACCTTAAAGGAGGTTGTAGAGAGGCAGGTGTTGGCCTCTTCTGGCTTTTAACTAGCAATAGGACTAGAGGGAATAGGTTCAAGCTGTGCCAGGGCAGGTTTAGATTGGATATTAGGAAAAATTTCTTCACTGAAAGAGGGGTGAAGTATTGGAATAGGCTGCCCAGGGAGGTGGTGGAGTCCCCATCCCTGGAGGTTTTCAGAAAAAGGGTAGATATGGCACTTAGGGTGATGGTTTAGGGATAGCAGTTAGTGTAGGGATATCAGTTGGACTTGATGATCTTGAAGGTCCTTTCCAACCCTGAGATGCTTCTGGTTTCTATGTTTCTAATACTGGAAGATTTGGAAATAGCTTACTATTCCTGATGCATGCAGGCAAGGTAATGAAGGGATGAGATCAAATTTGGGCTAATAACAACATATGCTTAGTGATTGTGTGGTCTGGAATGTTTTTCAGAGGGCATTGAGGTACCCAAGATATGTTTTAATCCAGCAACACCATAGGCAAGAATTTACACTGCAAATGAATCTGAATTTGCTGACCACCTGTTCACCCTACCTTAATTCCACCATTACTTTGTTCACAGCCTGTACCAGCCTGGACTACATTCAGGGTTGGGCTCTTCTGTGGCTTGTTCATTGCACTGAATGTCACTGTCATCCTTTCAGGTAGGTAACCTCAGGTGGCCCTGGCTGGCTGCCATGATGCCTTGCTTTGGATATGTTCTCATCATGTCATGTGAGGGCTTGGATCAGAAGCAGGCTGGTCAGGATGTTCTGGGTTCAGTCAGCCTGAGTTGGATCACACTGTTGTGGATCCTCAGTTCTGCTCAGTTACAGGTTGTGGTTTTTCTCATGCTCTTATGTGTGTATTTTGGACTTGGCACTTATTAGGCTTTGTTCTCCTGGTCTCCTCCTCATCCTTGGAGGGATTTTCTGGAGATGCAGCATCCATGGGTGAAGAAAGATCTCTGGTACTGTTCTGTGAACACACAGCCCTCACCTACCCTGAGAGAGGTGCTCACAGAGCTTCAGTTATGCATGATGCTGAATGCCTACAGACAGTGAGAGCAACCATAGAGCCATGTGAGCACTGTGCCACTTGGGGCATTTCCATGTAGCAGTTTCTGAGATTTCATTGCTTAGTGCCAATAATGGAATTAATTGATTGCTTCCTTGGTGACAGATTTGGGCAAGATTGTTTCAAAGCTACAATATGTTATTGTGTATCTCAGGCCTTTGTTTTATTCTTCTCTGTGCCTTCTGAGTTTGGACTCTGGTGAGAGTAAAAGGCATGTTAGTACTGTAGATGCAGAGACAGTGCTTGATCACAAGTGGCTTTGCTAATGGTGTGTGTGATTCTGTAGTGTTGGAACTTGCTTAAGCAGTACAAAGGAAAAGGTTTAACAAATCAAGGTCTGAGCTCTTGCATTAGGGAAAGTCCATGGCTGTGTTTTTTGACTTCAATGATTTTTTGATCCGATGTTTCTGTAGTTGGATCTAGTTATCTCTTGGGATAAAATGTCTCTGAGAAGCTGTTTGCAGTGCTTCCCATTTGGTCTTGCTGTGGTAGAGGCAGAAAGCTGACCCATCTGTGTGAAGGCTCTCTTTAATGTGTGGAAGATGTTCTTTACCCATCCTATCTTTGTTGTTTTTTCCCCTGTTAGTTATGTGTTTGATCTCTGTGTGAGGGGCAAATATGCTTGAAGCCAGTTGTGGTTACTTTATGGCTCAGTATTGAGAATGGAAAAGTGACAAGAGTTCTGAGGATGAATTCATAAAAGTAATTCTATTTCTAAAGCAGCTATTACAAACTTAGTGTGACTAATAGGCATGTTTGTATCAGCAGACATGATCTGCTATCTGTGCTTTACCTCAGACACTGGGCAAAAACTGTATTCAAACTGCCAAGTGTGTTGTTTGGACTGGATGTTTTACTTGGCTAACCCCTCTACTGCTTTTGTTCAATTGTTTTTATGGTCTGACTGACCAAGGCAGCATTTGAGGGTTGTATGTGTTAAATCTGTAAAATAGCATTGGAACATGACTGTAACTGCTTTCCTGTTGCCTGGTTTTAAAACTAGAACAGCAGTATTTCAGAGATGAATTCATAGTAACCTGGGGGCTGTTCAAAGCTGCAGATGCTACAGGTGGATCCCAGGAGGGTGTCACCCTAACAACTAGAAAATGTGAGGGCTCACTGTTTCTGTATCAGCTTTCCTTGGGGCCAAGCTGAGGTGTAACTGAGCTTGAAAGTCTATGGAAATGGGCATGTGTTTTATTAACCAGAAAGCTGTAAGATTTCATGTAAACTCTCCAAACTCATCCTGTAACAGTGCCCTGTCTCTTGTTTGAGAATTAGGCTGCAATGATGTTGGCCACCAGGGACATCTTCCTCACTGAGCACCTTGTTCAGAGGCTGAAGGCTCAGACCCTAAACTAGATAGGGTCTTCATGGCAGAGGAGAGAATATACAGAAATACTCTGAGCCATATCTGGTAATATCTCAGCTGTTCCTGCTGTTCAGTATCTGCTTTTTCTCCAGATCCAGCTACTGTTCCACACTGCTGTTATGATCTCCTACCACCCTAAGAGTCCAGAGATAAGATTGGTGGGTGTTAGCTGTGGAAGTCCTATGCTATACTGTCCTATTGAACTGTGTTCACTTCAGGATGGGCACTTGGCTGGATGCTCTGTCTCAAACAGCACCTTTGTCCTGTTCTTGTTTCTTATTTTGTCCTGCTCATTTCTTATCAAGTATTTTGGAGGCTACCCTGTCCTGTTTGGAAGCACCTCCTTTAGTTTTATCTGCAGGCATTTCAGATCAGAATTTGAAATGCTGCTTTGCAGTTGCCTATTTGACTCATTTCCTTCAGCTTCTTCAGCATGTCTGGCCTTTCTCTCCAAAATTTGCCTGAACCCAATAGTCTCTGTAAGCTTTAAAGCAACAGTTCTTGAGTCCTTTTTCCTTGCATCTTGTTTCTCCTTCATTTTATGTAGTCTAAAGTACATATGCTGCACTCATGAAGCTTCTTATGGCTATGTTTTCTCTGAAGAGAAGTTTGAAAACCTTGGTGCCCTAATGGAGACAGGAAGGTTTGTGGGAATAAATTCTTAGCATCAGTTCTGTACAACTGCATATTCTGTTCTTTCTCCTCTTGAAAGGCATGTGGGTGAGAAACACAAAATGAAACTGAAGTGGAAGATTCAAATCACTTGTATTTTCTTTGTGCTTGTCTCAAAAAACCTGTATGGGGCAACTGAGGGCTGGTGTTTTGCAATGAGGCTTGTGCTAGAGAAAGCTGCTGCTGAATAAGGCTGCTACTTGTTTGGAAATAAGCAAATATGTTTCCAAAAACCCTGAAGACTGAACAAAGGAAGGAACAGGCTTCCCAGTATTGCTGCCTTGGTTTGGGTTTTCTGTTTGGGTGTGGCTGGATATTGTATTGCTGATTATGAATATGGATTCCATTACAGCTGTGTCGAGCTCGGTGATGAGGCACAGTTTAGCATTGTTTTAAGTGGTGTAAATGGTGCTTCTTGGTTTTGTGGGGAGCTGAAGGATTTGTGAATCTGGCTGCTGGGATTTCACCTCCATTAAAGCAGAACATTTGAGTGCATATAGTCACCATGGATGCTAGTGCTGTCCCTTCTGCCTGTAGTGTGAGCCAGGGGACTTAAGATACTGCTAATGGCCCAACTACACCAGCTGCAGCCTTGGTTTTCCCCAGTCTGCTCCTGAATACTCTCAAATACTCCTAAATCCTCTGACAGCCCAGGCAAAAAGTCCTCCACTTGCTGGAATAGGTAGGTGGGTAGGAGCACACTCTGTTCTCACGGGGCACAGCATCTGAGAACCAGCATAAAGCAGTGGAGCACAGACATGAGTTTGTCCCTATGCCAGGCAGGGCGGGGGGTTGAAACTAGATGATCTTTGAGGTCCCTTCCAACTCTTGATTATGATTTGTGCTATTGCTAAGGTCTTTTTGGTTTTGTCTTTGCCAGGTGTGGCTTTTATAGAGGGACCAAATGTGTGGCCACTGGTGAGAATCTATCGAGGTGGCTTTCTGCTGATAGAATTCCTCTTTCTCCTGGGTATCAACACCTATGGCTGGAGACAGGCTGGAGTCAATCACGTCCTCATCTTTGAACTCAATCCCCGCAGCAACTTGTCCCATCAACATCTCTTTGAGGTAAGCAGAAGAGATTGCAGGAGTGGCTTGAGCTGGCTGGGTGATGTATCAGGAGGAGAAACCCTGCCCTGTTTTCCTGCCAAGGAGTTGTAATACAATTAGAAGAGGAAGTTGCTGAAGTCTGATTAGATTACAGGGTTGAGCACTGCTCTCCCTTTCCTTATAATGAGAATTCATTGTAGGTTTGGAAGCTGTGTTTTCAGAAGGCATCGATGTGGTTTCTTTTGTTTTCTATCTTTCTATAGATTGCTGGTTTCCTGGGGGTTTTGTGGTGCCTGAGCCTGCTGGCATGTATATATGGTCAGTTTGCCTACATCCCTATGCAGGTGAATCCACTCATCTTGTATGGCTTCATGTTGCTTTTTCTCATCAACCCTACCAAAACCTTATATTACAAGTCCCGTTTTTGGCTGCTCAAACTGTTGGTAAGTCTCAAACCTGATTTAAATGAATACATTTTTCATTAAATGCTGTAGCTGAGCAGTAGCAGTAAACTATATACAAGCATCACTAATCTTCAGGGAAGAGGGGTGCTTGTGCCCCTGTGTATTCACTGCACAGACCTGATTGAGTATGGGCTGCAAAGAAATGGTGGTGAAGCATGGGTTTGCAGAAGCAACTTCTGCTTGTCTGTAGCAGCCTGTCATTATCTTTGTATTGCAGGTAGCTACTTGTTAACCTTTCTCTAGACAACTGGAAGCATGCTTTTGCACATAGAGAAACACTCATATCTTTGCTTGTTTATTCCCTAATGTAGCAAAAGAGTCTGATTAGGGTTAGAGGGCTCAAAGGCAAGGCTGCATGGGTGAGCCCAAACTGGCTGAGTGCCTACATTGAGAGGCTTCACTCATGGAATCTTATCAAAAGTTACTGCTTATAAAATTATGTTCATGGCTGGGGTGTTTCTCAGCAAATCTGTTTGTGGTCTTAAGCTATTTATTTCAGACCTACCTCCTGTTTCCCAGGTAAGAGACATCTGGTAAATTGAATGTGACTGTGCCTGCTTTTTCAGTGTTCCAGTTGTAGAGGAGAGCTCCAAAAAAAAATAGTTTTCATACTTGTTGGATGGCTCCTCAGTTTCTTCCCAAATGGCTGTTTCACATGTCCATCTCCACCCTGGATCTCCTTTTAAATTGGCTTTGATGAAGTTGGTTCCCTTGATATTCTTGCTGGAACAGCTCTGAAAGCATCAGGTTTGGCTGGTGATGTTATTCCTAGAGTCATTTTCATGCCAATTAAAGCAATTGGCTCTATCTGGAACATGACAAGAGTGAAACACAGAATCATGCTTCAAGCAGGTGTGTGCAGGTAGAGACACAGCTAGTTAACCTCTGTACCTCTGTTATTTGATTTGCTAGCTTACCACTGTTTCAGTTTCTTCCTTTTTTGCCTTTCAGCATCCAGCCATCTCTCACAGAGGTACCTTTAGCCCCAAGCCTCATTAGTCTTCCTGCTGTCCCTTGGTGCTAGGTGAAGCATTGGCAGTGCTCTTAACTGTGTGAGCAATAGCTGTGCTAATTTACCTTAATACCTTAACAGGGTAAGATTCTCAGTCTTGGCAGAGCTCTTGGGCAGTTTCTAGCACCTGCTCTGTCCCAGCTGTCTCTAGTCTATGCTGCAGTCTGCAATGCAGGAGTACCTTGGGGTATGCAGAGGCCAATTCATCCCAAGGTCTCCTGGGGAAAAAAGCTTCATCAAAATGCAAGATCACCTTAATGGTGGAAAATGACACAGTACCTCTGACTGTGTGTTGTGTGGAAGGGGCAAAAAGAGGCCAGGCTAACCACAGTAAAGAGGAGCTGTTAGGCTTTTCTAATTTCTGGTGTAGGTAATTGGCCCTCTGGGTGTAGTTTATTTCTTCCTGCAGCCACCAGCAGCTATCTGGGTGAAAGGAGGTTTAAATATCACAGTTCTTAGTAAGAACTCTGCTGGTCACACAGATTTTGGGTTGGTGGGTGTTTTTCTTCACAAGCTTGGTATGTTTTGTTTCTGGTCAGAATGAAGTCTGACATATTGGGTGTAGCAGAGCAGTACTTATTGGCACCTTCAATTTGTCTAGAACCATATCAGGAGCATACTTCAGTGTGTTGTAGCATTTTCTGTTGGATCTAGGAGACTTACTGTATCTACCTGTGATCATAGACTGGGTTGGGTTGAAAGGGACCTTTAAAGGTCACCTAGTTCAACCCCCCCTGCAGAGAGCAGGGATATCTTCAACTAGATCAGGTTGCTCAGAGCCCAAAACACCCTGACCTGGAATGGGTTCCAGGGATGGGACCTCTACCATTTCCCTGGGCAACCTGGGCCAGTGTTTCATCACCTTCAGCATAAAAAAAATTCTTCCTTGTATCTAGTGTAAAATCTCCAATCTTTTGGTTTAAAACCATTACCAACTGCTTGTTGGTACTCAGGGGTGGGATCTCTTTTGATAATCCCTGGGGGACTGCAAGTTACATCTGAACTGATCTTCCTCTAAAAGAAAAAGTAAGTTATTTAGCCCATAGTAAGTTTAATTCCCTTTCCAGGCTCCTTTCTCTTGCCTTCATGCTTAGGTGAGGATTCTTTGCCCCTTTGCTGCTGGAGGAGAAGCCCATGAGTGCACTTGTGTAGGCTGAGGAGAGCAGCTTGCTGTGAGGAATCTGATCTGAGCTCAGGGGATGGCACAGCGTCTGCATGCCCACGCTCTCTGCAGGGAGCCTGTCTGTGAGAGGTGAAAATCTAGGGAGAGTTTAGCTCCAGCTCAAATATCTAACATCTCAGCACTTACTCAAACTGCAGTGCTCAGCACCAGGAAGTCTGTGCTCAGATGGTGGAACTGTTGATCTGTAATTGCAACGGAGGTTCAACTCCAGCTTTTGGTGTTTTATGACTTTATTCTCGCAGCCCATCTTCTCCAGAGGATGCTGCAGACGCTTCTCAGCTTGGGAAGTGAGGAGTTGGTGTAGCTGGGCTGCAAGTCCAACTGTGCCTGGACAGTGCACAGCAGCAGTCAGAAACTACAGTGCCTGGCATGTGGGCTCAGGAGAGTTCAAATGGCAGCTCAGGTTCTTGAGGATAGCTGAGTGACATGCCAGTGCCTTAGAGCTAAGTTGTGGGCGTATCTGCTGGCTCCTCATCTGCTTCCACTCTCTTAAAAGGTTTATGCTGTCTGGGAGTGCCTAAGTGTCTCTCCCTGGATTAAATAACAACATGGACTTGATTAATTTCTTCTTTCTTTCAGAGAGACCTATCTGTAAGTCTGTTACCACATTGCATTTCTTTTAGTTAGTCTTTGTTCATGGATAAAGAAGGAAAGGGTCTGTGATGAAACAGGTAAAGATAGTAAGAGGGTTGGTAAAACACAGGAAGGACCTTTTGCAAAGGAAAGCTAGTGTGGCTTCTTTGACCTCTGCAGAAGGTGTTCTGCAGCTGATTGGCTTCGAGGACAGACCTCTGTAAAAATGGCTGTTCCTGTTAGGGCCTTTGTGATGGATGCCATCCTCCATGAGCGCAATACTTTCTGGGTCAAGATTCATATCTGCTTCATGCCACTTAATCTTAATCCCCTATTTAGCTTTGAAATTTAGGACCAGAGCCTTAAATTGGCATTAGAAGCTGATGGGAATGTATCAGTCCTTTCCTGAGTTTCTGTCCCTGAGTACCCTGTGGGTTAATAAGGAGAGCAGTGTAGAAGATCAGTGTTAGCCTCTGCTTTCATGAATGTAAAGGTTCATAAATCCCTGCAGTACTGGATGGCAGACTGCTGGCACTGTCTCTGTGAGAAATTGGCTGTTAGTAACCATAACTAACTGGGTAGAGAGAGCTCTAATCAAAGGTAATGGGCCATGAAAACTGTCTGGTTGGGAAGTAGTAAAACTGCTGTTGAAGCTGTGAGGGAAAGTGGCCTGGGATTGAGTGGGAGTCTAATTGACAGGCAATAGGATTTCCTTGGCCCTTTCTGTAACTCTTTCCCTGCTAGAGGCTTTGGTGGATCCAGCAGTGACAATCATCACTTCTACAACTTCTAACACCCAAGAGCAACTAATGGTTAAGGAAATCAAGCCATGGTCAGACTCATGGCCATGCTGAGGGCCTATAGTCTAACTGACCTTAAGGGTGAGGCAGAAAGCAAGTGTGTAAGATGTCCATAGACGTGACATCAATGCCTGAAAGAAAGCACTGGTCAAAACGAGGACCAGCAGGAGAAATGGAGCTTTGTAGAGTTCTTACATGGAGAAAGAGCTTACTGAGAGTGTCTTGGATGGAGCTTGGGTGGAGGAGACTAGGCTCTTCTTCCTGTAAAAGAAACAAAAAGGTGGAGGAGGACATGACAGGCTGAGGGAGCTGGGATTGTTCAGCCTGGAAAAGAGAAGGCTTCGGGGGGACCTAATAGTGACCTTCCAGTACCTGAAGGGAGCTTCCAAAAATGCTGGAGAGGGCCTGTTTACAGAGGCCTGTAGTGAAAGAACAAGGGGTAATGGTTCTAAGTTAAAGAAGAGTAGATTTAGATTAGATAGTAGGAAAAAGTTCCTTGCCATGAGGGTAGTGGAACATTAGAACAGGTTGACCAGGGAGGTGGTTGAGGCCCCATCCCTGGAGGTATTCGAAGTGAGGCTAGACAAGGTTCTGAGCAGCCTGATCTAGTTGGGGATGTCCCTGCTCACTGTAGGGGGTTTGGACTAGATGACCTCTGGAGGTCCCTTCCAACCCAGATGATTCTATGAATAGTTGCATACAGGAGGAGGAAAGCAGGACTGTTCTTTGTACTAAAACTGAGGAGACAGTTGCCTTTTTTTCTTGTCAGCAGCAGCAAAAGGTCAGCAATAAATCTTGAAGCTTTTCTGTTGTTTCCATATTTGTTCAGTGCTGTGATGCCCTGCCATTGCATTTAGATGGCTTTGACACTATCTGATGAATTATTCCTTTCTTTTTCTTTCCCTGACAGTTTCGAGTGTTCACTGCTCCCTTCCACAAGGTAGGCTTTGCAGATTTCTGGCTGGCTGATCAGCTCAACAGCCTGGTTGTGATACTCATGGACCTGGAATACATGATCTGCTTCTACAGCTTTGAGGTTCAGTGGGAGGACAATGCAGGACTTCTGGCAAACACAGGTAGAGTGATTCTGGCAACCCAGGTGTACGTGGTCAGAATGACCTGAGAAACACTGAGCAAGGCAACTTCATAGTCATCTGTCTGCTTTGAAGAAGGTTACCAGTGACAGAGGAAATGAAATAATTGGTATTTCTTGTAAACACAGCATTAGAGAGATTCTGCCCTTCCTTACTGCCATCCAGAGAAATGAAATTTCACTTCTGGGTTCATTTCCTAATCCAATCACTTGGCATGATGTGTGTATTCATCAGAGAACTTAGACACAGCTCTTCTCCATTGCAAAGAGAAATCCATTTTCCTGGCATTGTTGGTTTATTTCATAGTGGTTTAACCACCTTTTTGCTTTTAGCCTGTTCCTGTTGTTCAGCCTGAAAAAGAGTTGCATGAGCTTGTTAACCACAATGTTCTGTGCTGTAGGCTGCTTCTTACAGGCTCTGACACAGTGCCCTGAAGCAAGAGGAGATGGAGAAGCTTCCTTGGAGCTTGTTAGTGCCACCCCTTATTTAATCAGAGTTGATGCTCCGACACTGGGGTTGTGCGTGCTCTGCCACTTCTTCCTAGCCAGAAAAACCACAGAGTTGGCATATGGGTTTGGACTTTGGCCTTCCCAGGGTCAAAACAGGACCTGTCTCCTCCTAGCTCAGGCTGTTGTCTTTCCACTTGGAGCAGTGACTGCTGGCAAATCAGCTGAAAGACTTTGCAGTGTGCTTCAATAAGTGTCAGTGTTCACGTTGTTCTGCCAGCCTGTCTGATCTTTCTCCTCCCTCTGAGACAGTGTTGCAAGTAACTCTTTATTTATTCAAAATGCTTATTTATTGTCATTTATCAAAAACACAAATGAAATCAATCAAGCAACCCTGTGTTGTCCTCTTCCAAGCTAATAACTTGCTTCCATTAGTCTCTCTAAGAAACCAGTGTTTGTTAGTGAGGTGTTTGCCTTAGACATGCTAAGAATGCAGCATGCTTGGGGGACTCCAGGCAAAGCTGGAGTTTTCCTGGTCATTTCCTCAGTAGAAGGAAGGCTTTCCAATAGCAGGGTGGGGCACAATGTCATGTTGGTGCAGTTGTTTCTCACCCCAGTCCTTGAGGCCAGGAGTATCTATGCCCTGGCTTTGTTGGGTTTCAGTTTCTTGGTTTTTAAAGGCAAAATAACAGCACCACCACCGTGAAAAAAACCCAAACCAAACACCAAACTCACACTGAAGTCTCTTGTTTCCTATTACAAGAAAAATGGATCAAGGACATCTTGGGCAAGGTAGTCTTCTGAAGCTGTCCTGTAGAGTTTGGATGTGCTCTTCCATTTCTGCAGAACAATTCAGTGTCAGAGGCCTTTTGTAATTCCATAGTTAATTTGATTATTCACAGCAGTAGCAACAGCACAAAATGAATCTAGAACCAGATTATTTCTGATCTTCTTGCATGTTAGCTGTACTGGCAGCAGTGGAAGAGTTAGGTGAAGATCTGTCTGGATGTGTTATTGATGTCCTGTCATCTGAGTACTTCCAAGATGGAGTAAAGGGCTTCAAGAGACTTTCTGGTGTCGAGGTTCTTACTGTCCTGAGTGCATGGGTGTGCCTAAGCATAAGACATTGATGTGGAGTCATGTAATGTCATGTAATACTACAGAAAGGAATTCTGAAACTTACTGACTCTTTGTCTCTGCAACTTTCTTCCAGATAATCAGATTTGTTACAGCTACTCCTACGGAGTGAGAGCAGTTGTCCAGTGCATCCCTGCTTGGTTGCGATTCATCCAGTGCCTGCGCCGTTACCGTGATAACAAACGGGCCTTTCATCTGGTTAATGCTGGAAAATATTCCACCACCTTCTTTGTGGTGACATTTGCAGCCCTCTACAGCACTCACAAAGGTATTCATTCTTTGGGAGAATCCTTGGCAAGTTATGGGCTTTGCTTGTTACGTGGGAGAAGATCAGAATAGGGCATCCCATTGGAGTGTGAACTGTTGGTACCTATGGAAGATCTCAGTGGAAGGCAAAGGCCTGCCTAGCTTGCAAAGGCTGCTTTAAGATCTTCTTTAGGTGTTTTTCACATACCTGGTCTGTTTACAACTGCCCTTCTGGAGTGTGAGAGAGAATTTTCAGGTTGAAATACCTGTCAGTTTTTGCTGTGAAGGGAAGTTGAATGGGAAATGTATAAGGGAAGGGATAACATAGGCAATACTTCTCCCTTGGCATTCTACCCTGGATCATCTGAAGGCCAGTCCATCATTCCTAAATGTGGAGAGATGTGCACAGGGCTGGGAAAGTGCCCTCTTTTGATTTTTCTTGTGTGATTTTATCCATGTTTTTTCTGCAGCTCATAGAGAGCTGTTTCCAATCCATTTAACTGCAGATCGAGCTCTGATCCCTGAAGTTCCCCATCTCCCTGGAAACGACAATTACTCCACTCTGCTCTTGTTCTGAAGAAAAAAGCTTTTAGTTTCTGCACTTCAGGCAGTCACCCTGCCTTTCATTGTTCTGAACTCCTAAGAGCTCTATTCTTTTCTTTGAACAGATATGCCTCCTGTACCTCCAGAAATTAGCAACCCCACACGCTGTCAGCCATTACTTACCCTGAAACATGGTTGTGGCAGGGCAGGGAGAAGCGTTCATGGCCTGCTTGTAGCGACCGTGCTGGTTTATTGGGGGGGGGTGGCAGGCTTGCTAGAAACCTTCCTGTGGCCATCACATGCCTGTTTTGACATAGCTGGGCCTGAGGTCACACCAAAACATTTCTCAAGCCTTGTGTTTTTGTGCAAGCTGGCTAAAGGCTGGAAGTCAAGTGCTCTCCTATCTGGAGGTACAGGCAGACGTGGCACAGGAGCATCAGTGATCGAGGCAGCTTCTGGCCCCTGCTGTGCATCTCCTCCCCCAGAACTTGCTCCCAGGTTAATTTGTTTGCTCAGTGAGGTTCTGCAGTTTTTCAGTTCACAGAATCACAGAATGTTAGGAGCTGGAAGGGACCTGGAAAGATCATCTAGTCCAACCCCCCTGCCACAGCAGGAAAGCCTACAGCACCTGGTATTCCCAGGCAGTCTCCCATCCAAGTACTAACCGGGCCCGACCCTGCTTAGCTTCCGAGATCAGACAAGCTCAGGCATTCTCAGGGTGCCTGTGTTCCAGCCCTGCGGTCCAGTTAGTCACCACCACCAGACCCTGAGATGAGACAGATACAGATTGTCTGGCTATAGTCACTGTTTGTACCCTTTTATATGCAGTGCCTGCCTTGGGGAGGCTGAGTAATGCCTCTCCCTCCTGGTGGGGAACCCTCTAGCAGAGCCTTCTGTGGGAAGGCTGGGGGAAGTTTGGAACCAAGAGGAAAACCAGCACCTCTCCAAATGTCCTGCTGAAGAATTTGACCTCTTTCTACTCCCCTTGAAGCTTGCAACCACGCCACTACTGCTGACCCTCGTTCTCCTTGCTGCTGTATATAACTGTTTGCTCTTCAAGGCTGTCAGGGAGTGGATTGTAACGAGGTGTTTATGAGCCAGGCACAGGGCTTGTTCTAATTGCTGAGATGTTCATGACTCCCAGCTTTTGTCCATCCAGTTTTGTCCGTGGGAGTCAACAGCACATAGTTGTTGGTATAGTACCAAAACATTTGGAAGCTTCCTGGCCCTTGGAAATTCCATGTTAGCACAGATCTTGTAAATGTTGCTGTGCCTGAGCTTGGAGCAGTTTTTCTGAGGGCTGCTGAAAGACCTTGCCTTGTGTCTTCTCAACCCTGTGGGCCCATCCTGCCATAAATGCACTTTGCAGTGTGCTGTACCTCTTCAGAATCCAATTTTATCTCTGTGCTTTACATAGTTTCTCAGTTCCTTTTGAACTTGGAATCAGATGGTCTGTCATCAAGTTGTTGTGATGTTATGGTTGAAAATAGATGCACTGCTCACCCACACCTTCTGTGTGTCTGCTGAAGGATAGCAGAGACAAACACCCATCCCTTACCTACAAAACATCTGTTGGGGGCTAGCTGCTTCCTTTGAGAAAGCAAGCACTGCCCAAAACAGATGTCAAATTGTAAAAGATCCTTGCTGCTTGGACTTGCTCTAAATTGCAAGAAGTAAGCTGTTAGTTGCTGTGGTAAGAGGAGTTTTATTCAAACAGTCTTTGCAAGCCTGTGACTTCCACCTCTGGAATGACAGCTTTTGGCTGGCAGGATGAGAGGATGATTGGTGGCCTTTTCTTAGGAGGTCAAGGAATGTTTACCAGTGCCTGTTCTCCACGTGGGACTCTTGGGGATGTCTCAGCCCTCTGGAAAGGCTTGTCTTCCTCCCTTCATTTGAACATTGAATAATGGGTAGGTTTTTAGCTCACATCTGCCAGCTGTTTGGAGGTGGACTGTGTGGCTAGGAGAACATGCTGGTGCTGAAAGCCAGCAAATTTGTACATTTAGAGCACTGACAGCATTCTTGTGCTGTGTTTTCATATGCTTGCTGGAGAACAACTCAGACTAAACAAATGTACAAATGCCTCCTTACTGTGTTGAAGTGATGGATGCTGCTTCTAGTCATATCCCCAGCAGTGTTCAGAGCCAGGTTGGGTGGCACTCTAGGCAGCCTGCTCTAGTGGGTGGCATCCCTGCCCATGATGATCTTTAAGGTCCTTTCCAACCCAAACCATTCTATGATATGTGGAACTCCCTTCTCCAAACCTCCTGTGGTGAAGGATTCCCCCCAAGTAACCCTGTGAGTTGTGTGCTTTTGAGGGCTATCTCAGTTTCCCCAAAGTATCACTCTTTAATAATTCAGGTGGTACATAGTTCTGATTCTTCTCTCAGAGAAGCCATTTGTTTAGGCTTCCTCTTTTTGATTCAGATGCAGAAGGACATTTTCTCTGCTAATTGCAGTTGGGATGTTAGACCAGGAAGATATGGAAGTAAACTTTGTTAGGTTTTTTCTCTCCCAAACTTGCAACCCTGTTGTCCTGGAACCAGGCTAGTTTGTAGAGTTAACTCCAAGCTGTCATCCTGATGGTGAGTTATGATCTGCATTAGTGAAGCTGACATGGGAGCAGCAAGCCCACAACATAAGGCAGTGGAGCAGGCCACAGTGAGGTGAACCAGTGCCAACTCAAGCTGCCCACCTCACCATGGCTCAGAAACACAACCAGGTTGCAGGGAGGACAGCAGCAACCCAAGGGCAACTGTTGCTGAGCTCCCAAAGGAGAAATTCTCAGTGTTTTCCTACTGCTAAGTGAAGAGGAAGCAAAGGCCACGTTGTTCTGTAAATAGAGTCCTGCAAGGTATGTTTGCACAGGCAAATGAGGCATATCTGTAACTCTGAGCTACCCAGCAACCAGAGTGTGTGCTGCTGGGTCCTGCCTGCTTGCAGCACGGCTGAGCAGGAGCCTCTGCCCACCCCCCCAGGGCTCTTTCCTACCCTTGCTTTGCACTGAGGAGTTCAGCACTTGCATTGACTTCCCTGGCAGTGCCAAGCAGCTTTCCCCAGAGCTAGCCAGCTGAATATTTTATTGCCTTGTTTAATCCCTAAGGAAACCTATGTGGTGCTGGGGAAACAAATGATTAATCCCGAGTCTGCAGCAGAATATTTAGCCCAAGTGCAGTGTTATTTTGACACACAGCTACTTTTTGCAGTTCTCATTCTGCCAAAAGCAGATGGGCTTTTCTTGACAAGTGCACCAGTATAGCTGCTTCTGCTTCAGTCCATCTTGCTATAGCATTCCAGGGATCCCCTCTTGTGTAGAAGGTGCAGTGACATACCTAGAAGAGCCAGCCTGGGTTTCATTCCCCACTCAGACCTGGTTCAGGCTCTGTAAGGTAAGATTGTTATATTTATGTGTTCAGCTCTTAGGAGAAACAGTGCAGCTGAAGTTGTGTTGTGCTACTCTGATGGCTCCTTAATCTTCATGCATGATTTATGCTTAAACTTTATTCTTTCCAAAATGAGATGCATCTTGCTTTGGCTACTCTCTGTCACTTTTCTCTTACCTCAACACCATTTGTTCATGTGGTGTCATACTTAGCTCACATAGAATATAGTTTTAGCTTCTGTGCTTGAAGAACTGATCTTCTTAGAGTGCTTTGTACTCTTCCACCTTCCTTGTTTTGTGGGATTTGCTCTTTAAGCATGAACATTTGTGTTTACCATGGGGTTTTTTTCAGGAGCACTTTACTGAGCTTAAGCACAACTACTGAGTTAGAGTCACCTGTGTGGGATTTTATCCTTTCACTGCAAGACAATTTATGCAACTCTTCATGGTCAGTTTGGTTTACAGACCATATTTAATGAAATTGTTGTGGTTTGGGTAGTATCCAGCTATTTCTTTACCTCTGAATTGTTCCAGAGTTAATCATCTAGCCTGGAAACTTGAGTAAGCATCTCTCCTTCCATATACTGTTTTCATGCCCTTTCCAGCTGCTCCAAATAAGAGTGCTAAACACTAGCTGGCATGGGCTTGGAAGCACCCTGGAGAGCCCTAGGTTGGTCTAAGATGTAACTGCCACACACCGTCTCATTAAACAGCTCAGGAAATTGACAGTAATTAAAAATACAGAGGTTAACTAAATAGGGCTGTCTCCAAAGAGTAGTGCTTCTGCCTGTGTTCTCATCACCACTTCAGAAACAGGCTTTGCTGATGAGCTCATGTACAATTTGGGGTGGTTTTTTTTAAAGCCAGTGTAAGAGACAACTCTGAAACTCCTTGCTTTGCCAAGGAATGGAGATGTGAACTGTCATCCTGTGATGAATGGGCTTTTGCAGGAAGGTGTTGGACCACCCCTTACTAACAAAGAGGTTCCACCAGGCCTCACCAGATGAAGATGAATGGGAAACATGCTGCTGTTTGAAAGCACAGTGGAAGATTCTCATGTCTCCCAGCTGCTGCCTGCTCCTCGTTAATCACGATGCCTTCGGCAGTAGCCAGTGGTGATACTGCCTGGGATAGCCAGCTTCTGCTGGAACAGATCACTGCTTCTCCCATCACAGGGGTGCTGTGTCCCACCACAGCACCCCTGGGGAGGGCTGTGGCTTCCAGGTGAAGGGTAGTGATGCACAGCAGGAACAGGGAGAGAGAGGATGGTGGTGACATCACACCGTTGCGCTGGGAGTTGCAGGAGGATACCTGACTGCACTCCGGCTCTGCTCTTTCTTCTCTGCTGGCTGAAGGACTAGAAAGTAGGTTGTGTCACTTAGTTCTTGTTGCTACCAGGTTAAAAAGCTGCAGAGTGCAACCCCTGTGGAGTGAATTTGCTGGCAGGAATAATTAGCTCTGATCCTAAGTGCTTACAGCAAGCAAGGAAAACAAGGTGATGTGAGAACTGGGACTAAAAGGAGTTTTAGAGAAGCCAGACATTGGTACAACAGCTTCTAGTACCTCAACTGAGCAATGTCATGTCTTTTTTGGAGAGGTGGGGCAAGGCAAAATAAGTGAACTTACAGAGCTCAAGTCCTGACAGAATAAAGCAAGCAGCATTTGTGAGCTCACTAGCTTCTCCCTTGCGTGTCAGCACAAGATCTCCCATCTCTCCCTCTCTTTCTCAGTGCTGGAAGAGCTGTCAGCACTGTGGCAAGCCACCTCATTTGATTTAGGTGTCACAAGAGCTTTGCAGAGTGCTTCAGTGGACTTCTTGAAGTAAAACAAACTTTGTAATGGGATTAACTGGCTTCTTCCTTAGTACTTGCAGTTTTCCTGCAGCTTGCCTTAGCCCAGCAGGGTTGGCAACTTCATCAGGGTGATTATTTGGAGCCCAAACCTGCAACGTCTGTCACATCGCTGTGAGCTAGGATGAATTTTTGTCTGCAACCCTGTCATCCTGTGCCCAGGAGGCCTTCAGTAATGAGTTGTGTTCATTAGCCAGTCTTTTTGATCCTTTCCCTCTGAGCAGCAGCGGTGTCATTAGTGAAGAATTGGAGGCACTGCCATGGGCAAACATTTCCATCCTGGCCTCTGACCTCCTCCCAGCTTTGACGTGGGTCTCTGTGGCACCCTGAGCGAGCCTGGCTTCCCCATGCCAGCTTGTTAGCTCCTCTGATTGCTTAGACATGCATTCTGGTGATGGTGCTTTGGGGTGGAGCTGGGAAGGGTGAGGAGCACCCAGCAGGGCTGCAGCGGGACCACCGTGGCCAGGGTGGAGGTGAGTGAGTGGGGAAGGGGAAATGAGGCAGCAGTGAGCTTGGGAGGGACTGTCAGAGGGGTTTTGGGAACTGCCACCACACCCTGAACATCAGCACAAATGAGGCAAAAGATCCCACAGGGAAATCTTCCCATGCTTTGTAGCTCTCCAGATGTCAAGCAGGACATCCCTGGTGCCAGCAGCTGCACCGTGGGGGAGAGGCAACCTCGGCACCCTGCTGCTGAGTGATTCATGCCTTCACTTCTCTAGATTGCAGCTGACAGCTGGATTTTAATAGCTGGGGTTGGGAAAGTGGCCTAATAGCACTGCTTCTATCACTGAATAGCTGGCAGTGTTAAAGGTGACTGAAGGAGCAGGAATGCTAATGAGTAAGGTGTGAGTGAGAGGGGTGGCCTGCTGATACCTCATTTCATGGGCACTTAAGAGGGGGAAGCCTGACCTTTTTTTAATGGACCATTTTAAGAAAAGCAGCTGATGACATCAGAAGCCATTTTCCTGTCCAGTATATGCAGGTCTGGAGGTCTCAGGTGCTGCAGAAATCTGGGAGATGTGATCATCTGGCAGTTTTGTTGTCGTTGTTGTTGTTTTTGTTGGGGTTTTTGGGGGGTTTTGGTTGTTTGTTTTGTTTTGCTTCTGTTACATTGAAGGAATCTGCTTTGGGATCTCAAAGCACTACAGAGCTAGCAGGTGACATTATGTCCTGATCCCAAAACTGTGCAGCAAAGGCTCTGATTACCATGCTAGTTATTTCTGATTCTGCCTCCAAATATTCTTATTGGCAAAGGCTCAGATTGGAAACCCTAGCCTTCTCAAAGCAGCAATTAAACATCCCCCAAATGCTAGAGGAGCCACCAGCAGAAGAATCAGATCAAATCTCAGGCATGACTGACCTGCTTCCTTCCTTTTTGCAATGAAATCATGTTCTCTTCTTCATGAGATTACAAGCAAGGAGATGGCTGTGCTGTCTGGAAATGAGACACCCTCGCCTTGTCCTACAAACCTAACTCCAGCCTGCAGAGTATTTTTAGTCCAAACACAATTTGGGGATTTCCCTGCTATGCAAATGTAGAATCTTAACTAGAAGAAGAAAGGAGATGTTGCCTCCTGACAGTTCTTCCCTGCTCTGTAGCTTGCTGCTTTGCTTTGAATGGTGCCTGGAGGCTATAGGAGAGGTTTGCAGAATCGAACAGGGAGGTTGTCGGGACCAAAGGGTTGGTATTTGATAAAGCCCATCAGTGCCTGTTGGGGAGTCCTCCCTCTGCTCCTCCAAGTTAGGAGCTTTCTTGCTGCATGAAGTCCACTGTCATATCACAGCTCTGCCATTGATCAGGATTCAATAGCAGTAGGTGCTTGCTGGGAAGAAAGGCAGAGCTGCTGCCGTTTCCTCATTACGATGTATAATTAGGGAGGGTGTGGTAATACTGCACTTCAAGCAGGAAGGTGTTAGATAAATGCTTGGGGATGTCATTCTGAGGGCACTTCTTATCTAGATAAGTCACTTCTGGCTGTCATCCCTCTCCTGTTGTGCACTGGGATGGAGTTAATGGACACACATCCTCCCTGGGCTGAGTGGCAGAATGTGCATGCTCAGTACTCCAGTGTCTGTGCTTGGCTAGCACACTGTAAAGATAGATATATATATATATATTTATATATTTGGTTTGGTTCTGCTTAAGTCTGTGATTGAAAGGCTGGCCATCAAAGGAGACTGAATTCTGCATGCCTTGACCAAGTAGTTTTTAACTGATGCTGGAGGCAGAGCTGCCCTGGCTTGGGTCAGTTCTGTCTGATGTAGCAGGACTTACCTGGCTGTGTTCCCTGATAACCTCACTCTTCTTACAGCTTTTATCACAGCCTTCACCATCAGCAGAAACCACAGCCAGCTGCAGTGACTGACACACCAGGAGTGCTTATCAAGGGCCATTGTGCTCTTATCCAGGTCTTCAATAATACATGGCATTGATTTTTGCTGTGTTGAATACCTTATGGTGTTTACATTCCCCAGAATAATTCAGTAGGGTAAACAGATAGTATTCTTTGGAAGGAAAGTCAATATTAACCACCTTCAGGATAGCATTTGCTGTCTCTCTTTGATGGAAAGCAACCTTTCTCTTGCCTGTTTTTAGAAGAGGCTATAATTTCTGCAGAGTAGTACTTTCTCAGAATGCTAGTCAGATACCCTCTCCCCTGGGGCTGGTTTTGGGATCCAAGATATTGTCTATCAGCAGTTTTTGCAGGCAGTAAATTCTGCTGCTGCAAATGCCTTTGGCTGTTTTCTGGGACTGTGGCCATTCACAGCTTCAGTTCAAAGGTGGAAGCCTTCAATTATTTATCTAGTTGACCTTCTGGAGCAATTTGTGGCTGTGTTTGTGGAGAATGTCTGCTGGAATTGACTTTTATAAGGTAAACTGAGGATGCTCATGGAAATTCTGTGGTGAAGGTTGCAAATGGCTCCTGTGGTATGCTGGTTCCCATCCACTGACAGGACAAGAGGAAACAGCCTCAAGTTGTGCCAGGGGAGGTTTAGATTGGACATGAGGAAAAATATCTTCCCCCAAAGGGTTGTCAAGCTCTGGAAGAGGCTGCCCTTGGGAGGTGGTGAAGTCGCCATCCCTGGAGAGGTTTGAAAAACATGGAGATGTGTTGCTGAGGGACATGGTTTAGTGGTGACCTGGCAGTGCTGGGTTAACAGTTGGACTTGATCTTAAAGGTCTTTTCCAGCTAAAACCCTTCCATGATCCTATGACTTTGTGACAAGCATGGCACTGCAAACTCCAATCACCTCAGACATAGCCAAACACCTCCACCTCCAAGGCATGGTCGTGTGACCATGTATTGACATGTGATCCCTTACTGAAAGATGACCATCAACAGAGAGGGTAAAGCTGCCTGTGTAACTTCACATGCAGAGGTTTTGTGCTGGTGGTGGTTTGTCCTGAAGGTGCTGCTTTCAAGAAGTGTAGCCTAGGAACTTACTACATGGTTGTGCCCTTTGGAACATCAAGTAGGAAGGTCCTTCATGCACCTCTTGCTGGTGTACTGGCAGTTGTACTGCCAAAGGTTTGCTGCACACAGTGGGATGGTGAAGACTTGGTCTTTTTTCCCCCCTCTTGGAGAGTTTGAGATCTACCAGGTGGCCAGACTGCTTCTCTCTCATCATGACACCATCCCTCTCTAATGGTTTTTCATGGTTTCTAGCACATCATTAAACAAAGCAAAACCACCAGATGAAACAGTTCCTGTTGAAATAGACCCTGACATCATCATACATATGCACTGCTCTGTATTACTCCTGAACAAACAGGCAGGCCAGGGGTAGATGGAGCCTCTGGGCAGAATATGAATGCCTTGATTTTCTAGCCCCCTGAGCAGCAGTGAAGAGGGCCACTAGGACCAACCAGTGGAGATTGAGATATAATTGCTTGCCTAGAGCAGTAACATATTTCTGTACACTAGCTGAATACCAATGAGGGCAGAAGGAAGGAAGGTATCAAGCAGAATTGCAGGCAGGATGAGTGATTAAAGGAAGGGGGGACTCAAAGGCCAAGGCTGAAGACAATAGGCTAGCTCTGATTAGAGCCTTTTACCAGGGAGGGATTTGGGTTTTTAATGGATTTTTTCAGGAGCTGAATAGACTGCAGAGCTGGTTGATGAGAAAGCAAGCAGGAGCCAGGGGCAAGCAGCATGACCCCAGGTGCTCCTGAAAAGACCCCTGCAGAGATGGGGACAGACAAAGGGAGCTGAGAGCAGGATAACCTAACTATAAGCAAGCAGACCCTTTCCAGGTTGATGAGGTTAATGCCACAATATTTCTTACTTGCCCTTTTTTCTTCCTCACACTCCTCCTATCTGTTGCACACAACAAGCTTTAAGGCAATTTAGATTAAAGCAGCATAAATCTTTGCCATCACCTTCCTATGTCGTTACACACTTGGGATACTGTTTTGTTAGTCCCTTGTGTAGTTAGAGATGATAGTCAGGGGCCAGACTGTCCCCTCCATGACCAGAGAACTCTGAAGGAGCACCCAGCAATGCCACTTCAGTGCCTTTCAGCCCTATACCTGCAGGGCATGGCTCATGCAGGGGATGGGGCCAAAGGCATGGCAATGGATGGTGTTGTCTGTGTTGCTTTCTCCATCTCTGCTCCATGAAGATGTGGAGTAAGACTGGGTTCATTTGAATTCTGTCCTTAAGGGGGAAAAAAAAAACCCAAGCTAGCATGCCATAAGCCTCAAGCCTAAGCCACCCATAGGAAGCATGCAGCCTCACAGGGGTAGGGTGGAGCTTTGAAAGCATTTAACTCCTTAACTGCCTCTGAATTATCATTGAAGATCTGGTAGTGGGAATTAAACATGGAGATCTAGTGAGCTAAGAAGAGGTAAGGCTTAGAGACACAGGCTTAGTGTCTCTGGGTCACTGAATGTCAGCATCAGCCTTTTCTTCCTGAAATAAGGTGCTGGAGGCTTGGGAGGAGCTGATGGAGGAGAATGAAATCTTGCAACAGAGCCTTAATTGCTAAGCTCCAAACCCCTCACCTCTGTCCTGCTTAGTTGGCAGCTGCACTTCAAAAATGAATGGGAGAGGTGGTTTCCAAGCAGCAGCATTAATGTACATAGCATCTGAGCCTGTGTTCTGCAGGACTTCAGTGCTTGCTCCTGGGTGACATCATGGCTCTCTGCAACAGCAGTGGTGTGGGTGATGCAATTCCAGACCTGTCCCTGCAAAAGATGAGCCTTGGGAGGATGCTCAGAGGCTCCCATCCTTGCACAAAAGCAGGGGAGCTAATCAAACCTGTGAACTGCAGCAGATCCTGGGTCCTTCTCCTGTGCTGGTTTGAAGCCTCACTGCAGACAGGCTTTGCTGTGTAAGTGGCTTTAATAGGTTTGCTTTAGGGGGTGTGTTTTGAAAGGAGCTTGTGCGTTTGACCTATATCCTGCACATCATGTCCAGGAAGCCTGAAGGGAGTAATAGGAGGAATGTGCTCTCACACAATGCCTCTCATTTTCATCTCCACTCATTTTATCAGATTGCTGCATTACTTTTATATTGTAATTGTTGGAAAGAGGGCAAATTGCCCTGTTGTTGCTCCCTCTGTGATTAGCTTTAGGGATTCTGTTGTTTTATAACCAAATATATAGAAAACAATGCTGTCACTTAGTGTGGTGTCAGGTTTGGACTGCAAACACGAGGACTTTTTTTGTGCTGGAAGTGTTACTGGCTTTGTTAGGGTCAGTGAAGGAGCAATTGCAGTGGCTGCACAGAAGGGAGGAAATACTCCTGGCAGCAGTGAGATGCAGAGTGTCTCAGCCTGGCAAAGCATTCCAAGATGTTTTAGTTTTATGAATGTTATGACCTGGATTTGCTAATTCAAAGCAACCAGAATTAGCAGATCTGTTTGGTTTCATTCAGCCAAGGGATGAAATTCAGCTGAATCTTCAAGGGGGAATGGGAAATGACTTTGTAGTTAAAACAGATCCACAGGTGAGCAGACGTTGAGCCTACTGTGTGTCACAAAGAGAAGCTCTGTCTGGGCATTTAAGACTCCATAGAAAGCCTTCTTCAGGATTTATACCTACCTGTTTAATGTATTCCCTTCTTTTTGCTTCTCTTCCCCTGCCACCACAACCTCTGGAATGGCTAGTGGAAATTCTTACCCTCTCCATCCTCTTTCAGCCTTTTAACGCATTCATGCCCAGTTGTTCACATTTATACAGACTGAAACGTTTTACCTCTTCACTGAGCACTGCCTTATTCAGCTTTTTCCTTTGTACAAGCCTGGGTCCTTGGTGAAATACAGCCCTCAGCTTCCACCTGCTGTTCGCAGGCAGAATGGCAGGTCTGCCACGGGCTGCCAGAAAACAGAAACACCCCTGCAAATTTCAATCCCAAATGCAAAACGTTGGAATGAGAGGGAAGTGGAATTTAAATGATGATACAAAGTTGATCCTGGGAGAGCTTTTGGGTCGGTTCAGATTAGCTAGCCTGGCTTTCCCAGAAGTTGGATGAAAGAGGTGTTATTTCCACTGATGAAATGAGCCAGTTGGTAGCTGGTTTAATACACAGTCTGCTTGAAGTTGTCCAAAAGTATGCTGTTCTTCTTTTTTCTAGCTAAAAACCACAGTGACACCCAAGTGTTCTTCTACCTGTGGATTATCTTCTATTTCATCAGCTCATGCTATACCCTAATCTGGGACCTGAAGATGGACTGGGGTCTCTTTGATAAAAATGCTGGTGAAAATACCTTTCTTCGAGAAGGAATTGTCTACCCACAGAAAGTGAGTATCCAGCCTGCTCTGGTGTTAGAGAAGGCTTCTAGTATTGTAACAGAACTTGTTGGAGCATGAGAGAGTTGGGATTGTTCAGTCTGCAGAGGAGAAGGCTCTGAGGAGACCTTATTGTGGCCTTCCAGTATCTGAAGGAGGCTACAAGAAAGCTGGGGAGGGACTTTTTAGGAGGTCAGGCAGTGATAGAACCAGGGGAAATGGGTGTAAGCTAGAGGAGGGCAGATTTAGGTTGGTTAGGCAGTGGAACAGGTTGCCCAGAGAGGTTGTGGAAGCCTCATCCCTGGAAGCTTTTAAGACAAGGCTTGATGGGGTCCTGGGCAACCTGATCTAGTGGCTGGTGTCCCTGGCAGGCAGAGGGGGTTGGAACTAGATGATGTTTAAGATCCCTTCCAACTCTGACCATTCTATGATGTTGCAGTTGGCCTGTGGTGCTTCTGAACGCCGTGGGCTGGGATTTTCTAGCACTTCACGTTTCTAGTGGTTGAGCAGCAAGTTCTGTGTCTTCCTGAAGGGCCTGGTAAAGTCTGTGCAGAACATGTATGATGAGCTGATCTCCTTTGTCTGTCTTGTTCTTCAGGCATACTACTACTGTGCCATTGTAGAAGACGTGATCTTGCGTTTTGCCTGGACCATCCAGATCTCCCTCACTTCCATGCAGATCTTCCCGTACGCTGGGGATATCATTTCTACTGTATTTGCCCCACTGGAGGTGTTCCGGTAAGGCTGCTTGACTGGATGCTTCTTTTCCCTCTGGTACATTCTTATTGCCTGCATAAGATCAGCACAGTTGGAAGTGCATTGCTCCTTGGATGTGGAAGGTACTAATCCTGGAAATGGAAGACTAGGTCTAATGGGACATTGAATCCTGAGGGAAGAAAACTGGAGAGGGCTCTGCAGCGGTGTGGGGCTGGCTCCTTCATGTTTGCAGTTGCCTCTGAGCCAATGCCTCATCTTTTGAGGGTTTGTTCTTAGTAAATTTCTCCTTAAAAATTACCCTGGTGCAATTTCCAGGTGAAATTTCTCTCCATTCTCAGGTTTACAATTTCTGTTAGATTTCCAAACACTAATTTGGATTCTGCATCATCAGGTTGGATCCTATGTGGATCTTTCATGGCTCTTCACACCCTTGTACTCTAGTTGGAGACTGACACCTGCAGTTTCTTGAGTTGAGCAAAGCCCCTGAAGCTGAACCTCACTAGTATACATAGAGGTTACTGGATCTCAGTCCACATACATGGTGGAGATTGCTTTTTGCTTGTAATGCCTAGTGCTTTCATAACTGTCCAGCCTGTGGTTGTCATCATTAGGAGGTGGTCTACTGGTTAGAATTCAGCACTGTCACCACTGGGACCTGGCTTCAATTCCTGTTCAGGGAAGCTTTGTTGTGACCTAGTCTTAGAGAATCCTGCTCTGGCAGGGGGCTGGACTAGATGATCTTTCGAGGTCCCTTCCAACTCCTAACATACTGTGATACTGCAAATGAATGAGCCTGGCACATCCATTGTTCTCCAGAGAGTTTGGGAAGATGATGTAGCGGGTGCTGCTGTTAGTCCTTGGTTGTTTCTCTGTATTCCCCACATGTTCCCAGAGGCAGTTTGATCAGTGAGAACAGTCAGTGCTATCCAGATGCATGTACCAGTGCCTCACCAAACACAGGCCATGCCTGTAGAAGTGGAACTGCGTTGGGGACCCTCCCTTTTTTCCCCCCCCCCCCACTGCCAGGCGGTTTGTGTGGAACTTCTTCCGTCTGGAGAACGAGCACCTGAACAACTGTGGTGAATTCCGTGCCGTGAGGGACATCTCAGTGGCACCTCTTAATGCTGATGACCTGACCCTCTTGGACCAGATGATGGACCAGGAAGATGGTGTCCGAAACCGCCGCAAGAACAAGCAGTGGAAGCGCAGCCAGAGCGTGTCCTTGCGCAGACCTCGTCTTGCTTCGCAGTAGGTTTTGCCTCTTTCCCCTAGCACAACAAACCCGAGTCACGTGTCAATGCTCGTTGACCACTTATGGCCTTAGCAAACTTGCAAAAGATCTCAGCCAAAATAGTCATTCAGAGGGAGGGTAGGTCCAATTCGTAAACAAATGTGCCTCTGCTGGAGGATTGATCCAGCTTTTACATCATCTTGGGGTTCTGGTAAACCACTGGAAAAGGGAGTTCTCTTTAGAAGACTGCAAAATAGCCTGTCGCAGTTGCCAGAGGTTATAAATCAAACCCCAAAGAGAGGTTCTTTTCAGCCAGCCTTTTCCAGGCTTCAGACCACCCAGGATTTCAGTTACCCTTTGTTTAAAGTTTCATGTGTCAGACTCTTTCCTCTCAAATCTAATCCCAGGCATTGTTTTCTTTCCACCCAGCGTTCTTGCACCCTTAATGTTTCCCCATCTTGCACCCCAGCCCCTGAACCTGTTGACTGCCTATTTTCACTGTGGCGTCTCTACTCTGAGCATCACAGGGTGCTCCAGTGTCCAGGCGTTGCTTCTTCCCCAGCAGCACAGCTGCAGAGCCCTGCCCTTTGGCCAGGGGACAAGCCTGGGCTCCCTGGGAATGCTGAAGCACAGTGGGTCAGGAGCGTTGTGTAATCCCTGTGGCACATACCCCTGTTGCATCACTGCATGGGAGAAGTGGATGGGAGGAAAAGGAGGCTGTGGCTACCACACAAAGCAGCCTTTGGGCCATGCTTGTCTCATAGCCACGTTGCCTCAGAGTACGTGGACGAGACCAATACCAACCGTCATCACGTGGCCTCTGAGACCAAAAACTGTCTGCAGAGGGGATGTGGGCTAAAGCCTGGTGGAAATCCCTACAACCATGTGCATTTACCCCTTGGACATGCAGCAAACAGGCATTCAGACTTATTCCAAGCCTTGTAGCGTTGTGCAGCCAACCGACAGGCTGAGCAGGAACACTCCTTTGGGTTTGCAACCCTTGCTCTGCAGGGGTTTGAGGGAGTTTTGTGCAGAGGGGCAGATGGATGCACCACACCTCACAGTGCCCTAGCGGTCCCCATCATGCCCTGTGTGCAAGGTGCCCAGCATGGCATGGTGTGGGCAGTGGCATGGGAGGAAGATGCTGAGGGACAGCTGGGGCAGAGTTGTGAGACTCTGCTATTCCCAGGGAGAGTGTGAAACAGTTCCTTTATCCTGCTTATTCTCTCTCTGGGCAAGAAAGACTTATTCTGGGCTTTAGACTTATTCTGGGCTTTTCCCCCTGTTTTTTTTTTTTCAACCCCAAGAGTGCTGCAGTTTTACTGCCTGCATGTAGTAAGAGAATTTCTTCTCCTCAGTGAGTGTTTTCTGTTTGTTTCTTTTTTTTTCCAGGTCCAAGGGTTATGACACTAAGGTATTGATAGAGGACCTTGCCAATGAAGTGAACACATGAGGTGGCCACGGCCTCTTCTTCCGCCTCCTTTGTTTTCTCCTTCTGTTCCCCTCTTCCCCAAGTAACCCAATCTCTGGTACAGTTCCAGCTGACAACAGGACAAAACACTGAACACATTTTTTTTTTTTTTTTTTCTGAGCTCTTCCAGACCAGATCCCTATGGACTCCCAACAAGCTCACACTGTGTTTCATTTTCTTTTCTTCTGGGTTAATTTTAATGTTCTATTTAAAAAAAAAAAAAAAAAGAAAAAAGAAATAAAATATTTTACTTTGTTTTGCCAATAAAAAGGACAGTTCAGGAAAGAAGGATTGTTTACAGTCTCAACAAGGACATACAAACTTGTCTGGATACCGAAGCATCCTAGGGACTCCCTCCTGGGACAGTGCTGAGGGCACACTTGGGTTCTGCTTGGCCCGGTTTTGACTGGTTGAAACCGGACTGAAGTTTTTAAATCTGATTTATATTTTGCTTTTGGTTTCTTTTGGTTTCTTGTTCTTCATATCCAGCGCTGAGGCACTGGCTGCACTTGCAGGGAAAGTGCACTTAGAGCAGTATCTTCATTAATGAAGCTACTTTTTAATTTGATGTAACTTTTCTTATCCTTCTTTTGGCAAAGATGATGTATCTGTTGCATATAAGTTTTCACATTATTTATGAAACTTAACAACCATATGAGAGTGATTTCGAGTCCTGTGCAATGAAGGTTGTAACGGTAAGACAAAAGCCGGGAATGTAGCTCTAGATCCTCCAGGGTTGGGGGGTTGTGCCCTGCAGACACCCCTCTTGTGAGATGACTTGCACCTCTGTTTACCTTTTCTCTCTCTCTCTTTTCTCTTTTATTTTGTTTTAAACCAAAGTTTCCCTCTCTGATCGTTTTAGTTCCTGCTACTGCTTCTGGGCATGCCTCTTGTGCCGGTTCAACACCAACTTTCTATGCAGCCGTGTGAGAGTACTGCAGGTGATTCTAAGGCCCTTCTGAAAGGAGAGTTGAGTCCTACCACCAGTGCAAAAAGCTGGGCAAACAAAGGCTTCAGAACTTCCTTCTCCAGATCAAAAAGTATTTTTCAAAGGCTTAATAATCTTTAGATGGCATGAGGGCACCTGTACCAAGCAGGAAGCTTTCCTGGCGTTCTGCAGCACAGAGCAGCAAAGATGGGAGAAGGCAAGGAGGTGATGGTGCATGGAGGAATTTAGCAGGCTAGGTTTCAGGAGTGGTGGTGTGTTGGAGGGCTGTTGGGGAGCATGGAAAGGACTGTTGTCTCCACCTGAGGGGGAAGGTGAAGCTGAAAACAGGTCTCCTGGGGCTTCTGATTTGGCAAAAAGCCTCTGTTGGGCACTATCCCTGGTCGCTGCCCTGTTACTCGTGCCCCTTGTCTCTCTAACCCAGTTTGGGAAGTCTGATGCTCTTAAGCAGGCTCGGGTAACAGGCAGTCACATTGCCACTCAAATTATGTTGGAAGAGTGATGCTAATTTGGTGGTTTCTTGGTCTCTCTTCCTGTAGGAAAGGAAACACAGGCGCCAGCAAAGTCCTTCCCGTGGCACAAGGTGCGCTCCCTGCTCTCCCACAGCAGTACTGGTGAGCAAGGCTAGCTGGAGCTGACCCTCATGGCCAACACTGCTGTCGTTGGCATGGCCAGGGGCCCTAGGACTGCCACCTTCCTTCTGCCCAGCTTGTGGGCAGCCGTGGTGCTCTGCAGGGGAAGGGTGAAACTCTTGAAGTAGGATCCTTGCACTGATGTCTGTCTTGGTGACTCTCCTTTAGTTTGGGTGGTGGAATTGCAGGACTCTGCTCACTTGCTGTTTGGTGGTTGGTTATTTTTTATTAAGTAGCTAATAGCATGGTTTCTCACACGACTGGTACTTGCGTTTTCTCAGTCTGCCTGCTGTGCCTCTTGCCCAGAGGAACTGAAGAAGGAAACTTAGTTCATTTCATTGGAAGGAGATTAAAATTCAGTGGTGGTGAACCTGTGCCCCATGCCAGGCTGAGGGCAAGCCTCTAACTACCTACACTTGTGTGATGTGCTCTCCACTTATAGAGAAGCTCTGATGGACCTGCTGGGAGATGCTTCTGCTCTGTTAGTGGTGTGTGTGGTGGCATGGCTGGTGTAGTGGTTCTCCTCCTTGTATCTCCCACCACCACTATCTACTCCATGGAGCAGGAGGGCAGCTGGGCTAGCTGGGGTTGTGCCATTCATTCGTGTGGTTCCCAGGAGCCTCTTCTCCTATATTTACCTACCTTAGGTCTGGTTTTCCTACTTAAACTTTTAATGGAAGTTGAAGATGGAGTCTGAGATACAAAGCTCCTTAAAATTTTTATTTCTGTTCCTTCATCTGTGTTGCAACAGTTGTTGCCATGTCCAAACTTTGCCTGGGTGTTCCCAGTGAGAGCAGTGGGAGGCGAGTGAAGCCATACCTCCGCTGGGTGGCTTGGAGGAGGAGCCAAACTAAACCAGTAGTGGGACTGAAGAAAGTGGTTCTTTATAAAAAGAAAGAGCTGTACTGATAATTCTGCCTTTCAGAGGGAAGGAGAAGTACAGAGACACGTTGAAGTGCCATGCCCATCCTCTGGGATCTCTCTGCCTTCCTCAGCAGGGCTGGAGAGAGTAGGGCGTGGCTGAGTGGTCTGCATCTCACCTGCACCACCCCAACCATCCCGGTCCCAACCTGGGAGGGAGGATCAGGCTGCAAGTAATGAAACTCTTATTCTGTAGTTTAGCCAGGTCCTTATGGGAAGCAAGAATTCAGTCTGTCAGTCTGCTCTGCTCTTTGCCTTCTCTTTTTTCTCTGTCTGTGCTGGCAGGAGAAATAAGGAGGGAAATAAAAGAGGAGGGTGGTATGCTACGGTGAGCAAACATCATCTCCTCAAAGAAAACATGGTCCTTTTTGGCAGTGAAGATGCTCTCTTTGGGGGAAGTAGCCTGAATTCCCAAAGGCATGGCTTTGAAAGGCTCCTGACTCTCCCCAGCACTGTGTCAGCCTGTTCCCTCCCTCCCAGAGATTTCTGAGAAATGAGGCGTGCAGATTCCTCCTGAGAGCCAGCGCCAAAGCCGGGATGGCTCTGCATCTACCAGAACATCTGGCCAATCAAGTGGCACCTAATGAAGCCGAGCAGATGGCAAGAGAAAATCACCCCGTCGCTTCTTGGGAGCAGCGAGAGTGAGGGGGGCGGGGACAGCCCCGAGGTGGCTCCTTTTCCTCAGCAGGCTCGGCCAAGAGGTGCTTGGAAACACTGCTGGAGGGAAAACAGCTGCAGGGTGACAGCCCAGAAATACAGAGAGCAGAGTTAAAAGGAGCTGGGGTGGTTTTTACCTAGCACTTTAGTTGTTGGGTATGGCTGGATGGGAAGTGGAAGCTGAGACAGGTCTGTGTTTTGGCCACCACGAAGCCTTGCTGGCTTGTGGGTGTTGAGCTCTCCCTCTCCTCGTGATTTGGTGCAGAGATTGTGGTTGTGTGTGGCTTCCAAAGATGGTCTGGAAGGAGGAAGCTGCTTTTCTCTGGCTGAAACCCTTGCAGATGATCCCATCTAAAGGGAGGAGATGCCAGAGTGTGGCTGGTGACTTTTGGAGATTCTCTTTGAACTCGCTTCTCCATGCTGATTCCTTGCTGCTTTCTATATCCTTCCTGCTCATACAGGGATTTTCAGGTTGCAGGGGGTTGGGATTTGCAGAATCCAAGGTTTGTTTCCTAGCTGGAGTTCTTTATGTCAGTTTAGGACCGTGTCACTAGGAACACCAGGTCCCCATGGGTGGGGAAGGCAATGCCCTGTGCTATAGGTGAGCAGTGGGGCAGGTTGGCTTTCACAGGCCTGGCATACAGGAGCAGGAGCTTCTCCATCCATGGGAACTGATGCTGTCCCACCATGTTTTACAAGTTGCAGCACTCATGGCTTCAGCCTGTATGTGTCAAATAAGCTCCTACCTCTCAAATCTAGGCACCTTCCCAAAGTTGGCTCATCCTGCATCTTTCCCTGCCCCACTCCCAGCCCTTCTTGTTCTCTGGATGTCTGTGTGCCGTGTGTCTAAGACTGATGGCATGCAGGATGCGGTGAGGACAACTGGCAGCAGCCATCATGGAGGGAGGGGAGAAGGCTCTTGTGGAGCAGAGCTGGATCCTGCTGCTCTGACTTCCCTAATAACTCCTTGTGCTGCTTGCTTTGCCTCCCCACCGGTGCTCGCCTGCCACAGCCATATGGAGGCAGGGAGGGAAAGCATGGTCCTGGTGCAGGAGGTGTCAATCCTTGGGAATTGTGGATCTTCCAAGGAGTAAGGGAGACAGCACAAAGCCTTTGAGCTTTGCCCCTATTGTGAACAGCTGAGTGACTTTGGCCTCATCCTGCAAGGATGCTGCTGCCTCTGCTTGCCATCACTGGGAGTGTGCCCCAGGCTTTTGGGGAGTTTGTGGCCCCGATGGACCTGTCCTGGGACTGAGGCGTGGCTTGGCGCCTGCTGGGCATCACAGAAGGCCCTTTGCTCCTGCACTGCATCCTGGTCGTGTGTCCTCCCTCCTCTCCTCCACTGTTCTGCTTTGCACTCACAGGGTGAAAATGATCTTCTGTCTTAAGCATGTTTTGTTTTGTTTTGTTTTAATTCACATTTTTATTCCAGAAGATGATCAGATTGTTTTTGTCTCCTTGGAAAAAAGGAGCTGGGGCTTCTGGGGGAAGAGTGGAAAATCCCTATGGTAACTCTGCAGCAGTCTCAGTTGGGCTTGGTGGCTGTCATCTCATTAAACCTTGCCTCCTTTCCATGTTGCCATCCCAAATACCACCCCCTGGGGTGAGCCGTCGGCCTGCCACTGCTGTGGGGTTAAACTGGTGTGGCAGCAACCCTCGGGGGCTTCAGTCCCTGCTTGCAGCATCCTGCCTACAAGAGAAATGCCAGTTTTGCTGGGGGAGGAGAAGGAAAGAATGGTAATATTGGGGGTACCCAGATGTTGATGCCACAATCCTGCTCCCAGTGGGAGTTGGAAGCTGCTCTGGCCCTGGTGTAGCTGTGCCACAGTGGGCAAGAGACACTGATCCCACTTGGGAAGATGCCTCATGGCCTGACAAGCCCCTCAAGCTCTAGAAACCAAATCACAAACTCTTTGCTCCAGAGGAGAAATTGGTCAGCCTGGTAGAACTTGTGATGACCTCTCGTCCTGTAGGTCTTCCTGGTGAAGGATTGGCATTTGGAAGGGACAAGGGGTGGAAATACCAAACTTCCACCCTGGCCACGCTGCCACCTTCCTCTCCCCCCTCCCCGCTGTCTTGGTCTTAATGATCTTTCTATGAAGCCCTGTAGATGTCAAAAGTAATTATGGAGTGTGATTAGTCCTCTGTGGGTGCTTTCTTTCTTTCCTCCTTTCTCTTTTCCTATCCCCTTCTCCACTCTTCTTTTTTGGCTAAGTGGAAAAGGTGAGGACAAAGAATTGCCGCTTGCTTGGACTCATGATGTATCTGTGACTGCGCTGTTAGCTGTCTCCTCTTTCCTCCCCAAATGGATATCATTTCTGAAGTGTGGAATTCCCCTTCTTGATAAGTAGGTTTTAAAAGAAGAAAAAAAATGCACAATGTGATACTGTTTCATAGTTTCTAGGTGGTTGTATAAAGCAAAGTTACTGTGATTGTGTTTTTCAAAGGAAAAAGTGATTGGTTACAAAATCTGTCCTTTTTTCATTATTACAAGCTCTTTGTTTTCCAATGCTCTGATGGCTCTTTTGTCCCCAGTCTGTGTCTCTTTCTTCCCTTGGTGCTCCACCCACCCATGAGGCGTTTGTTTCCACCACTCATCTGTAAAGATGCTGGTCTTGCACCCTTGGGAGCTGCAGGTTGTCACTGGTGGAGGACGTCTGTGTCCTGGGAGGAGGTGGAGGTGCTTGGAGGAGGGAGATGTTGGAGGTGGGCAGGAGGAGTTCACAAGAAGGTGTCCAGGGCTCAAGCCCTACACACCAGGGGACAGTGCTGGCAGAAACCTCTTGCCCAGATCGTGCCATACCAGCTAAAGGCTCTTGGTCCTTCTGGGAGCCTTTGGTTGCCTCTCTACAGTTGGTGTCTCATCGAAGGTGGTGCCCTGAGCCTCAGCAGCCCATCTCTGGGTTGTCTGGGGTCTGTGCTTTCATTTTGCTCTCTTAAATCTCATCATCGTCTCTTGCAATCAATCTTCCTTCAGAAGAGAGCCCGGTGCCTCGAAATCACTCTAAGCCTGTTGCTGCTCACGCCAGCCGCTTCCCGGAGGTTTAATCCTGGCTGTGACTCCCTGCCTGGCTGGTGGCAGGAGCCCAGCTGCCCTTGCTTTGGCACCTCACTGGGCTCTTTGTCCCTATCTTGATGGGGACAACATCTCCCAAGCACACTTCACCTCTCCAGCCTGGGCAGAGGAGTCAAGATCTGTCTCTGGGATAGCATGCAGGTAAGGATGGGTCCCGGCATTGCAGGGGAGGTCAGACCCCACGGCTGGGGTACAGAGTCAGGAGGGTCTCTCTGCCCTGGACTTGTCCACCCAAACCTGCCAGCAGTCCCCTCCTGTCTGGGAGCAGCCAGCAAGGAGTCATCTCTGCTGCCGGTCAGCCCCCCAAGCATGGCCACTCCCGCAGGGAAAGAAGCCCTCAGGCACAGTTTTGGCCATGATGGGAGCCCTGAGGCCACTGGGGTGGCGGGGGGACATTTTAAGAAGATAAAAGTGATTTCTTGCTGCTCGTGCTGGCAGGGGCCAGCAAGGCTGGAGCCAGGAGGATTAAAACAATTTCATAATCCTGGTGATTTCCTTTTGATCGGGATTATGAAACCAATCACGAATATCAAAAGCCGCAGCTTAAAGCCGCAGCCAGCGCGGGCCGGGACGCCTATGTCCCCCGCAGCACCCCTCCTATCCCCCGGGGACGGCAGCTCCAGCACCTCCAGGTAAGCAGTGCCCATCTGGGACCCTCATCCTGCACCAGGAGTTGGGGGGAAGAGGGGCGAGTCTCAGGGGAGGAGAGGCAACAGGGTTTTGGTGTGTGGGGAGTGGCTGCGTGTTGGATGCTGGATCGTAGGGGTGATGATACCTGGATGCACCAAGCTCAGCTCCCATGATCTCCCCCACTCCTGAAGGTGCTTGCTTGGCCCTGGCTAGTTGTGGGGTCCAGGCAGGATTTGGGAAAGCAGGAAAAATTTAGCACGTCTGCAAACGTGAGATGCTCACAGGAGGGTGCCTTACACTGGCTCTGCTTGCTACCAGGTTGAAGGCTCGTGTTAAAAACACCCCCGCCCTGATAGGACCATCCTTTTTGGGCCTTCTGAAGCCTCAATCTCTGATGCAGGGCAGACCCCTCCAACACCCAGTACCCTGGGGTGAGGTGCCCCCCTAGCAGGCCCGTGGAGGTGGGCTGCATTCACTTCCCGCTCGCCTCCCAAACCCAGAGCCCAGACAAAGGACATTCCTGAGAGCCAGCCAAGGCAGACAGGCTTCTTCACTCCATCCCAGCGCGGGGTTCCCCCTCTCCGGGCAGGGAGTCCCCATCGTCCTCCCGCGGTGTCCCCTCTGTCCACCCCGTTCCCCCACGCCACGTGTGGCAGCAGTGACGGCAGCATTGTCCTCCAGGGCGAGACAGTGCCGGAGCAGGCAGTTCGGTTCCGGGGCTGGGGCAGATTTGGCCGATCGCCCATCGTGGGGTGCGCGCTTCAGGGACGCGCACTGAAGGAGGAGGAGGAGGAGGGCTGGGCGGGAGGCAGGGCCGACCATGGCCCCAACAGCCCAGCCAAGCAGCTGAGCTAAGCTGAAGGGGCTGGGATTTGCTGGTTTGTCCCTTTTTTCAACTTTTTTTTTTTCCCCTCCCCTCCTTCCTTCCCTTCTTCCGCTTTCTTCTCCTTCTTCCCAGCCCTCTCCCGCTGCTGCTCCTCCGGGGGTAAGGACAACCCTCGCCTTCCGCTTGCAGCCCCAGCAAGGGGCTATGGAGAGCTGGGGGGTGATAGGACCTGGGGTGGGTGTCCCACGGATGCTTATGCAGCCCAGCCCCGGCCATGAGGGAGGCTCCTCAGGGCGTACCCATTGGGACGGGATGCCCTTGGTGGGGTGCAAAGGGGCAGTGGCACTTGGGTGCTACTGGGATCATGAGGTCAGTGCAGGACAAGTGGCAAGTGTGACAACATTGAGGGCCAGGCTGGAGCAGGGAGCTGAGGTCTGTCTGGTGGCACCTTCAGCCCATTGGAGCAGGGAGGGATTTCTGTTCTGTGAAGTATGGGGGGCCCTGATTTGGCTCAGAAAGTGCTGGCTCTCTCTAAGGCATCTTGCTGAGTGCCCCAGGGTACCCAAAATGGCACGAGCAGGCACCCGTGCGCAGCCCCTGGCCACCCACATTGAGGAACAACTGCTCCCCTATTCTGCTGCTCCAGAGTGATGTTGTGGTAGTGTCAGTACTCTGGGTGTGAGGGTGGGTGGCTTCACACGGTGCCACATCCTTCGCACCACAGCTGGCATCGCATACATTTGACCCTTAGGCACATAGCATCACCATGTCTGCTGTCTGCAGAGCCTACAGCGGGCAGGAGCGATGCCATTTACAGGTAGCCCTAAGGCAGGTGCTGAGGAGGAGGAGGGTGAGGGCATTTCCGGGACTCACCCACCTCCTGCTGTGTTTTCTCCCCGTAGGGTCCATGGAGGGAGACTCTCCTGCTGAGTTGTGGCGGGTGCCACGGCCCCCCAAGCAGCACAGCCAGAGCAGCAGCCGAACCCCTGCGCAGCCGGAGCACCCCGAGCCCGCCCGCGGCCCCCATGCCATCCTGGAGAGCAAGGTCAAGGCGCTGAAGGAGAAGCGGGGTGGTGGCCGGCCGGGGACCCCAGTGGCCACCCCCGAGCGCCCCTCCTCCAAGAAGCCCCGTCCCCGGCGGGGGAAGCCAGGGCAGGATGTGGCAGCAGTGGAGCCGCGGGCTCAGCTGCGCACCTACCTGACGGATGGGCTGCTGGATGGTGGGGAGCCTGTGGTCGGCAGTCCCCCGGCACCCCGCATCAGCACACCAGGGCTCTGGCATGTGCCAAAACCCAAGGGAGGTGACCCAGGAGGCAGCAAGCTCCCGCAGGATGAGGGCAGCAGGTGCCAGGCCTCTGTGTCCCTCCATGAGAAACCCACTCTGGAAGAAGAAGAACGAGCCCCACGATGGGACCAAAGGGGTCCCTCGGTGTCCCTCACCACAGCAGGGAGCTGTGAGAGGCTCTCGTTGGCTGAGCGGGTGGAGAGGAACCGGCGGCTGCTGCAAGAGGTGCTGGGCATCACTGTACCCGGTATGTGTGGCAGGCACGTGGCAGCTGTTTTGACAGAGCCAAAGGGGAGCTAGAAGGAAAAGCTTTGGGGTAAAGTGGGGTCCTCGGTGCTGTCCTACAGCCTTCCGTGCTGTTGGTTCACCCCCAGGGCTGCCCTGTCCCCTGCTGGTGCTGCATCCCCTTCACCAGAAGCCATGGGGGATGCCCACAAACAAAATGAGGTGATGCTTCACTGGGATGCTCTGGGAGCTGCCAGTCTCCTACAGCATCCTGGTGAGGAATTTCACTGCTAAAAGCAAGAGCAAGTAAAACTCACTTTCTCAGGCCTTCAGGGTCTGTGGGTGTCATCTTCCCTTTGCAAGCTTCAAGTATTAGGAAAAGTTTCTCCCCCAAAAGGGTTTTCAAGCCCTGGAAGAGGCTGCCCAGGGAAATGGAGTCACCATCCCTGGAAGGGATTTAAAAAGTATGTAGATGTGGTGCTGAGGGACATGGTTTAGTGATGGACTTGGCAGTGCTGGGTTAACAGGTTGACTTGATTGTCTTCAAGGTGTCTTCTAACCAAAAATGATTCTATGAGCCTATTCTACCAGGAAATGGAATTAAGTTTTCCTTTAAAAGGCTCTGCCCTAATGACCTCATGGTCCCCATCCATGTGGGCAGGTGCTGCTGGTCCACATCTCTCTCCTCTAGGGTCTCCCCAGAGCCAAGCAGCTGAGATAACCCCAAAAAGGTTGTTGGTTAGGACAGGCTGAGCTGTGGGGCTTGGGAGTACCAGGGGTACTATCGAGGAGAGCCAGAGTAGGGGGTCACAGGCCAGCCAAGCTGATGCTTTTCCCTGTCCTGCATTTCAGAGGTGCCAGCGAGTGATGGGGACTGGGACTCGGGGGTCTCGTTGCAGGATGCCGAGGGCTGCAGGTAGGTCAGTCCCAGCATGGAATACCCAGACATTTCCCTCTTTCTCTTCAGCAGTCTGGTATTTTAATTGCACCCCATGAAGCAGCACTGGGGCTTGGCAGGAGTCTGGGGTTAGACCCCCCAGCATGGCAGCCAGCAAGGGGAGCATGGACTGGCTCTGTCGGTGCAAGTGGTGCAGGAGGGTCAGGCTGAGTCAGGTGTCCACGTGGTGTTTGGGCACAGGGTGTCCTCACCAGGACCCTAGGGTGGGAAGTGAGCTGGGGAAGATGACAGGACAGATATTTACTCCAGGTGCTTAAGAGGATCGAGGTACCAGGCATGTGTAATCCTGTTGGACTAAAAAGCCTTGGAGGTATGGACTAAAAATACAGAGATGGGATGGGCAGGTGAGCTGGGTGACAGTGTGCAGGCTGGACTAGGGCCAGGGGCTCAGGAGCTGCATGGGGGAAGCAAGTGAGCGGGGAAGACACCCCCCGCCCTGTATTGTGCCTACTGGTTCTGCTCTGCTCCGTGACTGGGGTTGATCGGTGATGGTGGGTGCAAGGTAGAGCCAGGGATGCTGTACTCCCTGCGAGCAGGGGCAGCCAAAACCCAGGGGGAAGCCTTGACCCTCCCCAGTGAAGCGTAAGGGGAATTTCCTGGGGGCTGGCATGTGTCCACTCTCCTGCCATGAAGAGGTTAAGGCCTGGCTCCCCAAAGTGACTGCCTGAGCTGATTATTTTAATCAGAGGGATTAGGGCCATGGCCAATAGGGAAGGCAGCGCTGGGGCAGGGCTGTGCCCTCCTGTAGCTTGTGAGTCTCCCACCCTGCAGCTGGTGGGGCTGGGGGAAAGACTCCCTGCAGGGAAGGGAAGGCATGAGGACAGCTGGGTCTGGAGGGTCACCCCAAACCTACCTGCGTTCACACTGCTGTGGGATTTACACCAGTGGGGATTGAAGGCAGAGCTTGCCTCAGTTTCCCCATCCACCACTGGGATGCCTTTTGAGCAGACGCTGACCTGGCCGAGCTGGTGCCTGAGCTATTTGGGTGCTGAGCCGTCCCCCAAAGCTGATGTAGGGTGCAACCCCTTCCTCCTCCCAACCAGTACTGGGAAGGTACTGGGGGGTATGTGGGCTCCCATGCAGCTGTTCCCCCACCCAGCAGCCAGCCTGCCAGTGACTGGATGCCAAGCCCCGTTTTCTCTGGGCAGAGCAGCCTCGTCATCACCGTTAAACCACCTCTAATCCCTGTTATTTTTTCCTAATCCCGCTCCCCGCTGCGGGGCTGCAGGGCCTTTGTCCCCAGGCAGGAGCTCGAGCTGAGCCCGCGGCACGAGCAGGCCAAGCAGCTGCTGCAACGCGCCCGCATGAAGGCTCGCACGAACCCGCTGCGCGCCAGCCACGACATCCTCCTCCTCTCCACTGCCGCTGCCGTCCCCAACACCAGGTCAGTACCGGTGTCCTGGGCCTGCGTCCTGCCTCCCACCTCGGCCACCATGGTGCTCTCAGGGGGTACAGGTGGATTTGGCGTGGGTGCAGAATGTGGATGTGTGTGGGTGCAGAGCATGCACCCGTTGGTGCAGAGCCCAGGGTCTGACCTGCTGCATGCAGCCTTGTCCCCTTGCATGAGCAGCTCTCTGCTGGCAGGAGCATCCTCCTGCTCGGGGCACATGTGAAGTCTTTGCAGCATAATTGAGGTGCATGTCCAAAGAAGGGCAACAAAGGTGCTGAAGGGTCTGGAGCACAAGTCGTGACGAGTGGCTGAGGGAACTGGGGTTGTTCAGCTTAGAGAAAAGGAGGCTCAGGGTAGACTTTCTCACTCTCTACAACTCCCTGAAAGGAGGTTGGAGAGAGACGGGGGTTGGTCTCTTCTTCTAGAGTAGAACAAGAGGAAATGGCTGCAAATGGTGCTGGGAGAGTTTCTGTTTGGGCAGTAAGAAAAAAATCTTCACTGATAGAGTGATTAAGCATTGGTCCAGGCTGCCCAGGGAAATGGGGGAGTCACCATCCCTAGAGGTGTTCAAAGACATGTAGATGTGGCACTTTGTGACATGGCTTAGTGGCATGGGGGTATCTAATCAGTGGTTGGACTTGATGATCTTAGAGATCTTTTTTGAACCTGCTGTTTCTATGATTCTATAGTATTTGGGGGGTGTTTACTTGTGTTTTATGGTGACATGGAAACATTGTGTTCCTTAGTTGAAGGGCAGTGCCTCTGTGCTGGAAGGCGGTACCACTGCTGGCTGTGTGTGCTGGGTCATGTGCAACTTGGTGCTCCCAGACTGATTAACCACACGCCTGGGTGCAGGGGCAAGGTGATGGAGGTCAGGCTGAGGCAGCAAGTCATTGCCCTAGCCTCTTGTGATTTCAGCCTTAGATAGCCCCGGTGGAGGGCTGGAGGGGAGCAGGGCTGTATGCTGTGCTCGAGCATTGGATGGACTTTCCTCCTGCCCCATCTTTTGGAGAGTAAGTTTTATGAGGAGCAGGTGAGGGAATGGAAGTTGTTTAGTCTGAGGAAGAGGAAGCTCAGGAGAGACCTTTTTCTCTACAACTACCTGAAAGGAGGTTGTACTGAGATGGAGGTTGGTCTCTTTTGCCAAGTTACCAGTGAGAGGACAGGAGGAAATGGTCTCAGGTTGCACCAGGGGAGGTTTAGATTGGATATTAGGAAAAAATTCTTCCCTGAAAGAAGCATTAGACATTGGCACAGGCTGCCTCCCAGGGAAGTGGTGGAGTCACTGTCCCTGGAGGTCTTTAAAAAATATAGAGATGTTGTAGTTAGGGACGGTTTAGTGGCATAGTGGTGATAGATTGATGGTTGGACTTGATGATCTTAGAGGTCTCTTCAAACCTTCGTGATTTTATGTGACTCTGGGTTATTTCACCCTCCTGCCCTGCTTTGCTGAGGAACCCAAGCAGCTCTTGCAGCTCATCCATGTCTTGTCTCTCTGCCTGTCCCCATATCAGGGAGCCCGGCGGGAGGCCGAGCATCACCCTGCGGGACGGTGGGAGCCTCAGCGACTCATCGAGCGGGGAGTCGAGCTGCGGGCAGCCACGTCGGCCACGGGGACCATCCCCCTCCCGTGTGCGCTTTGAGGACGAGTCGGCCCGAGATGCTGAGGTGCGCTACCTGGAGCGACTGCAGCTGCGGCACCGACGGGTGCTGGGTTCGATGCTCTCCTCGCCAGAGCCAGGCAGCGGTGAGCAGCCCGGGGACAGGGCCAGCCTGCCCAAAGCCAGGAGCGGTGACCTCGTGGCCGGGGGCAAGTGCAGCGCCTGCGGCTCCTTCGTTGGTGCCACCACCAGCCAAGGCACGGACACGCCGACAACCACCAACGCAGCTAAAAGTAGCCCTGCGGCATATGGAGGCGTCCCAGTGGATGGTGCGGGGACAAGTACTGCCCGGCCAGAGCCCAAAAGCAGGGCTCTGGGCCCCCGGGGGTCACCACTGTGGATCCTCCCCTCCCGGCAGCGCATCCACACTGAGAAGATCAAGGAGACCTACATCGGGGATGTCACCTACATCGATGAGGTGGACTCGGCCCTGGAGAGCACTGATACCTCTGATGGCTGCCGGACAGACAGTGAGGAGGCAGGACCCTGCAGCCCTCACCAGCAGGGGCACCGGGACCCCCGGGCTCGCGGGCACAGGACCCCCCGTGCCACCCCGCAGCCAGAGACGAGGGCCGGCAAGGGGACATGCGTGGCCAGTGGCGGCCCCCACACAGGGGACAGGGGCTCTGGTGGTGCCACGAGACAGACAGGGGCTGTTGGTCCCCTGACACCACGGAGAGGTGGTAGCCAGGAGGACAGGGATACCCACCAGCATTCAGGGGGCAGCAAGGGGGTGGCAAACATCCCTCATACCCTGCAGCAGCCCAGTGAGCTCCCAGAGCCCTCCTCGCAACCCAGGGCCAGCACCCCCATGCCGGGCACGCACCTCCCTGTGCCACCTCTCACCAAAAAGGCCTGCTCCCAGGTGCCTTGCAGGAAAGCCCTCCTCTCCCGTGGCAGCTGGCGGGCATCAAGCCAAGAAGCCCAGGTCCCAGAGCCCGATGGTGGGAGCATTGCACCCTCCCATCCTGGGGGCACAGCGAGTCCGGGGGAGCATCGAAGTCCCTGCAGCCCCAGGTGGCTCCCAGGGAGCCCTCTCCGTGCCTTGTCTACCAACAACTGCAACAACACCCATGGGCAAGACCCCTCGGTGACGAGCAGAGGTAAGATCTGTGCATGGGAGTTTCTGGGGGGTCCCCAGTGAGTCAGGGATGTGACTGTCTTGCTGCCATTACAGGGTCACCGTCACATCCCACCCCACAGCCCCAGGAGGCTGCTTGTCACCCTGGGGAAGCTGCCAGGACATCTGGAGCACAGCAGCAGCAGAAGCCAGCTGGGAAGGTGGCACATGGGTGAGTAAGACTGAGAGACTGCTGGCATCCTGCACCCTGCAGTGGGTGCTGAACACCTGAGCATCTCATCTTGTTGCACCAGGATGCTGCTGGGCTGAGCCTCTCAAGGCTTCCTGGTGGGACTCTACCTTTAGGCACCAAAAACCTTTCAGAAACCACAATATGGGGTTGGTAATGTTGCATGTGTTTTTGGGGGAGCTGTGTTTCACCCCACATCTCGTTCTGTTAGGGGGGGTGTTGTGGCAAACATGAGGATGGGGTGACCTTGGAGGTATTTAGCTCAATGCCAAGTCTTTCCTTTTGGGCAAAATCAGCTGCTAAACACTGCCAGCCCCAGGGCTATCTTGAGGCTCACCAAACACAAACCTGCTGGACTTGTGCCCAGGCACAGCGAGTCTCAGCCTGACAAGAAGGTTTGGAGGCAGCACTGAGTCTTTCAAGCCCTTGGTAGGATGTGATCCCTTCAGGCAGAGAGCAGGGGAGCTCTGAAAGTTGTTAAACCCCTGAAATCATGGGGAAAACACGTGGGGAGCCTTTCAGGTTGCTTTGGTTCATGAAGCCATCCCTTGTGCATGCTGGGTTAAGTGCTGCAGGGGAGGTGGCTGCACCCTGATCTCACTGTGCACCTGGATCTCACAGTGCTGCAGCTCTCAAGGCTGTGAAGGTGGGTGCAGGATGCATCCCCAGCCTTGAGACTGCTGCAGGTCCTGCTCCCACCCAGGCACATGGTGGATAACCATGGTCCCTCTCCATCCAGGGAGCCAGGACAGCCGGTGAGCCGCAAGGGCAGCAGCGCTTCAGTGTTGGGGCTGAAGAAGCTCCTGTGTAGCCTGAGCCAGAGCACCAAGCAGCGCCTGGGTCGCTTCCGCTGCTACAGCATGGAGCAGCTCCCAGCCCCTGAGGTCACCCCTCCAGACAGCCCCAGCATGAAGAAGTCACCCTCCCTGCAGTCCCTGCAGCTGGTGAGCTTGGAATGTCACTCCGTGGGGGGGGTCTCCTGAGGAGCTGGGGGGGTTCCATGGGAGGAGGGGTGTTGGGCTGGGGTGAAGCGCTTCTGAGGATCATTTTATGGCATCAGTAGTCCCAGGGGGTGTGGGGAGATGTGCTAGCCCAAACCTGCTGGGTTTGAAATTGCTGGAGCCAAGTTGAGAGTAGTCCTCTGGAGAAGGACTTGAGAGTACTGGTGGATGAAAAGCTGGACAGGAGCTAGCAATGTGCTCATAGCCCAGAAACTAACTGTGTCCTGGGCTGCATCCAAAGCAGAATAGCCAGCAGGTCAAGGGCAGGGATTCTGCCCCTCTGCTCTGGGGAGACCTCACCTGCAGTGCTGGGTCCAGCTCTGGAGTCCTCAGTACGGAAGAGACATGGGCCTGTTGGAGAGGGTCCAGATCCAAGGGATGAAATGATCTGAGGGCTGGAACTCCTCTGCTGTGAGGAAAGGCTGAGAGGGTTGGGGTTGTTCAGGCTGGAAAAGAGAAGGCTCCAGGGAGACCTTACTGCAGCCTTTCAGGAGTTAAAGCAGTTAAAGCTGGGGGGACTTTTTAGGAGGGCACGTATGGATAGGACAAGGGATAGCAGTTTCAACATAGAGAGGGGAGATTTACATGAGATATAAGGAAGAAATTCTTCGCTGTTAGGGTGGCGAGGCACTGTAACAGGTTGGTCGGATGCCCCATCCCTGGAAGTGTTTAAGGCCAAGCTGGATGGGGCTTTGAGCCACCTGGTCTAGTTGGTGGCACCCCTGCCCATGGCATGGAGGTTGGAACTACAAGATTTTTAAGGTCTCTTCCAATCCAAACCATTCTATGAGATGGGAGCAGGAGGAGAAAGGAAGGATCAAGGGGAACTGGAAGTGCAGATTTGAGGAGGGGAGATGGTGTAATTTGGTTTGGGGTCATGGCTTTTGTGTCACGCCTAGCTGAGCAGACATGTCCTCCCAAGAAACCCTCCTCCCTGGGCAGTTGTCCTGGCCTGGAGTCAAAGACACCAGCTTATTCTTTCTCAGTGGTGGTTTGGAGGGCTCTGGTGTGGGACAAGGGGCATAAGATGCCCTCATGCCCCGGCTCCCTCAGCATGTTGGTGAGTGAAGGGCTGCAGTGCTGCACAGTGTTTGTGGTTGTCCCCATCTAAGCCAAGTGCTTTTCCCCAGGTCTCGCCCTTCTGCCAGCCCCAAAAAGCTGCATCTGCCCAGAGCTTGCACCCTCTCCTAGGCAAGGGATCCCGTGCCAGCGCCTATCTCCTGCCCCAGACCACAGCTGACAGGTAGGACAGGGCCTGGCACATCCCTGGGGAGGCTCTTTTGGGATGCTCAGCCACATGTGGTGGCTCGGTGCAGCCAGGAGCCCCATCACCTTTTCCCTAGCAGCTTCCTGGGGTCCTTGCTCACTCTGTCTCCTCTCTCCCCTCAGGAAGGGTGGCTCAGGACCGTGGCGCTCCCTGAGTGTGGAGGACATCGGGGCACCTGGCTGGCTGCGTGCAGTGGGGCGTGTGGTGGAGGTTTTCCCCGATGGCACCAGCCAGCTGGAGCTGCAGCGACCTCCCCATGGTGCCTTTGGGTTCTGCGTCACCTCCGGGCACGGCCGGCCTGACACAGGTATGGGGAGCTGTCCCAAAGCATCATCCAAACCTTAGGGGAAGCACAGCATGGCCCCTCCACAGTCCCTTCCCAGGAGTGAACTTGAGGATGGCTAGAGGAGGCTGCTCCATCCCTGCTGAGCCCCAAAGGGGTGATGGTGGATGGGAAGATGGTCTCATGTGTTGCTTTAGGCATACACAGTCCCATGGGTCCATCAGCTCTTGGCTTGGGACATACAGCCCATCCCAAAGGCTGTTCATAATGAATTTCACAGAATCCTGGAATGGTTAGGGGTAGGAAGGGACCTTTGCAGATCACCTAGTTCAACCTCCCTGCTTAAGCAGGGTCACCCAGAGCAGGTTGCCCAGAATCACGTCCAGGTGAGTTTGGAATTTCCACAGAGAAGACTCCATAACCTCTCTGGGCAGCCTGGGCACCCTCACAGCAATAAGTGTTTCCTCATGTCTAGGTGGAACTGCCTGTGCTCATTTGTGTCTGCTGTCCCTTGCCCTATCGCTGGGCACCACTGAAAAGAGTCTGCCCCATCCTCTTGACCCCCACCTTTTAGGTATTGCTAAGCATTGATCAGATCCTCTCTCTGCTCTTCTCCAGGCTAACCAGCCCCAGGGCTCTCAGCCTTTTCTCCTCACAGAGATGCTCCAGTCTTCTCAGCATCTTTGTAGCCTCTGCTGGACTCTCTGGTAGTTCCTTGTCTCTCTTGAACTGAGGAGCCCAGAACTGGACTTAATACTTCAGAAGTGGCCTCCCTAGGGCAGAGTAGAGGGGGTGGGGGAGAATCTCCCTTAACCTGCTGCCCACACTCTTCTCAATACACCCCAGGATACCACTGGCCTTCTTGGCTACAAGGGCAGATTGCTAGCTGTTTGTTGCTGTGCACGGGTCCCTGGGGGGGGCTCACAGCTTTGGCCATGGGGTGCAGGGTGGGGAGCTTACCACCCCTGTCCTTCTCCACAGGTGTCTACGTGCAGGAGATGGCAGATGCTGGCACAGCCAAGCTCTACGCGGGGCTCCTGAGTGTGGGAGATGAGATCCTCCAGGTCAACGGGGTGGCCGTCTCGGGGCTGGGACTAGCCCGCATCCAGGAGCTGCTGCTCCAGGCGGACACCTTGTCCCTCCGTGTGCTCAGGCATCGCCCAGCACCGCAGTAGCCCTGGCACAGTTCCTGGGAAGGCCAGCAGGAGGAGGAGGATGTCCTAGGATACTGCAGGATGTCAGCGTGGACCAAGCTGGGTCTTCCCAGGCAGGTTTCCTAGCCCCTGGGAGACAGAGAAGGACCAAGAACCCCCTGCCAAGACAGTGTTCAGCATCTCCAGGAGCTGCCTCAAGCATGAGGACGGGAAACAGCCTTCCCATCGAGCCAGGGTGGCTCTGTCTTACTGGGCAGTGGGGTGGCCAGTGTGGGGACACTCCATCAATGCATCCCCAGGAGATGCTGAGGTGCCTGCCAGCGCTGGAAACCTGTGCCTGCAGGCTGGTGGGTCTGTGCCCACAGGCTGGTGGGTTTCTTTTAAATTATTTCAAACTGCATAAATATATATAATCACAAAACATGGTGCCCTTCACTTGCAGGTGGCATGGAAGGGCTTTGAGGGGGTGTGACAGTCGGCCAGGAAGCCAGGACATGTCCCAGCGTTGTGGAGCTGCTGGTGGATGCGGGAGCTGGGCACATTTGGGTCCTGGAGAGTGTGTGGATGCCTTCATGTGGGACTAGACCTCCCAGGGCTGATGCAACTGCGATGGGTGGCTTGTCCAGGGAGCTGAATGTGTGTCCTGTCACTGGAGTGGCACAGCACATGGTCCAGGGACAGGCAGAGCTGGGATGCTCTTGGCTGAGGGCAGGAGGAGCTCTCTGGGGCCCAAGGATCAGTTTGGTCTGTGGAATAGGGAAATGGGAACAGAGCAGAGGGCATCCCTGGGTGACAATGCTCCCTGGAAAGCTGTGCTGGAGGTGGGGGAGGGGGGGGTGTCTCTCCCCATTGCCACCCCCAGGCAGCCTGTTTTGGGAGGAGGTCTCTAGCTGGGCTCAGGGTCTTTGCTGTCTGGTTTCCCATGGCCTAGTCACTCTAATAGCTGCCTCCTGACTCTGTTCTGGTTCTTGGGAGGCCCTGGGTAGGGAGCTGGGGAGGCTCAGCTGCCTACAATGCTGTTTGAAGAGCAGAACCTCCCTTCCCCACTCTGGTGAGCAGCATGGTGGGCTAGGGAGAGCACAGGGTGACAGGGCTGCTATCCTCTCTGTTAGCACTGCTGGGAAAGCAGTGGGGTACCTGTCACTAATTAGAGAGCTCTGTGTGCTAGTGATTTTGGGGCTTCCTTTTTTTTTTTTTCCCCAGCCACAGGAGGAGAAACTGGGGCCGTGGTGCCTGTGCAGAGACAAGCCTCCCTGGCAAGCACAGAGACTGAGAGGTATGGCAGCAATGGCTGTCCTCTATATGGTGGTGCCCCACATCTGGGCAGCAGCTGCCAATGGTGCAGAGAGGACCCCAGAAACTGCAGCTGCTGCTTATGCCTTAAAACCGAGAAAGGTGATGCCAGGCAGATGCTGCTGGGAGCTTTTCCTGCTCCCTAGTGCCAGGAGACACCCCTCCCACACATTGTCCCCGAGCAAGGGTCACTGTGAGAATGACTGGTGATCTCTTGATCTATGCTGTGCCATGCTGGGCAGCAGCAATGCCTTTATTGATTGTTCAAGGGAGGGGCACGACCAACAACAGAAAATGAAATATACACAGAAGAAGGGAGCGAAGGCAGTTTTGTGGCTCGCAGTCCCAGGGAGCTGCGCAGACACTGCAGCCTTGGAGAGGAGACACTGCCTATGTCTTGCAGTGTAACCACAAGACAGGAGATGCTCTGCAAAGACGAAGAGAAACTGCTGAGATAATTAGTGCAGGGCAGCACTAAGATGTGCGTTTAACAATGAGAGCACCTGTCCAGGCGCGGCAGAGCAGCTCAGTCTTGCTCTGTCTGGCACCCAGCTGCGGAAGGCACAGTGCCTGAGGGAAGGATGTGGGGTCACAAAGCCACCTGAAGGGAGCCACAAACTCGAGGGGGAGTGTTCAGTCTGGGCTAAGCACCCCAGAGGTAAAGCTGTCTGGTGGTGAGCTTCCTGCTCAGAGAGCATGATTTTCAGGAACGATTTGCAGTTTCAGCAGAAGTCTTAGCATCAGCACCAATTAAGTTCCTCCCCCAGCCCCATCTGAGACCCAGATGGGAAGTGTAAGCCAGCCTGTCCTGAGTCTTCTGGTGTTTACAACTTAAATATGGGACCAGGCTTTAGTATGAAATCGTTTTTCCCTTCCTGAAGAGTCGCCTCATAACCTGCAATCGGCGCTGGCAGCACCAAACCCCCACCTGTGTTTTTATCCAGGGATACTGCCAGGGTGGGGTTTCGTCACCACCTTTTGGTATCAACCAACCAGCTAATTCACTTGTGCAAGGGAGACAAGCAAGCTATCTGCCACTGCTGAGGCAACTTGAGTGACAAACAACTCCAAAGTAACAAAAGAACTGGGATGTAATACAGAAAATTTGATCTAGCTTGGAATCTCTTGCCTTTAAGCTGTTTACAATGGAGGGGTCCAAAAAACAGCAGTTGGGAAAAACGAAGACATCCTATTTACAAGGTCATATGCACTTAAAATACATAATTGAGCCCCAGTCCTCTGATAATGTGCATTGTGCACCCACAGAGGGAAGAAGGCTTAAATGGTCATCAGAAAAAAAATCTTCCAAGTTTTTTTTCTTTTTTCCTTAAAAAAAATAAGTTATTTTCAACCTGACAAATCACTTGCCAAAGGGAAGCAGCTGTTAAACAGAAGTAGTCACTCAGTTATACAAGGGCAAAGAAAGCATCAGTCAATGAGCTTTAGAGGCTTGTATAATGAAGGAGGCAATCTGAAAAGCTTTAAGAAAACACTCTCTGGCTAACAGTGGTTTGCCAGCTTTCAGCATGCATCAACCTGAGTTTAAAGCTCCAGGGTTTCTGATCACGGAAGCTCCTGCCAAGGGGTGGTGCCTGTGACTGCGAAGGCTGCAGATGCACTGTAACATCTTGGCGGCACGGAGCCGGCCCACGGGAGGAAGGCAGGCAGGCAGCATGGCGTCGAGGGCCTTTGGTTGGGGCTCTCCTCCCTCGCCCTGGCTGCATGGGGTTTCACACCACTGCTCCTCCAGGCAATGCTTTTGGCTGGCAATGTGGTTTGTAATGCTCAGTGAATTAATTCCTCCCTGCTGTTCCATCCTCCCCAGGGCTCGCTACTCTCTGTCCGCATCTGACCACAGGCAGTTCGGGACCGCTGCAACTGGCTCCTACCTGCACAGGGTGGAAGCACAGGGGTCAAGTCCCCCTCCAGCTGCTTAGGTGCCCAGGCCCACATCACACCACAGTAGGGCAGGAGGCAGCTCTCCCCTCTCCCTGAGGCCAGGTGAGATGCCAGTGAAGCTGAGCCATGGTCCTCAAAGGAGAATGATGAGAGCTTGGGTGCAGGTTTTCTTGCCGGGGATCTCTGTGGGTGGACGGAAACGGTGAGAGTTTCATTTCCCCGTGCTATGGGTGTGAGGGGGTGGGGAGGGGACATCCAAAGAAGTTCAGTCCATCACAGGACGAAAAACAGGATGAGCACCACCAGCAAGATGATGAAGAGGACGATAATTGCACACCACTGCCGTCGGTCTGGAAGGAAAAGGAAGCGTCAGTCTTCCTGGTTTAACAGGGAAGGAAAAGTGGAGGAGAGCTTCTCTTTGCTACACTGCTAGGAGTCATATTTAAGCTTAAAGAAAGCCATAAAAAGCCAAAGCAGAGCTCCTTCAGCAGCGTGTCCTACTGTAGCCCACAGGGTGACAGCATTTCTCCTCCAGGACACATCTATTTTGGGGACAGCTATGGGGATTTTGAGGTTTTTTCCCCAACCAAGTTCCAACAGATCTAATAAGCTGGTTCAAAAGAATTGGGAAGAACAAGCAGAGAGCTGCTGCATGTTGCTGCTCATTAGTGGAGTAACAAGAAGGGGTCTGTGAAAGGTGCCAAAAAGAGCTCTGCCAGGAACCCTTAGAAGTGTGCTAGGAATGAGGCTTCCTCCTCTGGACATTTTTACACCTCACTGGCCTCAAGTCCATGCTGCAGAAGCTTGATGCTGCATTGCCTTCGAGAGCTGCTGTCTGTCCAGGGCCACATCTGCAAAGGCGGAGATAAAGCTCCTGCGAGATGATGGTGCAGCAGTAGGGACAGGGCTGGTGATATCCCCTCCAGCTTCTAGGCATAGCAGCTACATTGGAAATAGCTCTCCTGGTCAGCCCTGGCACGTGCAATGCCAGGGATGGCAAAAACGTGCTTTCACAACTCTCTGAAGCACTCCACAATGATTGAAGAGTTTTTCCCAGAGGAAAGGGGAGAGAGATGCAAGGTTTGCCAGCAGTTGTGCTGCCACTGGATTACTGGTGACCCAAAGTGCCCCGTCAGCAACCTGAAAGGTCTCTCTAGGGCTGTTATTTCCACAACCTCATAAATCCTCCAGCCAACATAATCTTATGGAGCAGGAACACTTCTTCTCCTCCCACCTCGCTGCTGCCTCCACAAGCTCCCCAAGCACCCAGGGGAGAGAGGTAATGGAGGAGGTGATGGCTCGGCATCCTGCCAGCACTCAGAGAGGCCAGCCAGCAGTGAGGGACTTCCTAGCAGGCACGCTGGGCTTCCTGTTTGCCCTCACCAGCCCACTGGTCTCAGGCACAGCCTTATAAGGACTTTTCTCATGGGTTCAGCACAGAAATCACCTCTTTCCTCTCTCAGCAGAGAGATATCTGACTGACAACAGGCCTGTGTCCAGCAGGCGCCAGCAACCCAAGGGCAGGTGGGAATTTTGGAAAGGGCTTGCCACAAGCACCAGTGCTTGTTTGGTGTGGGGAAAGCCACACACTTTGTACACAAGCAGCCTGGGAAACTGCAGCAGAAGAGGAATCTGCAGAGCTTCTCCTCCTACCATCTAGAGGGGGATTTTCCCACCACAGCAGTAGCAGTATAAATAGAAAGGCATCTGTAAATAAAACAAAAGGGAGAGGAGAGGCTGCAAAGCAGTGTCTGGGTAGGCGCAGCTGCAGGGCTTGGAAAACCTCCCCATCTTTTAAACCCCAAAAGCTGCTCCCTCCCCTCTGCTTGGGTCTGGTGGGTGGGAGCACAGTGTCCCAAAGATCTAAGGGCTTGTCTCTCTCCCTTTCCAGGACTGGCTCCCATTTCCCAGGACCTACCGCTCGTCATGTGAGACACTTTGGCGAGCTTCTTCATGACATTGTCAAGCCGTGACTGAGTGCTGTCTAACTCATGGGAGAAGTCATCCAGCATCCTAGGGACAGAGAAACGTTCATCAGCAAGTGGCACATCCCTTTGGGATTGCTCAGTGCTCTAACACACACCCATCAAAACACTGATGTGATCAGTGTATCACACCTTGGCAGGGAACATAAATGCAGCCTGGTTTCCTCAAAGCAACCCACGTAGGGAAAACAGCTGCTAAAGCAGCAGCTCAGCTCTGGTGTAGAGTCAGAAGCCATTTAGGATTCCTCTTGAACTTGTCTCCCCTGTGTGTTCACAGCAAGGTGAGTGGGGGTTTTCCTTCTTCTAAGGGGAAAGTCTCATTTATAACCTGTGATTACTAGGGACTGGCTAATTCTAGGTGACAGCTTGGACTTTAAACCTCTTTTCTTGTTCAGGGCTTGCAGTTGAAGCTAAAATCTTGTTCCAGCCACGTATCAAGCAGGAATGAGATTTGCAATTGCTTTTAAGGTGCTTTTAAGCTCTGCATGGAAGTTACCCCTCTATGTCCTCCACACAGCAACTGGAATGAATCTAAAAGCCTTCCTGAAGTTGGACTTTGTCAATGCTAGGAACCCATTTGAAAAGAAATGAGTACATCCAGAACCAAAGTACCAATCCAGTTGGTTGGGACTTTAAAGCTTAATACATTTAAAAGGACAGCTTCCTTCATTTGGAGTTCTAGGGCATCTTCAGTGAGTGGGGAAAAGAAAAGTTGTAAAAGTCTCACTGCAGTAGTTATTTGCTACTGTCTAGTAAGCACAGATGGCTTATCAACGGGCATGCCACACTGATCAGCTGCTTTGAGAGCAGAAGACTCATGCTGCAAGGCTTTGTACAGGAGGTGGGTTTAAAGTTCCTCCTCTCCATCAAAGATGTCACTTCACCAGGGACATAGCTCTCCAGACTCCCACCAGCCAAACAAAGAGGGTTTTTAGGCATGAACCCTTCCAGCCTCTCTGGGAAGTGGTAGCTGTTAGCCTGCATAACTGGGAACTTTATGCACTTGTTTCCAAAGGACAAGAACTGGGAAAGAAATCTAATTTATATGTAAATGATGGATGCAAATTACTTTGTGTGCTACCCTTTAACCCTCTCCGTGGGTGAGGGTTAACTTTAGCTTTCACTATGAATAGCAGCTGTGTGCTGTGTGTCTCAGAGCAGCAAGGCAGAGTTGAGAAGTCCTTGGTCAAGCAGTTATCCATAGGCAGCACAAAACACAGTGTAATGGGAAAGCGCCCATTATTCCCATTACACAGTACCTCCTTCCCTCATCTGTTGGGTTCTGGTGGCTGCCTGAAGCCAAGGAGCTAACTGTGTGCCTTAGTGTGTCAAAAAGGAGAGAGAAGGGAAAGTAAACTAGCAGCTAAGCCTGCCCCAGGTGCAGGCTTTCAAACAAATAAGACTATGGTTGGATCCTTGCAGGCTGCAGTAAGGACTGCTTTCCGCTGCCTAAGATCAGAGGCTGTGCAGGAGAGGCTGCCTGGGGGACTAGTAAATTAAAGGCCCTACAGGGACAGAGATATGTGTGAGGACCTCCAGCTGTGTTGCAGCCAGCCCCATACTGGGTTTCTGGTGCCACGTCTCACACTTACACTGCTTGCTCCTCCAGCTCCCCTCCGATTCGCTGGGACATGTTTTTCAGCACCCCGATGCTGCCAGAGACCAGCTCCAACTGCTCATCTTGCTGCTCCACAATCAACTGGGACCAAAGAGAAGGGAAATCGGTAATTACAGCTCTGCTGGCTCCTGCAGCTGGGTTGGAGCCAGCTGATCTGGTGGACAGACACTCACTCCTTGGCCAACATCAGCTGCAGGGCCTAGGCACAGCCCTAGGCCACCAGGAACACGGACTGCATTCCTAAGAAATGCTGAAGAAGAGACAGCTGCAGGAAAGCCTCCCTGGCATGGAATCCCTGTGGCACAGCAGGCTGCAGGCTCCTAACATCCCTGCAAATCCACCCTCAGCTCAGCCATGCCTCCTCCCTTCCTGGCTAAAGCTACTCCTGAAAGCCACAGGGGCTGGCCACCCAAAACTTTGCAAGCCCTCTGCCTGCAGCAGGCACTAAGGAGCCGTGCTGACACTGTGCCTGGGAAATGCAACCTGGAACGTGCTGCAGCTAACAAGGAGTTAATGTGAGTAAAAGGCTTTTGCAGCTTCTACAGATAAAAATAGCAAGCCTGGCTCCCAGTGTGCCAAAGGAATAAGTCTGCTGATGTTTTAAGTCATTTTCAGGGCACAGTCACGCTCAGGATTAGATTTACCCTAGTTACCTATTTCTGAATCTATTTATCTTCCTAGAGTCACTAGGTAAAACACGTCTGCAGGCCAGGGTGGGGTCACAGCTCAGGAGCTTTAGTGGAGTTTGCCATCTTGTTTAAAGGCCTATGTTTGGGAGGGCTGCTGCACGGGGGGCTGGGTGCTGCTCAGGCACACTACCCCAGCAGCAGGCAAGCACCTTGCCAGGGGTTCTCACACAGTCCTTGTGCAGGCCTTCTCACGAATCTCACGTTGACAAAGGCAGGAAAAGGAAGCAGGCATGTGCTCCTGCTCCTAGCCTGTTCTGATGAAGATGCACACAAACAGCAGCTCACTTTTCAACCAGGGGAAGTTGCATAAGACAAACGGGCTCTTTTCTGTTTGCAATGTTTCTACTCCTACAAGGATTGCTGAAATCCTTGGAGTATTAAAGTTTTGTGTGCTACAGGTTCCAGATCATGTTGTTTGCCTTCTGTACAGAGGAGACCCGAGCCTCAAGGGTTAAAAAACTCTGCTCCAAGACTCATCCAAAGTTGTGCATGCGTATGTATATGCTGCAAGCAAAGAGGAGGACTCTCAGGTTCCTCAATCCAGCACAGCCAAGGACTGGGATTTTTTTGGCTCATCCCCTTAGCACTCATTTGTCAAGAAAAGCTACTGGGTCCACATGGTGCCAGCTGCCTTACCTGTTGTTGAGCTTGCTGCTCCTCGATGAAGTGTGAATTTGCTAATTGCAGTTCCCGGTCCAGACGGCTGTATTTGTCAGGTCCAGAGCTCCAGCTCTGACTCCCACTTTCTCCCAGGAGTGCCTAAACAGATGCAGAGAGCCCTTAACACCACCCTTGTGTCTGCTCACAGCCTGTCTGCAGGGTGTAGTGAGAAGGCAGACGAGGCAATACACCTGTACACAGGCCTATTTTTCCCTCCTGCTCTATTGCTACTCAGCCACAGCACTGTCATGAATTAAATGACACAAAGCCAAAATGCCAGCCTGGGAAGTCTTTGCAGGCTGATACTGCAGCTATGCCTCTCTACAGCAGCAGGAGAGCTGGAACACAACCAGTACAGTGCACACAGCAGGTCTACACAGCACAAAGGACTAACCAAGGTCTGCTCGAGAGCCAGCACTGTGTGCTAGGACATATAAGGTGGGAAGTATCTGGATATACTGTGTTAGCAGATGTACAGCTCAAACTGAACACTGTGCTACTACTGACAGGGGCTTAAGGCAGTCTGGATAAAGCACTTAACCAGTTGACAGTAAAAGTGCAATACAGAACCACAGCAGTGTTGCATGCTCATGTTATTTGATTCAGGCTACCTGTTCCTCCAGCATACCCCTCAGCTGCCAGCATATAAGATTACACTTGCTACCTGCTCTACAACCTGAACTGAGCAGCTTGTGCAAAGGCAGCAGAGTGGCTTTCCAGCTGAGCAAGTGTGGTCCCTGGTAGGGCTATAACAAGAGATGGATACTGCAGAATAAATTTGGCCCACAGGTGAGGAGCTGTACACTGCAGCACTAGAAATGGGTTAGGGAGCTCTGTGCAGCAGCATGGAGGCAAGGCCAACTTGTAATGAGCCCACCTCACAGTTTCTGGTCATGGGCAGGATGGGAGCCTTATAAGGTTCAAGAAGGAGTAAGGAAAGCTGATGGACCAACCACCCAGGAAGCCAGCAGGACCTTTGGCTTTACCTGCCCCTAAGACACTGAGTAAGCTCCTGGTTCTCTCCAGTTCATGGCAAGTGCAGGTACCACTCTATTTAAATGGTGCACTAGTTTTGCTGCAGCTTTAAAAGGAAGGCTTCCATTTGCCAGCATTAGCCTGAGGGCCAGGTTGCCAGCAGCCAGCCCCTCAGACACAGGCAGGCTGGAAAAGCCACTGCAGCCCAGCACAAGCTTTGTGGGCTGGAGGGAAGGTGAGGGGCTGGGAGAGGAAGACAGATCAAGGGGAAGTCAATTTTCCTGACCAGCTGCCGCCACATGAGCTGGGCCATATGGTTTCCTGCAGCTAGCAGGAACTCCACACAAAAGAAAGTGGCAGAACACAGGGACAGCTCCAGACTTGTTTGAACAAGGGTGGAAGGGACTTGAATTCTTCAAGTGTTTGCCAAGCACATTAATTAACCCTGTAACAAGCTCAGGAATCGGCTCCATGCTTCTCAGTAGCTTGTGCAGTTTGTCATTTTTGCCACAAGTGGTGAGACTCTTGGGATCTCCTTACAGCCTCCCTGTCAGCTGGGGAGGAGCACAAGCTACAGCTATTTCTATTCTTTAGATTACAAGGGTAGACAACCTGAGACTCTTCAAGCTTTATTCATCTTCTTACATGGCTAGCTATTAGGAAAGGCAGCTGTGTGAAAGGATATTACAGCATCTCAGCTCCTAAATAGAGCAGAGCACAGGATTACATTCACTGACATGGATTCTGAGCCTGAGGAGGAGGAGGGAGATTCCCCTTTCCAGGGGATGATGCAACACTGCCAGTTGTACACAACCAGGTCTGAAGACAGAGACAGATGGTGATTGCTGACTTACTGCTTTGAGAGGCCTGGAAGAGGGTGGCAGCAACACGTCCACAAGAACCAGCTCTCTCAGGTCAGCAAACCAGACACTGTTCAAACACACAGCTTTGCTGCAGCAGGCCAGCCCCCTTCCCAGAACAAAGGTCTTTAAGGGGATGAACTACAAATGGGGTATTATATACTGTAATTACAGCTTTTAAGCAGTTTTGATCAATGCTATACAGTTTACCTTCTGATGTGTCTTTACCTCAGGGTAACTGAAAATGGAAGTTTCACCTAACACATACTTAACTCACCACCTGCTAGACCTGACAAATCCTCCTCACTCCTGGAAGCACCCAACAGCCATTGCATACACTCAACTTGCCCATTTCTGGTTCTCACCTGCCTGTTTTTTCTTTCAGCCAGTGCTTGCATGGAGGAGTTTGACATCTGATCCTTCATTTCCTGTTTGTTCAAGGAAAGAAGTATGTGAGCATTGGAGAGGAAGTGACAAGCAGTTGCAGTGCTACAGGGCTGTCTCTACCCAGCAAGAATTCTTGAGAGGGAGTGAGGGAAGGGAGATTTTCTTTGAAAAGGTAGTTTTGAAGAGTCTAGAAGGATGTTGCAGAAAGCTTCAGCACAGTTCATTGTTTTACTAATACTACAGTCAATGGCAATGGGGTATTTTGAAAACCAACCTTATTTACTACTCCCTTTGTTCCACTACAGCTAGAAACACTTTGATTTGTATATTAAACTCATGTTTCCATTGACAGACTGGAAGGAAGAGTTATGTTACTAAAGGTCTTGGAAATGTGTAAACCCCTGTGCTTTACATTCCCAGCTGCATCTGGCTTTATGCTAAATAGGACAAGATAGATCTCCTGTCCTGTGGCATCCAATTGTGCCTATGTATTCTCTTTTATCAATTAAGTTTTGCTGTTGAGTTCCTGTAGGTCACTAGCCACTGAAGACTCCCTATCACAATGTCAAGCAGTCTCAGTTTTTATAGGGTAGATTAGCAAGGAGTCAATATGATCACCTAGCAGAGTTTGATCCACCAGCACAGTGTTGATGTCATCAGAACATTTAGATACGTTTTACTGTTCAGAGATGTGCAATAGGTCACCCAAGAGCACCAGATCCCACTCAGTTAATGCTCACTCACTAATGGACATGCTCCTGTGTATCATGAATACCCCTCCTGGAAACTGGAAGTCAACTGCATAATGCTACTAGAACATTTCATTTAACAGTAAGAGACTCCAAAACCCATTAACTAGCAGTTTTCAGCCAGGAAAAGAGGACCACAGAGCAGGCTTGCCTGATCCTGCCTCTTTGGGAGTGGACTACACCAAGGGCAAGGCAGCAAGAACATGCTTGCTACTCAGGGCCAGCACAGTCTGGGGATCAGTTCCCAGGCAGCAAGACTTAGGGAACTGCATCCAGACCACAGGACTGCAGGAAGGGTAACAAGCTTGCTGCCAGCCACCACAATGCACTTTGTGAAGCAGGAACATCAGAGTCACGAGGGGCAGCTATGCTCAGTGGAGCTATTACTAGGGAGAAAACTTCCTAACTAGCAGCCTTTTCCCAGGCAGTGAAGCTTCTGGGAATTTATTTCTTCTCTATTTTTTACCACTAAGTTGTTAAAATCCTCCTTTTGCTTCTGAAGTGTGAACTTAAAACTAAAACAAGACATCTTCCCCTCGTTAAAAATAAATCTAGTGGTTGTTTGGACTATTATGTAGCAGTAGGAAGTTGAAGTCACTGTGTCAATAATGTTAGGCTTTAACCATCTGTCAGTGTTCAAAGTGGACTCCCTGTTTTTGAAAGCTGGTGCTAGCAAAGCACAGGACAGTCATGACTTCCTTCAACTCTGAAGAGAGGCTCTAGCCTTCCCTGCATCACAGCAGGGTCTCTACTCTTCCTTCCCAGTTTCTGTAGGTTCCCCAGGCTCCCTGTTGCAAGACAGTTGTGAAGACTCAAAGGAGCAGGAGCAGCAGCAGCAAAGGAGGGTATGTCCCAAGGTATCTGCACCCAAACCTGTCTGGACAGCCCCAGGAGAGAGTGCATGGAGAAGAGGAAGAAGTCTGAGAGCAGGTAGCAGGTTTATTCTCTGCTCTCCACTTCCAACACAGAAAAGGCCACGAGCTTTCCTATTTTTAACCACCTCATCACTCCCCCTACCTTCCCCAGGCTCCCATCCCAAGGCCACATTCCTTACCCTGACCACCTGCCGTGTGCTGGTGATGAAGGCTTTCCTGACACCCAGCTCCGTGGCATCCAGGTTGAATTTCCGTGGGTTCTCCTCAACAATGCTTAGGCAGAGCAAGTCAAGGAGCCCCCATGAACAGTGCTGGCTACACAAAGGGACCACGTGGCCACTGTTGCTGTGCCTCTTCCCAAAATGTGATGAGCAAAGTATGAAACACAGGAGGAAAAAAAAATCAGGCATGGCAGGAACAATCCTAGGCAGTACCCACACCAGGGTGAGGTTTCTCGCGTGTTTTTTTGGTTCTCTGATGCTGTGCAGAGCTTTCAGGAGTGTTCAGATGAACACAAGGGAAAAGGAGCACTTCTTGAAGCCAGCCTAGAGTAGGACTGCCCACAAAGAAACCCAAATTCATACAACACAGCAGGCTTTCTAGAGCAAAGCATCTTAGAATATACCTTGTCAAAAGGAAGACAAAAAGGCAAAAGGAAAATCCTTTTGCTGAACACATTTGCCTTTATTTCTTGATGCGCAGCCTAAGAAAAGCCAAAGCAAATGCAGAATTCAATCCCAAATAGTCCTCATTTCTGCACAAATTAACTGGCCCTCAGCCATTTAGTACAACTTAGGAACCACATGCCCCCACCTCCAAAGTCCCACAGAAAGGATATTAATTGTTTCATCCAAGTCTTCCAGGTCCCACTCGATGCTCCGCAGGTTGTTCCTGAGCTCATTAGTGGTCCAGTCAATTTCTTCTCTCGTGGCAATGGAGGGATCTTGCAAGAGCTCTGTCCACCTCTGGAAGAGCCCCTGGGCAGTGTTCACAGCTTTCTGCACCTCCCTGCAGCCAGAGTGATTAAGGAGAAGCTGAGGGGATTATTTACCATCACTTGCTCTGCAGCAGTCATGCCAGGACAGCCCTGTGTCCAACTGAGCAGGGAAGCACAGCTTTCTCCCAAACATCTTTCCTTCCAACAGTTTTAGTTCCTACAGTAAAACAAAGCTTTGCCCTACCCAAGCTGGACAAGTGCTAAGCAACGACTTACAGGTTCAGCTATTAATGAAGGGACCCTTTTCCTTAGGGGAGGTTTCTGTCAAGTGTCCAAACCAGGGCAGAATGTCTGAACAAGGCAACTCTTTGGCAATGGTTTGCCTTCCTCTGAAGGCTCTGGACTACCTATGTAAGATACCTCAAGGGCACACAGAATTAAAGGAACTGGCCCCACAATCCAGCAAGGCAGACTGTTGAGTCCAGCACTGTTTATTTTAATTCAGCATTCAAAAAACACAGAGCTCTACTACACTGGCTTAGGGAACAGAAGTTTTTTTCTGCTGTTCTAAGCATTTTGGAGATGAATGGATTCACAGCATGGGAAGGCAAGCTTTGCTGACAGCACTGAACACTGCTTTGATGGGTTAGAGCAAGAAGATCTCTAAGTCTGGATTGTGGTCCATCACTAGGGTTATCTGTATTAACAAACTCTAGTCCTGAGCCTTGAACTGCTCCCCCATGTTCAGAGGGAGCTGAGATGAGGGACACAGACAAGACCAGACTTTGCTGGTATGAAAGGTGGCCACCATGAGCCCAGGAGCTTGCACACTGCATCCACATAAGATGCAGGTGTTTATCCTCAGTGAAGGAAAGTAGGTTACCAGTGGGACAAGCCCTGGACAGATGAACTGCACCCATACCCTGCTGGGACTGCAGCTCTTTCTACATTACACTGTGGCCTGAAGTACTCAACTTTGCTGCTAAAGCTCCAGTCTCTTAGCATCCTGATTCATGTCCCTCATTCTTGGACATCCATGGCTTGTGTCTGCCACATCTAGTGTCCTGAAGTCGGCAGCCCTCACTGAGGAGCTTGGTTCCTCCCACTACTTGCTAGCAAAAATTTGGGGGTTTTTTGTTCTGCCTAGGCACACTTGGGGAAGTACCCACAAGCAGGAATTTAGAGCAGAGCTGGGTGTCATCCAATAGGAGGAGTTAGGAACTCCGGGAAAAGCAACACTGGTGGCTCTACCACCACCAGCCTCTTCCACTTCAACATGCTGGGTAATAATTAACACCGGGAGCAGCAGCAGTCCCCTCCCCACTCCCAGACCCGCCCTGCACGGCACGGGAACATCTGGAAAGTTTGACAGGACATTTACTCACCACTCACAGCCACTGGTATTTTTCCCCCTTAGCACCAGTTCAACCTGGCAGTAATTCACTTTCCCTGCCTGCACCAGCATCTCTTCCCACACATTATGCTCATACAGCTTTCCCCACTTCTTCCCTATAAGTGCCTCCACCACTCCTGAGGGCTGTTTCACCATGATGTGGGGCAGGTGACTGGCCCACAGCAGAATCAGAGGCCGGCCCCAGGATGGTTTTTGGAGACTAATGTGCATTAACTGTATTAATTACAATTTTCCTTTCCTTCTGCCTCGGCCACGTTTGGCTGGCTTTTGTGCAGGCTCTTCTCTGCTTGCTTCCTCTCGTGGCCACCTTCCATGCTGCAGTTTCTTCCCCACCTCGGTCCATGCTCCTCTCCCACCTTTCAGCCTTGACGCCACGGCCCTGACCTCTTGGCGATGCCACCCCAGCCCTGCAGGGTGACGCTTCCCAAGCCACGGTCACCTCACTCCGACGCTGGGGGCACCCGGGCAAGCTGTCCCACCGTGCTGGTAGCCGGACCAGCAGCCAAAGCTGCAGTGCTACACCTCCCTCTCCGCCGCCCTACCCTCTACCCGGGCCTGTCCTCTCCCAGCTCGGGCCTCCCCGGCCCGGGAGTGCTTCGCGTGGGGAGGCCTAGCCGCGGCCCAGCACCTGCCCGCCACAGCGCCTCGCCCCGAGGCCTTCCGCGCCCGGCCCTCCACACCAAGAAGGCCCCGGGGCCTCCCCGGACCCTCCTCGAAGACAGGAGATGGGGTTTGGAGGATCAAGGCCGCTATTCCCTCCCCCCCGCCTCCCCGCTCTCCTCCAGAGACCCCCCCGATCGTCGCTCCGCTCCCCGGGGTCTCCACTAATCTAACCGCGTGGACGCCCGTCCCCAGCCCCGTTGCTCCCAGAGGACACCTTCGAACCCCTGTCCCCGGCCCTCCCGCAGCCCCGGCGGAGACCGCTCACCCCTTCACCACGAAAAAGGGGTCCTCCATCGACATGGCGATGGCGCTGCCGCCGCCGCGCGCCCCGGCCACCTCCTCGGCTCCGCCCACGGCCCCTCGGCTCCGCCCGTGCCCCTCGGCTCCGCCCACACCCCCTCGGCTCCGCCCCCCCGGCTCCGCCCTCGTGCCTGCGCATAAGCGCCGGGGTCGAGCGCGGGCGCGCATGACGTTGCTGAGGCACCGCGGGTGCGCGGCGCGATGCCGGTGGTGGGGAGGGAAGGGCGCGAGCGTTTTCACGACGACCGCTGCTGGGAGGGGAGAGGGGCGGCAGGGAGGGGAGAAAGGTCCCACTCTCCCAAGGTTAAATGCTGGGTCCTGCGCTTCGGTCACAACAACCCCACGCAGCGCTACAGGGTTGGGGAAGAGTGGCTGGAAAACTGCCCCATGGAAAAGGACTTGGAGGTGTTGGTCGATAGTGGCTGAAGGTGAGGCAGCAGCATGCCAGGAAGGACAGCAGCATCCTCGTTTGTATCCAAAATGGTGTGGCCAGCAGAAGCAGGGCAGTGATCATTCTTCTGTAATCAACATGGGTGAGGCCACAGCTCAGGTTTGGGTCCCTTTCTCCAAGAAGGATATTGAGATGCTGGAGAGTATCCAAAGGGCAATGAAGCTGGGGAAGAGTCTAGAGCACAAGTCAGCTGAGGGAGCTGGGATTGTTTAGTCTGGAGAAAAGGCTGAGGGGAGACCTCACTCTCTACAGCTCCCTGAAAGGACATTGTAGCCATGTTGAGCCTGGTCTCTTCTCCCAAGGATCAAGTGATAAAGACAAGAGGAAATGGCCTCAAGTTGCACCAGGAAAGGTTTGGGTTGGACATTAGGAAAAGTTTCTTCCTTAAAAGAGTTGTTAAGCGTTGGAGCAGGCTGCCCAGGGCAGTGGTGGAGTCACCATCCCTGAAGGTGTTAAAAAAGCATGCAGATGTGGCACTTGGTGACATGGTTTAGTGGGCACGTGGGTGGTGGGTCGACAGTTGAACTTGATGATCTTAGAGGTCTTTTAAAACCTATATGATTCTGATATTGCTCAGTGAGGGCTTTTCCAGGCCTGGGGAACTGCCAGCCTGCTGGGCTCCAGGGCTGAGGCACAGTGTCCTGTTCAGCCCTGTGCTGGCTGTCAGGCCATGGTCCCTGCCTGGTGGCTGGGGCAGGCTGTGTTCCTGGCCAGTGGGGAGAGCGACAGCCAGTCTGCTCTGCTCCCACTACCCTTCCTGCCCGGGAATGAGCAGGCACCCTTTCCTTCCTCCTGCCTTCTGCAGGCTGAGAACAGCCTTTTGCTCTTGGCTTTTGGCCATCCCAGGGTGAGGCTTCCCTCCTCCCTTGCTGCTCCCTTTCTTAAATCCCTGGGCTCTGGAGTAGCCTCTCAGTTGTGAGCACAGGTAGCCCTGGGTTTGGCTGGAAAGGAAGGGTGCCCATGCAGTGCTTGGGGGATGTTCCTACATACACATACACGTGGCCAGCCTGTGTGGGGCACTCCCTGCATTACTCCCGTGGGACAGATGGGCATTTTGCAGAGGCTTGGCTAGGAGTAATCCCCCAAATCTTTGCTTTCTTGACCAAAGTGCATGTCCCTGCCTGCACTTCCCAAATGTTGCAGTGGTTCCAGCATCCCTAGGAAAGGCAGTGCTGGTTCACTGAGGGAACAGGCACAACCCCTGTTTGCAGAGATGCCTTCTCAGCATGTGAACCGGATTCCTCCCTTGCACAATCACAGCAGCTTTACTCATGAGCAGGGTGGGAAGACCATGGCACATGTAAAACCAGTTCCTGCAGTTTGCAGGGTGAGAAAGCCACCTCCTGCTCTGGCCAGCCCCATGCCTGGGAAGCCATAGCTTGCCACTTGTGGTGCAACAGGCAGCAGCTTTCTGGCTTGAGTTTGCTAGCCCTTCCTTGCTCCACCTAGGGTGGCTTGTTTCCCACACTGGTGAGTTTTGGAAGGTCCCTGCCAAATGCACTGTGCAGGGGTTGTTTCCCTCTGGGCAAAAACAGGGTGCCAAGGGAGTTGCTGGGTCAGTTTATCCCTGTCCCCCAAAGACCTTGTGGTCCTCAAAACTTCATGATCTTCCTGCAAGTTCCACCTGTGCTTCATGCACCTCAGAGCTCCCACCTTCCCCATTGCCACCATTCCCTATGCTGTGCTGCTGTCCTTGTCTCCTGCCCTAGGAGCTTTGAGCTTCTCACTGGGATAGGAAAGGAAAACCAGTGTCTTACCAAGCAAGGGAAGGAATGCTCAAGCTGGGCTGGAGCTACATAGCACTTCTGGTTTCCTCCTGACAACAGTGTCCCAACAGAGGCCTGGTACTTACCAGTTGCCTGTGCTGCTGCACTCTGCAGAGTCTGTGTCCTCATGTGCTATGCCTTAATGACTCGCATGCTGCAAATGAGCTTGGAGGGTGTGGGTTGTTCCATGGAGGACAGGACACCATAAGAAAGACATGGACCTCCTCAAGGAGGTCCAGAAGAAGGCTACAACAATGATCCAGGGACTGGAGCACCTCCCCTGTGAGGACAGACTCAGAGAGTTGGGGTTGTTCAGACTGCAGAAGAGGGGGACCTTATTATGGCCTTGCAGTGCTTAAAGGGAGCCTACAGAAAAGATGGGGAGGAACTCTATCAAGAGTGCAGTGATAGGACAAGGGGTAATGGTTTTAAACTGGAAGAAGCTAGGTTTAGGCTAGGTATTAGGAAGAAATTGTTTAAGGTGAGGGTGGTGAGATACTGAAACAAGTTACCCAGAGAGTTGTGGATGCCCTATCCCTGGCAGTGTTCAAAGCCAGGTTGGATGCAATTGGGCAACCTGGTCTAGTGGAAGGTGTCCCTTCCCATGTCAGAGGGGTTGGAACTAGATGATCTTTAAGGTCCCTTCCAACCCATTCTATGATTCTATGAACTTACCTGACAGAACACACACCCTCAGCAGGGCCACCCCTCTGAAGCAGCTTGGCTAATGTCATAGCCTTGTTGCTTGGAGCCTCTGAGGGATTTGGTTGTAGTAGTTAGGGTGTTTAAAGACATGGGGTATTCTGAGCTCTGCATTGAAGGTTCTCAGGGTTAGATTTGTTCAAATCAGGGGCAGTTCTGAGTGTTCTCCTTTCAGTGTGCCAAGGCTGCACAGTTGGGCTTACTCTCACCAAGCATCCCCTGAAGCCTTCACCATGCTGGGAATGAGAAAGAGAAAAGCTCCTGTAAACTCTACAAGTTACTGCCTAGGAATTTCAGACTTCAGAAATCCTTTAATAAATTATATGAACATTTGATTCAATTAATTTATTTTTTTCCCACACATTTGCCAAAGAGTGTAAGGCTTCCCAGAGCTGTTGAGGGCTGCAAATCAGGAGGTGCTATCCAAAATGTAGAGGAGTAGCAAAATTTCCAGGAATAAAAATAACAGCTGGAAATGAATTTGCACAACATAGTAACACAGTTCAGATTTTCACATGAAAGCTACTCCAGCCACATTGCTCTGTCTTTTCCAGGATGGGGGAAATTTTGCTGTTCCTTGTGGGAAGCTCTGATTTTGGGGTTGGAAGCAGTGGGGAGCATTTTGGTAGCTTTTTGGCACGCTGGGCAAACCGATTCCTCCCTAGGAGAGGAGTGCTCAGTGCATGGCACACAGCTGCAGAACTGGTCAGGAAAGATCTGATTAAACACTTCTGCACCCAAAAGTGCCAGCTCATCAAAATCCCAACTGTCTGCAAGAAAGAGCCAGGCTCATGGAAACTTTTGATGAGGAAAAATGTTGTGGCATGTGTGTACATGCCCAAGGATGTGTGTGTGTGATCCCATAGCAGCCTGGTGTGAAGAGTAAAAGTATAGGGGACTTTTTTTCCCCCCCCCCAGAAAAGGTTTTACAGCTAAAGGGAAAAGTGATAAAGCAAATGAGTTTCAGATGCATGTGGTTTTCCTTCTCTTTTGCATTTTTAGGGAAAGTTCTTGGAGATTTTCAGTGGTGGTTGTAGGAGGAGAATTAAGGCAGCGATAACTTGATACAAAACACAAGGCTGCAGCTAAATTTTCAGTGGTCAGCAGCAAGGGTTTCCATCAAATCCTGAGGATTTCTGTCAAATCCTGAAGGTTTCCATCAATTCCTACCCCCTCTGCCTTTGTAACTCAGTTTCTTGAGCCTCATTTTTACACATCTGTGAGGATTTCACTGTGAAGTACAGAGAGGGCAGGCAACACGAGGCCTCAGCCACGCCATCCATGATGGCCTAACAGCAGCAGCTTTGAGGTGCTAAAAGAAAGAGATGCTAAGATGTGACTGCTCCTTGCCAGGAAGAAAGCTTTGATGCTGGATGATGCTTCCAGTTGATTTTCTGGATCAGATGGAGCCAATGGAATGGGTTTCCTTGGGCTTACAGTTGCCTGGGAGGTAGTGAAACCTGACTGAAGATTCTCATGTGTTCATGGCTTCCCTCTTGGTGCTGTCTCTTCTAGGCTCTTGTCTAATGAGAGCTGGTTTCATGCAATAGCCATACCCTTTGGTGGGCTCATAGTAGTGCAAGAGCTGTGTGCAGCAGAGACTACAATCTCTGACTGGGCAACAAGACAAAAATGGTGAAACTGAGATCAAGTATGGAAAAACCAAGCAAATGCAAGGTGATAGTTCATGGCAGGGTGATGGGTGACTATTCAGAATGTTTGGTTTAGAGAAAATGAATTTTCCTCTTTGTAGTGCATGAGCAATCAGTTATTTAAGGAAGATGAAAATGGGAAATGAAATTGAGAAAAGGCAATGTTACTTTCTGCAGGAAGAACCTCTGGAACTGCTGCAGCCAGGGATGCTGCTTGCTTACCTGGGTCCAAAAGGAGGTTCAATTACATGAGTAGGGAGGTGCTGGACTGCCAGAGTCCTCCTTACTTTTTTGAAGTGGATGAAATTAGAAGGAACATTTCCCTGGCACCCTTTCCCTATAACCTTCTTCATTATCCCCCTGCCTATGGAGGATCTCACTTGGGACTCTGGGCTCCATCATATAGTCAGCCCCATAAACCAGGGGAAGGACAAGGTGGCCAAAGGAAGGTCCCTCCAAGAGGGAAGGGTCACAGATCAGAAGGAGCAGGGGAGGCAACACCTGCTGCCAGGCACAGATGTTTTGCAGTTTCCCTTGATGGTGGGAGAAGGTATGAGGCACAGGGAGGATCTGCTCTGCTCTTGCTGCTGAAGTTGGTGGTTGCTACTCTGAGGACTTAAGGCTGCCTCCTGACATGCCTTTGGACTTCTAATAAGCACTATGTGTGATATAATTTGCTGGCAAGTCCCAAGGATCCCAGTCTCCTCTTTTGTTAGCAGACAGCCTCTCCTAGGATAAAGGGTTCATGGCGCTGGGGTGTCGTTGGACACCCTCCCCATCACAGAGGACACATCTGCACTCTGGGATGTGCACAGGGCTGCAGTCATCATTTGCCTGCTGGCTAAGAGCAAGGTGACATTGAGATCCAGGGAGAGAGAAAAATAATTAGGCTGAGACTCCTCTGGGCAGGTGATTTACCCCATGGTTTGCTGAACTGTGACTTGCTTGGCTCCGTGTGGAGTTAGCTCAATTAATTTGAGATGTTTAACCCTGTACTGGGCTGTAGGTGAAGGCCACCGAGACTGCCTTCTTTAGTCAAGGGTTTGCTGGACTACTGAAGGCACTGAGACTGCCTTCTTTAGTCAAGGGTTTGCTGGGGACCAGACTACTCCAGTCAGAAGCACAGGTGTTGCTGGAGGGTCGTCTGCTGGGCTGCATCCCAGGGCTGTCCTGCTTCTTTTCCCCTATGGACACAAAGCAGCTTCTGTCTTTGGAAATGGCACAGGACCCATTGCAGGCATATCAGAGAGGGGGGGAAAAAAAATATACAGGAAGGTGGACTACAATGGAAGGGTTGTCTGATAGGAAACCCCAGACAAATAAATGCATTTTTTCACCAGGAAACCCAAACCAGTTCCATAGAATGCTGAAAGATGTGGGGCCACAATTTTCCAAGGGAAATGGCTGCCTGAAGAAGCTGATAGCTGGGAGTGGGATTTCCCCCCCACACTCCTTCTTTGTGTTTGGAGAGGCTGCTGGAGGAGTAGCAGGATTTCTGATGGGCAGAGGGTCTGGGTCACAGGGCTGCCAGGGGAGGGGAGGGAAGGGAAATCCCAAGTTGGTGGCTCAGAGTAAGGGAAGGGAAATTTTAAATCATTTGTGCAGGGGAAGAAGGGGGAATCTCAGGTCACCAGTGGAAAAAAAAAAGGAGGTGTAGGAGGGAGTCCTGCCTGCCTGGGGTATCTAAGCTATCATCTCTGCTGAGGGAAAGGGGGAGGTTAACCCTGAAAAAACCCTTTGCTTTCTAGTGTGTGGCTGTGCTGCAGGCTCACACCCCACTGTGGTTTCAGGGGTGGGTGTGTGGGTGCTCTCAGAAGCTGAGGGAGCTGCTTCGTTTCCTTTGGGTTTAGGTTTGTATTGATTTGTTTGTATTTGTTTTCACTTGCACGTGGTGTGTTTGGGTTTCATTCAGCAGTGATGAGCAGTTAGTGCTCTTGGCTGTGTTTTGGGATGTTTCCCAGCTCTTCTGACCTTATCTCCAAGCAGGGATAAACCAGAGCAGTTGGGAATGCTGGGGGATTACTTACCACTATCCAACTGTGGCATGTCCAGGCTGCATCCATTGATTTTTCTGAAGAAAAACCCAGAACAACCCCAAACAAGCCACCTCCTCCTCCTCCTGAGCCCTGTGTTAGTCCCTCACAATTCTGATGTTATTCCCATCTAGAAATGAGTTCTGGCTGAGGGCGAATCTGCATTTCCAAGTGTTCCTCCCTGTCCTGTTTTGCTTCCATCAGCAGACTCTGGGGATGTGGCTCTCCTGAAGCTCTGTTTCTGCTGCAGGCAGATGTTAGTGTGAAGGTTTATCTCCCAACCCCACTGGTGGTGAGGGAGCTCTGGCTTTTTTCATAGACTCACAGAATCACAGAATGTTAGGAGTTGGAAGGGACCTGGAAAGATCATCTAGTCCACCCCCCCTGCCACAGCAGGATTCCCTAGACCAGGTCACACAGAAACTCATGCAATCATAGAATAGTTTGGGTTGGAAGGGACCTTTTGAAGGTCATCTAGTCCAACCTCCTATCTTTCTTTTGTTGTTGTTCCCATTTTCTTGCCAGCAAGGGTCTAACACATGGGTCCTGGTCAGAATCAAAGAGAGAGGGGATGATGCACTGCAGTGATGTTTGGACAACCAAGAGAAGTAACGGATGACTTCAGCCTGTGCTTTGAGGAGACTCTTAATTTCACCGTCTGTCCTACCCAGAGGGTTGTCCACCTCTTTGCTGCAGCTGGCTTCCCCATGGGGCCTGGTCTGCACGTTTGGTGACAGCGAGGGGCTGGAGGGGGGAATGGTTACAGGGACAGGCGCCGCTGTCGAAACAGGATCCTGCTAACCACATCCTCAGCACCACCGCCGCAGGTCGGGGTGGCCACGCTGCGTGCCAGATGGCCGTCCCCGTACGGCCTCCCGCCACGCTGCCGCCACCACGGCGTGGGCTGCGGCAGCAGTTGGGGAGGAGGAAGGGGGTTCGGGAGGACCCTGCCGGTCTTTTGCTGCCGTGGCTGGGGATGCAGGCAGCTGGCACACAGCCCCAGCAACCCATGCTGCTGCCGGCCAAGATGCAGCCGTGCGAATTCCCGACGAGCTTCCCGGCGCCGACCGTCGAAGGCGGATTTCACTGCCTCTGAACACCCCGGTGGTGCGCACAGCCCTTTGCAATTATTATTTGTACCACAAGCTGCTTCCTGCCCCGAGCTGCTTTTATCTGGCATTATGTTCTTTTCCAGGTGGGGCTGCGGGTTCCCCGCTGCTCGGCCTCCGGGGCTGCCTCCTGGTCGTGGCTCTGCTGCCGGCTGTAGCGTGCTTACCGAGAGGCCACCTTTGTCTGCCAGCCCCATCCGTCCGCCCGCCCTCCTCCTCCTGCCAGAGCTATTTCGGGAAACAGCAGCTGAGACGGAGGATTGTTAATTGTTCCTCAACCCCCTTCCAGCCTGGTTAGATCACATGTGGAGATTAGAGCACCCTGTCACACCCTTTCCTCCGCCTCCTTCTCCTGTATCCCCCCATGACTCCCAGGGATGTCGGCGGCCAAGTACCCCTTCTGCGGGCAGATGTGGGGTCATGAGGCGCATGCGACTCTCTGGGACGCCAGCCCCATCAAGGTGACGACTCCCACGCCATGCTGAGCCATGGGTATTCCGGAGATGCCCTTCTCGGACATCTGCTGGGGTTGCCTACCAGCGGAGACCAGGATGGGCTCCGGATGCAGGTAGGAGCCCAGAGCGGGCAGGCAGGCAGGCAGGCAAGCAAGCAGGCAGGCAGACAGACAACAAAGCCACTCCAGGCGCTGACCTCAGAAGCTGCCATGTGACTCAGCCTCAAGCTTACTAAAGCATGACGTCAGCCTGGGAGGGAAAGGCAGGGCTGCCACCAAAATACTGCATGGCTTAAATGGGCTGTTGGGACGGCTTCTGCCTGCGTTGCTCCCTGTCCTCTACTCTCGCCTTCCTCCTGCACGGCCACTCCCTGGGAGAGCAATCCTCATCCCATCTCTTTGCAAAGGGCAGGAAAGACAGGCAGAGGCACGGCAGATGTCAGGGTGCCCTGGAAATAACAGGTGTCAACAGTTGTGCCCAACACTGGGCACTGTGTTGGTGGGTGAAGCCGGAGGTAGTGGGTAACAGCTCTGTTTCCTGACAGTGTGCACCTCTGCTTCTCCCTGCCTGCTCTCAGAGTTCCCTCTCGGAGCACTAATAGGAATGAGGGGCCACTTGGTACCTTGTCCCCATCCTGGTTATCCCTGGCCAGAGCAGGGGAGACGCTACTGGCCCTCTCGCTCCTAGGCAGGGTATGTAGCCAAAATGCAGCAACCAGAGAGAAATGGTGCCTCATGCCATCAGGGTGAGGTGACGAGTTGAAGAACAGGTCAGTCCACTTGGATCCAGGCATCTTTAGTCAGCAGAGTTCTCATACAATGTCTTCTCTGCCCATGTTTGGTTTTTCCGACCCGGTGGCATGGCTTTCCACCGTGGCTTTTCATCCACATTTGAGTTGGGAATAACCCACTTGAGATGTATCAAACCTGGAATGCTCCTTCTAAAAAGAAAAGTAATTTCTGCTGAGGATGCAGGTGCCCAGATCCTGCAGGGAGCAGTCTCAGAGCAACACACCTAGTGATGCACAAGCTGTTTTGCCAGGGCAGAATTGAACACTGTGCTGTGGAAGGGACACCGATGGCAGGCAGACATGCTGGCTGCAGGTGAGGACGTGTGACTGCAGTCCCAAACATCTGAGCCCAGACCTGCCCCAGCTGGTTAGACTGACCTGAGGGCTTAGGCCAGGGTGTTGCCGGCCCTCCAAGGTGCGAGTAGCAGGTTCAGCGAGTCTGGAAACTCTCAGTTCCCACTGCTGGGGTTCACATCCCTCCAGCCTCCCACGCTGGGTGGGGGTGGATAGCCCCACTCTCTGCAGCCAGGACCAGCTGTTTTGGCTGGTGGTTTGGCTGTGCAGCTGAGCAGGCTCTGGTCTAGTCCTTTAAGACACAGCATGGCAGGTTTGTACTAGAGAAGGTGGACGTTTTGAGATGCCAACCCCCAGGTTGACATGCTGTTGTGTTCAACATCCAGAGAGTATTTGAGCCTTTCCAGCTGTGCTCGAGAGGGAGGAAAACATGCATTTGGTCAGGGTGTGGGAGTTTTTGGAGGAAGGCTCCTGCTGTGTCAGCTACATGGTGATGTAGCTGGATCTTCACCTGTTTTTTGTTACTGCTGTTACTAGCTAACCGCTTGTCCTTCCAGCAAGCCAGGATGTGATGGCAGATCCTGCCAATAAAGCATTATGACAGGCTGCAGCTCTCCTTTTGTGGGGTCTGTGGATGAATCCCTTGGGTAAAAAGGTATGGAAGCGAGTTGTTCTGTGTCAGTTAGGAATGGAAACTGATACTCTGGGACAGCATGTTGAACTTCCTTAATTTTGGGCCCTTTCACTTCTTGCTTCCTTGCAGACAGTGGTTGCTCCTTCCTGGAAGAAGGAGGGTCCCCACTCAGAGCCCCAAAACACCCCCTGTCTTGCCCAGGACAGGAGCTATGTGGAACTTTCTCAGAGGCTTCCTTGGTGCCTAGACCTGCATCTGGAGGTGGTGGGTTGTTCCCTTAGGCCTGCAGCCACCAAGCTGGCCCTGCCACTGGGTTTCACAGCTACAGCACAGCGAGGTTTCAGTTCCCAAAGTGCTCTGGGCAGATTGGGTCCCAGTTACCCCTGGAAATGCTGGTGGCCTGTTGTCCTTCCCATCCTTCCCTGTAGCCCTTCACACCCTGTTGTGGATCTTCCTCTTTTATCCTGGGCTTTCTTCGAGTTTTAGCTGCCAGACCCCTGGAGCAGATCTCCATGTGGCAGCTGGGCAAGGGTGGCTTCTCAACAACAGGGCAGATATTCCTTGAAGTCCTCAAAGGTGCACTTCTCCCTCCAGCCAACACCACAACACAAAGGATCACAGACGGGTGCTGAAATAGAAGGAAACGTTCTGTGAATCTGTTTCTCACCTGCACAAACCAGGTCTTGTTCTTGGGTTGGGATTTTTTTGTCCCCCATAACTGTTTCAATGGTTTTGGCCAAAATTGCCACTGCTGTCTGTCGGTTTGGTCAGGCCAATGTAGAGTGCAGTGGAGGGGGGAGGGACGAGGGTGCAGAACCTGGGGTGCGGCTACAGCCCTGCCACCTGGAAGGCCCCACCATCAGTCGTACGCTGCCGTTGCCCCTTTAAGAGCCTCGCCGCGGGGCGAGCGTTCGAACCCGCTCCCTTTCCTCGCCATTGGCCGGTGAGGGCGCGCGGGGGCCAGCCGGCGGTTGGAGCGGCCGGCGGGGCGCTCTGATTGGCCGGCGCTAGGGCAGGATAAAAGGCGTCCGGGCGCGTGGGCTCGCCTCATTTGGCGGTGTTAGGGCACGGCGCGGAACGGGGCTTTTACGCGCGGCTTCGGCGCCTCCTCTCTTCGTCTCCTCGTTTGTTTCCCCGATGGAGTTCAAGCTGGAGGCTCACCGCATCGTCAGCATCTCGCTGGGCAAGATCTACAGCGCACGGGGTCAGCGCGGCGGCCTCAAGCTCCACAAGAACCTCCTGGTGTCGCTGGTGCTGCGCAGCGCTCGGCAAGTCTACCTCAGCGAACCGGGCTGCCCGCCCGAGCCGCCGCCACCGCCGCTCCCCGTCGTTTGCGGGACTCCCGAAGAGGAACCGCCGCCGCCCTGCACCACCAGCGCCGCCTGGGCGGCTGGCGAGCCTCCGCCCCCGCAGGACCAGGCGCTTAGGGACGGCTCACGGCTGCCCGGCGCGGACTGCGAGAGCCTCCGGCCGCGGCGCTGTTGCTGCGGCTGCAGCTGCTGCTGCGCGGCAGCGAGCGGCGAGGGGAACCGCGCCGCTGCTACTTCCAACGGGGTGTCCGTGGCGTCTCCGTCGTCGCCGCACTGCCCTCGGAAGCGGAGCGCAGGCGAGCGGGGCCAGGCAGGCTCCCCGGTGAAGAAGCCCCGCCGAGAGGTGGAGGAGGAACCGCCGCCGAGCGAGCAGGAAGACATGGAGACGGGCAACGTGGCCAGCCTTATCAGCATCTTCGGCTCTAGCTTCTCGGGACTGCTCAGTAAGGAGCCCAAAGGGGGGCGGAGGGGGCCCCTGGACAGCGGCGAGGCGGCGGGGACGGGGGCGCCCGCCGAAGCGACGGCCGAGCCGGGACAGATATACTGCGACGAGCCGGTGCTGCGGACCCTCAACCCCTGGAGCACGGCCATCGTAGCTTTCTGACGCGCCGGACGTAGAGACTCAACCCTTGGCCGCGGGGAGGGAACCTAGAGGTGACCCTGTTCTCCCGTTCCCCGGCACGGCGGAGGAGGGCAGGCAGCGCCGCGGGACTCCGGCGCCGGCGGGTCTCGCCGCACGGGAAGGACCGCGGGGCAGCAGCAGCACTTCCCCCTTCGGGTCCCGTCTGCCGGTACCCGCCCTGGGAGCGCCCCCAGCCCGGCCCTGCCCTCCCGGAATTCGCCTTCCCGGCTTGGCAGCCGCCTGCGGGAGCCTCCCCGGTTGCCACTGGCACAGCGGGGGGAAAGGGGAGGGGACTGGACCTTCCCACCGGGTAATATTTTAAGCTTGGAAAGTATTAAGTTTATTAAATAAAGTCTCTATTTTGGAAAGGTTTAGGTCAAGACTATTACAGCGGTGCTTTTTAAAAGTGTTTATTAATAGAGAGAAAACGAAGTTTACAGATGTTCTGTCGGAAAGTCCTTGAGCCTGTTGTTTAGGGGCTTGGTAACTCCTGGTCTTTGTTGTATAAAGGCTTGGGGCTCCCGTAGGGATTTTTGTACAGTGTTCTGCGGTTATGTATCGTGTTTTGTATGAAATGTAATTCTACGTGTACAACACGTATTAAATATTTTCATCTGTACGAGCCTGGTTCTCGTTTGTGCCCCTTGCCTGGGTTGGGGGAGGAGGAGGAGGAGGGCTGCTGGCAACAGGGCAGGCAGCAGCCCAGGGTGTGGTTGCTGCATGTCTGTGGCTGGATCCACCCTGCCTCGCCGGAGGCTCGGTGGGGGTTGAAGTCCAGCTCCTCAGGGAGCCAAGGAAGAAAGGGAACTTTTGCCAGGGCGCCTGGAGCCCTTCCCAGGGTGCTCCTTCAGCTCCTCCGGCTGTAGCCTCTTCCCAGGGCCAGAGCTGCCTTGGCTTTTGAGGTCTTAACTCAGAAAGTACTTAATGTGCAGAGTCACTCTGCCTGTGGGTGGGAAGCGGTTGCTAAATCCCAGAGGAGCAGCTGCGCACAGTCCTGGCCGTGTGGCATAGCCGGGCTGAGGGTTGCCCTCTGGCTTTCCCAGCCCAAAGGTCCAGCCTGGGGATGTGCGAGGGGGGTCTTGGGCACAGGCAGCTGCTGCTCTGCAAGTTCTTCGCTGCTACTTGCAGTTAGAATGTTGAATATCGGGGCTTTGTTTTTATGTTTCCATTATCAGTAAAACTATAACTGGGTTAAAGTTCCTGCTCTTAGGGGTGGGGAGAAGAGTTTGGCCTGAGCTTCACAGTGACTCTGGAGCTCCCTGAGCCATTGCAGTTGTGACTGAATAGAGTGGGGAATTCTTTTTTCCTGCTTCTTGCTGAAAGATTCACTAGAGGCATCTCTGTTCCCAATTAGTGAACTTTACAAATGAGGATTGCATCTCTGGCAAGTCAAGCAAGATGTTTGGGCTCTGTGAAATGCAGATTGGGATATCTGACCCAAGCAAGCTGGGAAGTGGTGTGGGAGAGAGGTGACATCCTGGGGTGCATGAAGAAGAGCATGGCCAGCAGGTCGAGGAAGGTTTTCCTCCCCTCTACTCTGCACTGGTGAGGCCCCACCTGGAGTACTGTGTCCAGTTCTGGGCTCCCCAGTTCAAGAAGGACAGGGAACTACTGGAGAGAGTCCAGTGCAGGGCCACCAAGATGATCAGGGGAGTGGAGCATCTACCCTATGAGGACAGGCTGAGAAAGCTGGGTCTCTTCAGCCTGGAGAAGAGGAGACTGAGGAGGGACCTCATAAATGTCTAAATATGTTAAGGGCCAGTGTCAGGAAGAAGGAGCCAGGCTCTTCTCAACGTCATCCAATGTTAGGACAAGGGGAAGTGGGAGCAAGTTAGAGCATAGGAGGTTTAGTGTTAATGTGAGGAAGAACTTTTTCACAGTAAGGGTGACAGAACACTGGAACAGGCTGCCCAGGGGGGTTGTGGAGTCTCCTACTCTGGAGACATTCAAGGCCCACCTGGACTCGTTCCTGTGTGACCTTATCTAAGGTGTCCTGCTTTGGCAGGGGGGTAGGACTTGATGATCTTTCTGGGTCCCTTCCAAACCCTAACATTCTGTGATTTGTGCTCTCGTTTCCTTGTGGCTAGGGTAGACGTTGGGAGGTAGTGCTGCCCCTTACAGGATCACTGGGCTTGCAGGCTGGGGGGTTTTACATCGAGAACTGGAAGCATCAAGCCTGGTCCTTAAGCACTTGGAAGGCATCAAGGGGAGGACGTGATGGGAGAGAAGACATCTGCTCTGGGGTCACTTAGAGGGACCTCTGCTGATTGGTGTCTGAGTCAGTAGCTCCCTATTCTTACAGAAAAGCGAAAGTGCTACCATCTTAATTTACTTGGTAATTGCACTTAATGGTGACATTCAGTTTTAGTCTGGTAGACAACACTGAGGGAATTGCATGTGATGAGACATTTCTTTCCACCTGATGACCTTTGGGAGGTGACAGGAAGGGCCTGTCCCTGTTTCACTTTTACAAGTGCTCTCCAGGAGAACTCTGCAGTCCAACTGTGACTGTCTCATGGGAGACAAAGTCACCTTGGGACTTCTCCAGTAAGAGGAGAGCAGCGGGAGGAGAAGGGTTGCTATGGAGGACTTTCCCCCCAGCTTTTTCCCTGCTACTTTGCAGAAGAATGCCCTGCTCTGAAGGCACAGCTTGCTCTTGTGGCTCAGAAGCTAGGCTGGGGGATGGAAATAGTCTCCTGTTCCTATACAAGTACAGTTTCCTTCACTAGGCAAGGGAGGGAGGGCTTCAGTCCTGCATCTCATTTGCCAGCAGTGCCTCCACAGAAGCAGATGGTGTTGGCCAGGGCTTGCAGTCAGCTCCAGAGCACTAAAATGGGATGGGAGCACTCCTGCTCTTGTCTGTCATGGTGTTGATCAGGAGCATCTTATACATATTTCTGGGTATCCAATGGCTGGAAGAGCATCTGGTCCAGGAGGTTCATGCAGCCCTGGTGTCCCTTTGTAGAGAAGACCCAACCTCCTTTTGGCACAGGTCACCAGCAGATCTATTCAATCTCCCAGGGAGGAGTTGTGCAACAGCTTAATTGGCCTCTGAAAATACAGCAAAGGCTACACAGAGATGCCAACACAGCTCCCTGTGGCTGGTGTAACCTCTCCAGGGAGCTATCTGAGGTGAGCAAGTTCTCAATTACCAGCTGATGACCACAGTGCCATGTCCCTGAAAGACCCAGTCCAGATCCATCTGTTGCCAGAGCTGTCTCTGCTGCCCTGGTGTGTGCCTCGACTTCTTCTTGTGGCTGTGGTTTTATAACCCATGGGCTTTGCTCCCTGGGAAGTGCCTGTCCCTGGGGTGCTGCACGCTGCTGCTGCTGAGGGGCTGGAAAAAATGGCCATGTCTAGGTAGCTGCTGGTGAGTTAGTAAAAGAGAATTGAGCTGGAAAAGGGTTAGTAGGTTAGGACATTTGGCCCACAATACACAGTAAGAAAACCGGGAGGAATAGAGTAGGTCTGCTGCTTTGATCCCTGGACTTTTCCTCCTGCTCATGCTGCTGCACTTCTGCTGTGGAAGAGGTGAGGGTGACAGGATGGGACAGCTGAGCAGGGAAGGGGGAAGAAGAAGCTTGAGGAGAGGCCCATGACCCAAACCCACAGCCCAGGCCAGTGCCAACAGAGGGAAGAGAAGTGCATAAATAAGCCAGATAAAAATAAAAGCTTCCATCACTTGGAAGAGAAGGTGACTCCTATGGAAACTACCACATGGGGTCGAGGAGGATATGACTTAATGGCAAGACAGCTGGATCCTTACCTTCTTATAATAGCAACGAGCTGTTGGAAGCACTCACCTGGGCTGTTGCAAGCTCCCTCCCCAGCTCAGATTAGATCCCCTGAGACCCTGGGAGCAGAGAGGTACTGGGAGAACTCCTTGGCACATCCAGAGGGTGGGATAGATGACAGCGGAGGGAGCTGGGAGCGTGGTGGATGGGTTGCCTGGGTGATGCCCAGGGAGGGGGGGTGGACTGCAACGCTTTGGCTTTTCTCCTGCTGTAATCATCAAGGAACGACCACCGGTTGCAGCTCCGGGTGGATGAGCTGCAGCTTGCACCAGGGACTCCTTCTGGAGAGAGGGAATTATTTAAAACGGGCTCTTGCCAATAAAGGAGTGTTAATGATGTGAATCATCTTGGACTTTAAAGGGGTAGCCATATGTCTGGCCCAAGCCAGGGGCCAGCCAGAGGCCAAGGAAGCTCGCAGGGCTGGGAGGCGATGGGCAGCAAAGGGGCCAGGGCTCGGAGGAAGCTCCAGAATTTCACTCCGGATGCTCTCGTTCCCTCCCGGCCTGATGCGACTCAGCTTTCCCCACCCGTCCCTCCTCTCCTGGGGCAGGGGAAGGGGAGGAAGGCGCTTGCACACTCATTGCTGCAGCATCTTGTGTCAGCGCTCAGGAATCTGGCGAGCTGCTGGGAGGGAGGAAAGGGAGGGAGGCCAGTGCCGTGGGGCTCAGTGCCTGCTGGGGCCTCTCCCCGCCTGGGGAGCTGGGGGGTATGCCTGGAGGGGAGCAGGGATGCTTTGCCAAGACCCTAAACCCCAGGACAGGGTTATTAGGAGGAGGGAGGGGTGCAGGAGAACTTCTGTGCAGTACTTCTTGCTTAAATGATGGCTCAAGAGGCTGGTAGAGGCACATCTGGATCCCCCCAGCCATTGTGCCCCTGCGGGACTTGCATCTGTCTCCAACATGCTTTCCTTAGCAGCGATGCATTGCCAATATATATTTAGGGAGGGCAGTGGGAGCCCCCTCCCCGGTCCCCAGCAGGCTAGAACATGCTTGCAGGGGAGCAGGGGTTTGTCCTTGCCGCTCTCCCCAGGCAGGGAGAGGCTCCGGGTTTGTCTGGGCAGGGTGATCCCAGCCCGGGAGGAGCTGTGCAGGGGGAGAGGGAAGGCAATGAAGCTTGTTGGCAGGGCTGAGCCTGCTGGCAAGGCTCGCAGAAAACCCCAGGGCTTCTTCCAAGGAGTGTCCAAGCGTCTTTGTGAGGCTGGAGCGGGACAGAAAAGGGTCAGCGCTGGATGGCTAGCAGGGGAAGAAGCTGGCTGGAAGGTACCTTGGCACGGAGGAACCCCAATGATGGAGAGCTACTCCAGGCCAGCACGGGTCCTGGAGGCAGGGTCAGGGCCAGACGAGTGCCAGGACGCGGTGACAAACACAAACAACTCCATTCTCCTGGGCTTCTGGTTGTGATTTCTGCTGCCGACATGTAAACCCTGCGGGGCCTCCTCCCCTCCGCCCCAGCTGGGAGAGGGCTGGCCTGGCCGCAGTAATGAAATGCAGAGCTGCTCGGGAGAGCACAGGGGGAAAAAGGCTCTGCTTGAGGTTTTGTGCCTCTGGTTTCCTCTGGTCCTCTCTCCCAGCCGGGTGATTTATTGGTGGTGGAGCCTGGGGAGAGGGGGAGGGAAGGTCTTTGAAGCTGCAGGCAAATAGTCATTTTGTATTTCCCAAGCAGTCATGCGAGGTAGAGAAGGCAGGAGGAGAGGAAGGTGACTCGCCTGTAAGGGGCCGTAGAGCATCATTCACTGGAACTGAGCTTTCCTGAGCTTGTCCTAGTCTCTCAGAGGCAGCATTGAGCACTTTGCACACCAGAAGACTGGCTTTGTGGTGGATGAGCTCTCCCTCCATCCCAGCTTCCCCATCTTCACTCCCTCCCATCTTCCCTGCTGGATGGCCAGTGGGGTGCTGAGACCTGCCCCCAAGCAGCTGTTCCTTGACCAGCTCTTCTCGTTCAGCCCAGCCCGTGGGGCTGGCTTCTCTGGGGCAGGTGAGGGCCCTGCTCATCTTCTTTTCCTTTCCTGCATTTAAGGAAGCCAGCCAGACCTTTCCCAGGCCGGTGGAAAAGCAGAGGTGCCAGGTGCGGCTGACCTGCTTTTGGGCACCTACATAGACTAGCAGCTGCATTTCTGGAGGCACTGCCAGGCTGCAACCTGCCTGGCTGCAGATGCAATTGCTGCCTGCAGCTACCCTGGCTCAGCTGAGCTTTTCCCTTAAGCCAGCCTTTAGGCTCTGCCGTGTCCATCTGGCATGGCCAGCAGTGAGCTCTCCCTCCATGTGGGATGCTCCAGTGTGCTGCCACGTTGTGGAGTGACCTCCTGCTTGGGAGAAGCAGGCAGGGCTGCCTCTTGTTCCTGGTTGCTGCTCTGGTTGGGAATGTGTGTGGTTTCCTAGGGGGAAGGTTTCCTCCTACTCCTTCTCCTCCTCGCCTCTGCTGACAGTGTCTGACCTCAGCTGTCATCCCTGATGGTGCTGGGGATTAATCTGAGCCTCAGGACAGGTTGAGGCATGTCCAAAGCGGAGGAGAGCTTCATGCGTACAGACACAGAGGAAAGAACAAAAACAATTCCCAGGGAAATATTTTCCTGCTGCTTTTCCTGGCAGCTAGCAGAGGGGGAGGAAAAGACCTCGCTATAAATTGTTTGCAGGAGACTTCAGCCATGGATCTGCTTTCCCTTGGCCTCCAGCACCTTGTCAAGCTCAGCCCCACACAGGGAAAGCCCCAGAGGGTGCTTGACCCCCCCAGCTTGCCTCTTAGCATCCTCAGGCTCTGTTCAGCCAAGGCACTGCCTCCAACACCCATTGCCTGCCCAGCTCCGGAGTCAACTCAGAATTCAAAAAGCAGGGAGGACCTCCCCATCCTGGAACACCAAGGCAGGGTCTGCTGGTGGACTCTGCCCTTTGCCTGCTCCAGCCTCGGCCACCCTTCTCCTCCTGCTGCTGTTTGCTTTGGCAAGCTCTGGCGTTCACCCAGCCAGCGAAGCCTTGCAGCCCCAGGTCGGGCAGAGTGGGAGGGGAAGCTGGAGGTGCAGGGCAGGGAGGAAGGAGAACAGGGAGGGAAAAGGAGAAGTAGGTGGCTAGCTGGGCGGATGGGACATGCTGGCCCTGCTGTGAAAGGCAGGAAGGACACGGCTCACTCGGAAATCTGGAGGGTGGGTTGGGAAAGGCAGGAAAAGAGAGCGAGCGCAGGAAGGAGGGAGCGTGTCCGGAGTTAGGTGAAGGCATGTGAGCCCCAGTACCGTGCTAAGTTTGGTCTCTGGGAGTCCCGTGGGTGCCTGCTCCCTTTGCCCTTGCTCTGCTCCCCTCTGGGAGCAAAAAGAAAGATCATCATAGAGTCATTATGGTTGGAAGGGACCTCTGAGATCATCGGGTCTAACCATCCACCCAACACTAGCATGCTCATCACTAAACCATATCCCCAAGCACCACATCTACATGTTTTTGTACTTTTCTGGGGATGGTGATTGCAACACCTCCCTGGGCAGCCTCTTCCAGTGCCTGAAAACCCTCTCAGTGAAGAAATTCTTCCTAATATCCAATCTGAACCTCCCCTGGTGCAGCTTGAAGCCATGGCACAGGCAGCAGTGGCCATCCCTCATGGAGCTGTGGTTCCAGCCAGAGTGAGGACAAGAGGAAATGGCTTCAAGTTGCACCAGGGGAGACTTAAATTGGACATCAGGAAAAATTTCTTCACTGAAAGAGTTGTTAGGCATTAGCACAGGCTGCCCAGGGAAGTGGTGGAGTCACTGTCCATGGAGGTGTTTAAAAACCATATAGATGTACTTAGGGACATGGTTTAGTGGCATGGTGGTGATAGGTTGGTGGCTGGACTTGATGATCTTCGGGGTGTCTTCCAACCTTAATAATTCTGTGATTCTGTGGCTGGAGCATCACTAGAAAAGGGGGGGAGGCAAAGAAACCACTGCTGGCCTTGTCCCTCTCCATTCCCCAGGTTTACACCTGCAAACCTGGGCACTAAGCAACACAGGCAAGTAGGCTTTGCCACTGCACACCATCCTCCACCCCAGCTCTCTCCATGATTTGAATGTGAGGTGATGGAAGTGCCAAGCCAGGAGCTTGGTCAGGGGGCAGGTTTGCTCCTACAGCCTGGTGCTGGAGGTACTGAGCATCCCTGCCTTGCACAGCTGGACAGAGGGGGCTGCAGGAGCAGTGCAGTATTACAGCTCCATGGCAGTGGGGAAGCTATTTTTTCCAGGAATTTATGTGTTTTTTTCACCCAGCATTGGCCCAAGGCAGCGTTTTATGGGGGGTGGAGAGCAACATCAACAAGCTGCTGCAGTCCTGCAGGGATGGGGGATGTGTAAGGGGCAATAGGCCACCCTCACCTCTCTGGGGTGAAGACTAAAGCCCTGGACTCCAGTCTCATTCCTGATGCAGGTCTAAGCAGGGCAGAGCCCCCAGAGCAAGGGTACAGGGTGGGCAGGATTGGCCAGAGCCCTGCTTGCTCCAGGGGGAGTATTTGACCCCAAGGGGAATATGTGACCCCTTGGCACAGTGGAGAGCCTGGGAGGAGCTGCATCCGAAGGAAGGCAGGGCTCCCGTGGGAATCCAGGAGGGGCGGAAGGACAGACAAGGGAGGGAACTGGAGCTTTTTTTCCCTCCCCAGTGCAGCTGGCCAGGGAGAGTTGCAAAGTACTTGCCGGTGCTTTCAAGCTGGGGCTCACCCTGTGTAGGGCTGGTGGGGCCATGCTCCCCTTCCTGGCTATGCCACTGGGTGGGGGCTGGTCACAGCACCCATCAGCAAGCAGCCTGTGCCACTTGCTTCATCACTGTGGGTGGCAAGGGGCCCTGCCCTGTGGCTTTTGCTTTAATGAAAAGCAAATGTCAGAGGGTTGTAAACATCGGCAGGAGGGAGCTGGGTAAAAGCCCCAATGGATATTCACTGCATCCTTCTCCCACCTTTTCTTGGAGCTGGTAGCCCATTGCAGGGTGAATTGCTCCCTGCTTTATCCGTATCTGTGGAGAATGGATGCATTTTGTGTTAAAGAGCCAAAATGCAAAGAGGTGGCCAGGGTCACACATAACCTCCTGCTCACCCTTGGTCCCCTTTAGACCAGGCAGTGCCCCATGTGCTCTGGGCTTACCAAAATTCTCTCCCTGGAAAGGGCAATGGAGCAAGTGTTTGCCTTCATCTCAGGAGAGTGTGACATGATTTCCCTGGTCGGTGTCCAGGCAGGGGGGGACTGGCCACTCTGGGTTCAGACTGGTGGTATGAGGCTGACTGGTGCTGGGAGAAGACCAGGAGATGCTTTCCTGGGGGAGGGGGGAGGTTGTGGCATATCTGAGCAGGAGGGAGGGCTGTTAAAAATAAACAGGGTGGCAAGTGGCAGCAGGAAGGAGTCGCTTCTGGAGTCCCCATGGCCCTCCCTGGGGAAGGGGGAGTGGCTGTAAGGCAGTGTGTGCTGCCCAGTGAGCTGAGCGTTGAGCTGGGCTCTGATCCCAACCCTGCCGTGGAGGTAAGATTGATCTTATCCTAGGTCACCCCAGTGCCTTGCACCCATGCTCACAACCTGCTCCTTCCCTCTCAGCTCACTGTGGAAGCCCAGCAGTCCTGGCAATGGATGTGTACTGCAAAAGTGTCACCATAACAGACTAGCAAAAGAAAAAAGGAGCAACACTGTTAACTGTTTTCAAGGCATCTCCTGGCTGTTCCTAGCAGTGAAGGGTGCTTTGGGAGCCCTGGAGATGCCGTGCCAGAGCCCAGCACCATCCCAGTGGCTGGGACCCTCCAACCACACTTGCTTTGTGGGGACACCACACTTCCCCATGCCCTCTGTTGGGGCCCAGCAGTCCCCTTCTGCCAGAGGGAATCAGTGAAGAGGAGCAGGTGGACTGCTTGTGAAGTATGGGCAAATATGAGCCCAGTCTGTGCTGCAGAGCAGGCATATATTGCCTGAGACAAGATACCAGGTGGTGAAGTGGTTTGTTTTCCTCCATACTGCCTTGGAGGCTGTTGGCAGGGCAGCTCATCTCCCAGTGGGACCTGAGGTGGGAGCTGGCACTGTTTTGTTTTAGTAGCAGCATGAATTCTCTTCTCTGGAGCTGTGGAGATCTCAGTGCCGTGGCCAGACAGGGCTGACCATGTCCTGACCTTCCAGAGCTTTCTGGATGGGGAGAAGCCCCAGAACACCAGAAGGAAATGGGGAGAGTGGCTGTGCACCCAGCCAGGGCTCTCTCTGGTGCTCTTTTAGGCATGTGGCTGTGGGGGGAGAGCAGCCAGAGCACACAAGCAGCTTCTGTGTCTCCCCCTGCCTGGCCATGTGTCGCTTCTTCTTAGATCAGGGGCTTAGGAGGCTGGAAATGACCTTGAGAGACGGCATGCCCCCAAGTGAGCCTGGAGATCACCTGGTGAGGGATGGGCCAGGCTTTGTTCTCACAAGACTCACACCCCATGAAATTAAAGGGCTGTCCCACACCTAACCCTGCTGTTTTGGGAACTTGGTTGACTTTCAGGGAGGTCTACACGTAAGGTGGTGCTACCCAAAACCAGCTGCATCAATGCATCTCTTCAGATAAGGGTGCTCTGGGTCTGTAAGGGCTGGTGAGAGGACACACTCAGGGTTGGCTACAAGTACCTACACCATGATTCATGTGTCCTGCTACAGACTAGAATGAGTGTGCATGGAAATCAGGGTGAATTGTTTTGGTTATGCCAGGGGCAAAAGATTAATTCTCCTCTCTCCTGCTCCTCCTCTGCCCTGGGAGTTCCCACAGTGGCAGCCCAACAGGTGCTTATCTCTGGGGACACACGTGGGAACAAGGGCACTGCCCTATCCCTCATTAGATGTGCTTCAGAGCTCTGGGCTCTGGTGGGAGGAATTGTGGGTGACAGCCCTGTGCCTCCCAAAACATAGTGGCCAGCTTGTTTCTCCAACTGGTGCATTAGTGCTGAAAGCTGTGTCTGTGCTTCAGGGCCAGGTTTGGTGCTGTGTTCCCCTGGGAAAGTCAGGCTCAGCCTCCACCCAACAACAACCAGCACCATGGGATACAGCTCACCCAGGGAATGTGAATGAAAACCTGGACATGAGCTGGCAATGTGCCCTTGCAGCCTAGAAGCCAGCTGTATCCTGGGCTGCATGCAAAGCATTGTGACCAGCAGGTTGAGGGCAGGGATTCTGCTCCCCTCCTCCACTCTGGGGAGACCTCACCTGCAGTGCTGTGTCCAGGTCTGGAGTCCTCAGCACAAGAAAGACATGGATCTGTTGGGGTGGGTCCAGAGGAGGCCACAAAAATGATCAGAAGGTTGGAAAACCTCTGCTGTGAGGACAGGCTGAAAGAGTTAGGGCTTTTCAGGCCGGAGAAGAGAAGGCTACAGGGTGACCTTACTGCAGCCTTTCAATACTTAAAGGGACCTATGAGAAAGATGGGGACAGATTTTTTTAGCAGGACCTGTTGTGACAAGACAAGGGATGATAATTTTAAGCTAACAGAGGAGGGATTTAGACTAGATACATCGAAGAAATTTTTTACACTGAAGGTGGTGAAACACTGTCCCAGGTTGCCTAAAGAGGTGGTGGATGGAACCATTCCAGGTCAGGCTGGACATGGCTCTGAGCAACTTGATCTGATTGAAGATGTCCTTGCTCCCTGCAGCAGTGTTGGACTAGATGACCTTTAAAGGTCCCTTCCAACCCCAAAAGAAATAAACCCGAAAAATTAAAGAAGTGTGACCATTTCCAATGCTGTCACTAACATACAAATATCACCAGAGCCTTTGGGTGTAATCCTCGGTGACTGTGTCCTGCTGCTGCCCACTAAGCCGTGGGTGAGATGTGAGGAAAAGACATGACCTGACTAGAAGCAGTCTGTAAATGGAGCTCCTTTTACTTCGTTTCCTTGTACAGCAAAGCCCTCTGCTGGAAGCCAGCAGTAGCTTGCCAGGATAAAGCTGGGTGAGATGTGCTGTTTCTTCCCAGTGAGACCCAGTCCCCTCCTTGGGACACTGTCCCCTGTGGTCCCCCGGGCAATTATTAACTTATTACTTACAGGCCACTGCCTTTTAAGGACACCCCAAGACATCTCCAGTCTGTAGCATCTGTTGCTGGGATGCTGGGATGCTGGGGTGGGACAGCGTGTGCTTGCTCCGGGGCTGGTGCTGCCTGAGTCTGCTCCAGACCTCTGTCCTCGGCACAGAAGACTCTCTGGGGCCAACAGGAGATGGTGTTCACCTGCTTTCTTTCTGGAAGTGTAAGGCTCCTTGAGACAGCTGCCAGCAGCGTGCTCTTGTGGCCAAGAAGGCCAATGGTGTCTTGGGATGCATTAAGAAGAGTGTGACCAGCAGGACAAGGGAGGTTCTCCTCTCACTCTGCCCTGCCCTTAGGGAGGCCACTTCTGCAGTATTATGTCCAGTTTTGGGCTCCTCAGTTCAAGAGTGACAGGGAACTGCTGGAAAGAGTCTAGCATAGGCTACAAAGATGCTGAGGGGCCTGGAGCATGTCTCTGAGGAGGAGAGGTTGTGGAGTCTCCTTCTCTGTGGAGATTCCAAACTCACCTGGACATGATCCTGGACAACCTGCTGTGGGTGACCCTGCTTAGCAGGGAGGTTGGACTAGATGAACTCCAGAGGTCCTTTCCAACCCCTAATCATTCTGTAAGTGGCTTTGTGTTACTTTGCATGCCCTGGCAGGACCCCTGAGGCACCACTACCCCAAGGTGACACCTTACTTACCTCAGCCTATCTTGGTTCACCTGCTACCATCATATTTAACTGTGGTGTGTGTCACCTGGGCTGCCCACAGCAGCTGTTAGCAGTGTCTCATCACTCAGCATCTCTACTCTTTCACCCAACCTGGGTCACCTGCTTGCAAGGAAGCTCTTTCCCCCAATGCATACAGTGAGGGCTTGTGGACTCTGTGCTGAGCACTGGAGGTCTGTCATGTCTGCTGTGGCCCTGCAACTGCTGTAGCATGTGGCACCAATTGTAGAGCAGTTCTGGCAGCATATGGTGTTGAAGTGCCTGGAAGAGCAAAGGAGTAGCTCTAAGAGATTGTTAACATTTATTTTGAGGCACCATTTAATGATCAGCTTGCACATATTGCTTCTTTGTGAACCCCCAAACCCTGCTTTAATTCCAGTGCAAGTAACTGCATTCTGCTGCCCTTGAATGCCCCTTGTGCTCCTGTGGTCCCCATGAAGAAGGTATTTTGCCCCCCAGGAACCCCTTTGTTGCAGCTGGCAGGAGCTGGGTGCCCTTCCACCCCCATCCTGGCTCTGTTACAGTGGTGGGTGAGGGATGCCTTTGAGATCTGAGTATACCAATATCTCATGACTACTAAACCCCTGGGTTTGTTTTTGTGGGTTATTTTGCACTGCCCAAGCACTTGATTCCCTTTGTCCTGGCTGAGTTTAAACCCTCAGGTTGGGTATGTTTAAGTCATTTTCTTGCACTTCTAGTCAAACAAAAACTGTTATGCTGGTTGCATTGAAATATCCTAGCTGCCACCTCCTCTCCTGGGGGCTGATGGCAGGCTGTGTAAATATTGAGTGTTTCTGCTCAGCTGACTTTTGGTTTCTCCAACCCACCTTCTCTGGTGGTGCTTTGCATGCTATGGCCTTCAGAAGGCTGTCAGCTTGGCCTTTTTCATTGCTCTCTGCAGGTGGCTCTGGGGCTGATGAACACTTCATTGGGGGTGATGGGTCAAATATCACTACACCATCCTTGTGAAGACCAAAGCAATGAAGGCACAGTCTTGCTGCAACAGGGATTTTTACAGGTGGGTCATTGGGTAGGACTTTGGAGACCTGGTGAGGTTGTGGAAGGGGAGCAGGGCTCTTTGTGTACCCACTGCAGGCTTTTTTGCTCAGCTCCTGGGTGTTGTGTGCCTGGTGATGTTCCTTTGCCCTGTGGAGCTGGGATGTGTGTCCTCTGTGGCCAAGCCAGCAGATGGGGCTCCAGCCCACGGTGAGCTGCTCTGGAGGAGGGTGGAGAGCTGAGCATACCTCAGCAAGCAGTGCTGGCGGTGACCCAGGAGTGTTTACCGGCCCTAGTGCCTTGTCAAGAATTTTTGGTCCATAGCACAGGCTTTTTTTGCCTCCTAATTATCTCACAACAGCTGAACTCAACGTTTCCTAGAGGCTTTCCTTGCAGTTCTGAGCCTGGTCACGCACATGGTCACTTGGGGTGAAGGAGCCTCGCCATCTGCTCAACTTCACATCGTGTTGCCTAGCCCAAACCCCACCTCTGAGCTGCTCCTAGGGAGTATCTGGGGTGAGAGGGTATCTGGGGGATCCTTTTCCCTTAGAAGGGATCCTCTTCCCTTGGAGGGGATCCTCCTTGTGGAGCTGAACAAGGTAGGATTTAGGCAGCGTGTTGTCAGGTCTCGGTGCTGTTTGGTTGGTGTCCTCATACTTGGCAGTGCTGTTGGCCCTTTCTGCTGGGCTGGAGGCCAAGTTCTAGGGAGGAGCAGGTTAGAGGACAGGCACATTGCTCTGCTAGCTCCCAGGTAGGCTCTGCTCTGCTCTGCTAGCACTAGAGCATGGGTTTGTTGTCAGTTTGGCATTGTCTCCTTGACCTCTTTTCAAGTTAAAAGTGGCCTGCAGCCAGGTGCTTGTGATGGACCAGTGCAGGGTTGCTCCATGAAGACTTAAGGCCAGGAGAACTATGGGACTAAATGCTTGTGACCCATGATGTCCCCTGCTTCTTCTGTGTCTGAGCACCCTTGTGCTGCTCTCCTACCTATGGCTGTATGGGATGTCCCACCAGCAGCAGCTACCTGGTTTCTTGTCTGCTATAAATGTACCCAAAGCCATCTCATGGCACCATGGTACCAAACCTGTCTCTTTCCAATCCAGGAGCCTGCCTGAACCAGGGTCTCCATGCTTCTCACCCTGCTGCACCTTGGGTACTCCCCACCCCTCACCAGCTGTCTCACTGTGAGTGCCCAGACACAGCATTCATTGTAATTGTTCAGCAACATCTCTTCCTTTGATGGATAAATTACCCTCTACTGTCTTGAAAGTAATAAAATAAACACCTCAGAGGTGTGGAATAAGTGGATTGAAATGAATGATTTTCTCATTATCTTGCTCAAGTTGTAAAACAGCCTTTTCCAGCCCCTGTCACTCTTGGCTCCTCACTGCTCCTGTCCTCCTCTGCAGCTCCCCGGGGAGATCTCTGCTCAGAGAGACTTGGTGTCTCAAGGAACAGCCTAGGGCATCTGGGTCAGGAAGCTGGGGCCACCAGACAGCTGGGACATGGTCATTAGAGTCATTAGCTGTTGTGCTGTCTGGAAAGAGCTGCTGAGCTCAGCCATCCTTTTGGAGAGGGATGGAGAGTGTTGTGTGCCCTATCTTAAATGCCTCTTCTTAGCTAGCAGAGGAGGCTTGGGGCAGGTCTCCTTGCCAGGTCCTTTCCCCCCTGGGCCATGCTGCTGGAGATTCCTCCTGTCATCAGCTTAATTGCTGGATACTGTCTGGGGAGAGGGAAGGGGAGGTCTGGGGGGTGACTGAGGCTTCATTGCTGTGAAATCACCAGTGAGCCAGAGAGGTGTGGTGGGGAATAATTTGATTTTGGACTGATGTGAGATCTGGTGGACTTAAGCTGGAAGCAGCAGGGTCCAGATACTCAAGCTGTATGGAGTGGTGGTAAGCAGGGGGACTCCTTGCTGCAGGGTGCTGTGGGTGCTTCAAAAACATCTGAGCTCAAGATATGGTGAAAAAGCCTGGAAAGAAAAGAAAAAGGAGGACTATTAAATAAATCTCTAAACCTTCTGGGTCTGAGGATGTCAGGCTTCCTGATTTGTGTCCATGCCACCTGTGTTGGGTTTGGGTTTGGCAGAAGCTTGTCTGTGTGCTCTGCCACAAGGTTTGCAGGCTCTGAGAGCTGGGGGAGTCATCAGAGGTGATGGTATCACCCTGAGGAGCCTGGGTGTTACTGTCTTACTGATTCTGCAAGTAAGAAACAACTCGTGATTTTCATTAGCTAGGTGGAAGATTAAAGATTCTTTGTGAGGCCATAGCATGTGATGAGGCATATCAGATGAGGCTTATGCCATTCAGGGTGTGGAGAGTGCTGGGCTCTAGGAGACAGTGGGTCACTAGCCCATCTGTTTTTCCTTCTGAGCAGTTCTCCTTTCTGGCAGCAGTTTTAGTGGATTTGAGCAGTCATTCCTCCTGGCTGCTGGGGATGACACTTGCTGCCTTCATACAATTCCAGCATGGCAGGGGTTGGAAGGGACTTCTGGAGAACTAGTCCAGCTCCCATGCTAAAGCAGGGTCACCCAGAGCAGGTTGTCCAGGATCATGTCCAGGTGAGTTTGGAATCTCCACAGAGAAGGAGACTCCACAACCTCTCTGAGCAGCCTAGTCCAGTGCTCTGGCACCCTCACAGAAAAGAAGTTTTTCCTTCTGTTCAGATGGAACCTCCTGGGTTCCAGTTTGTGCCCAATGCCCCTTGTCCTGTCACTGGACACCACTGAAAAGAGTCTGGCCCCATCCCTTTGACTTGTGCTCTTTAGATATTGCTAAGCATTGATCAGATCCCCTCTATCTACTCTTCTCCAGGCTAAGTAGCCCTAGGGCTCTCAATCTTTTCTCCTCAGAGAGATGCTCCAGTCCCCTGCATGGTTAACTTGAGGGCTCCTTCCAAAGAACCATTTGGGAAGGTCTGCTTTCCTCCTCCCTGGCAGTGCTTGAGGTCCAAGCTGGGACAGGCAGCTCCTGAAGCTCCTTAAGAATGTTGAGTGGTGGCAAGTTTGGAGTTTGCCTGACAAACCCCCCTAGAAATAGAAGATGGCTGACTAGAGCTGAGCAGTTCAACCAGCTCCCAAATGTGGGTCTGAGGGAAGGGGACCTGTGCAATAGGTCTCTTTGTTCACAGGCTCCTGTTGTTTGCCCTCTGAGATGGCCAGCATGGTGCTGTGTGGCCAGGTAGGTTATCCAGCAGCAGTAAGGTTTAGCCAGGAAAGGCAACCCCCACACACCCTCTTCTAGCCCTCTGAAAAAAGGCTGCATTTAGCAATTTTTCTCCCTCCCTCAGTGCTTCCCAGCTGTAAGTGAGCAGAAGGCTGCTGGAGCAGGAACCAGATCCCTCTATGAAGGCAAGTTTAAGTACTTTCTTCTCATCTTGCTTTTTGGACATGCAGATATTCAGAGATCCTGGCCAAGTACTTGCCATGGTGACATCCCAGCCCACCAGCCTTCTGGAGAATAGCTTTATGCTGGGCATGGTCTCTGATAACAAGTGAAAACAAATGTGTTTGTACTGGGAGATCTGGTTTCAAACTGGGAATGCTGTGTGCTGAAAGCAGGCTGCTCAGCTGGTTTAGGATGCAGACCTCCTGCTTGCAGAGATAAGGCTCAATTGCACTGGGGGGTGGTGGAAATGGCCTCAAAAGCTCAGAATCAAAGAATTATCAGGGTTGGAAGAGACCCTCAAAGTCATCAAGTCCAACCATCAACCTATTACTGTCACCTGAAACCATGTCCCTAAGACTAAACCAAGTCCTAAGTACTACATCTAGAGGCTTTTTAAACACCTCCAGGGACTGTGACTCCACCACTGCCCTGGGCAGCCTGGGCCAATGCCTGATAACTCTTTCAGGGAAGAAATTCTTCCTAATATCCAATTTAAATCTCCCCTGGTGCAACTTGAGCCCATTTCCCCTTATCCTCTCACTGGTAGCCCAGGAGAAGAGACTGGCCCCTATCTCACTCCAACCTCCTGTCAGGTAGTTGTAGAGTCAGATGGTGAACATAGCTTTGGATATGGCCTCAAAATGAGCACAGCTGTGGAAGTAAAGAGCAAGACTTGGTCTTTACTTGTCCTAGAGTGTTCCATGTCAGTGGACACCATGACCTCCCCTTGGTGGGAGGGATCCTGCTCTAAAGATTGCCCCTATGAGACCCTTGGGCCATGGCTGCTCACAGTCCTGCTCTTAGGGGAACTCCTGACACCAGGTGCAGTTATTGGAGCACAGAAGAGTTGCTACATCTCCTTGGCTTCCCTCTCTTCTGACAAAACATCACCCAGCTCATGCCCCTAGCAAAGATGCCCAAGTGCCTGGGCAGCAGCTCTGTTGTGGACACCCATGTGGAAAACCACCTGGGGGATGGCTTTTTTTTCTTCCTCATCTCCATCCAGCCTGGATGCTCTTCATTGTGCATATCCCTGTTGTTTTGTTTGCAGTTCCCTTGAGTCCTTGCTCTCAATTACCTGTGTGGTGATGAGCATTCACAGGTTGATTGCATATTGTAGCTACCAAACAAAAGAGAAGATCTGGCTATTGTTCTGAACTCATTGTGCTTCGGTATGAATTCAGGGCTGCTGTTTTCCCTGGCTTTTGTTGCAATGGAGACAGCAGAAACACTCTGAGCTCTACCTCTTAACCTGCTATTGCTCCCTCCCTACGCATTGCTCTTTTCAGTCTCACCATGCCTGGAAGCTCTGCAGGCACCGGTTGGCCTGATGCCCTGGTTCCCTCCTCCCTGTCCTTTATGGGATGAGTGCTGGGCCAGTCCTACCTAAAGCTGGGGCTTGCTGGAGCAGATCCCACCACAGTATCTCCTAGCCAGCAGCCTGCAGAATTCAGCACTGTGCTGCTCTGAGGACCCCTGCAGTGCCTTTGTTGATGACAGAGGGCTCCTCTATCTTCTCCCCAAACAGCTGCAACAGATGTAGTGCCCAGCAACATCTAGGTGTGAATGTTACTGCCTTGGCTAGGGGACTTTTGTTCCTGGTCAACGAGATATATGTCACCTGCCCTTACCCTGCTCAGGTACCTGATATAGGGGCTCTGTGGTC
>VWZX01006836.1:15061-25077 GCA_013399015.1 Galbula dea | reverse complement strand
CCATTTCCCCTTGTTCTATCACTACCTGACCTCCTAAAAAGCCCCTCAGCAGCTTTCTTATAGGCCCCCTTCAGATACTGGAAGGCCACAAGAAGGTCTCCTCTCAGCCTTCTCTTTTCCAGAGTGAATAATCCCAACTCTCTCAGTCTGTCCTCGTAGGAGAGGTGCTCCAGTCCTCTGATCATTCTCGTGGCCCTTCTCTGGACTTCCTCTAGCACCCCCATATCTCTCTTGTAATAGGGGCTCCATTCCAAGTGGGGTCTCATGAGAGCAGAGTAGCGGGGGAGAACCACCTCCCTCGACCTGCTGGCCACACTCCTCTTGATGCAACCCAGGATATGGTTGGCCTTCTGGGCTGCAAGCACACCCTGGCGGCTCATGTTCAGCTTCTCATCCACAGGCACCCCCAAGTCTCTTTCCTCAAGGCTGCTCCCAGGCCATCCACTTGAGAGGTATGGGAACTGAGGTGGGAAGTGAAGAGTGAGGCAAAAACCTTGAGTATCTCAGCCTTCTTGCCTTTTGTTACCAGCTTTCCAGTCTTGCTCCTTGGATGGTGTTTTTTGACCTTCCTTTTCTGGCTGACATACCTATAGAAGCTCTTCTTATTGTTCTTTGCATCCCTTGCCAAGTTCAGCTCCAGCTGTGCCTTGGCCTTCCTGACCCCATGCCTACATACCCAGGCAGTGTCCCTGTACTGTCCCAGGATATCTGTCCCTGCTTCCACTGCCTGTGCAGTTCCTTCTTGCCCTTTAGTTTGACAAGCAGGTCTTGACTCAGCCATGTTGGTCTCTTGTCTTCCTTTGCCTGATTTCTTACACCTGGGGATGGAGAGCTCTTGCACTCTTCAGAAAATGTCCTTAAAGGTCGGCCAGCTCTGTTCTGCTCCCTTGTCCCTGAGGGCAGTTTCCCAGGGGTTGCTATTGACTAACTCCTTGAAGATCTGGAATTTTGCTTACCTAAAATTAAGGTCCCTGTCTTTACTCCTTGCTTGACTTGTATCCCTCAGGACTGTGAACTCCACCAGTCCTGAGGTAAGCCCTACCATTGAAAAATGCAGCTATTTTAGCTGTTGAAAATAAATACCCCCTGATAATACTTTAAAAAAACACAGTCCCATTCATGATCCCATACGTTACATGTGTAATTTAAAAACTAGGTAGTTTCCAGCAAGGAGAGGTTGAGCATTTCTGTAGCCATCTGTATAACTACGACATAATTTGACCCTAGATATAATGAATGATAATTAGGGTAATGCCATGCAATTTACCAGTGTGTATTTCTAATAGTATTGCTATTATCTTTAGTCTTCAGATATAAAAGCAAAGTTTCATAGAAGGAGGAAACTATTTCATTAAAAGGATACACTTTGAGTATGTATGTCCATTTTTATTCATCTGTAACTACTGATGCAATAAGCCTTTTTCTCTGCACACATGCCTCTTCTATGTATAGACTACAGGTAGAATAAGGAAGGCTGGTTATGTGGATCACTGCAATTTTTAAGGTTTAGACTAATTCTCCTTAAAAAACTTTTAAAGTTTTATTGGGGGGGTTTTTTGGTTGTTTTTTTTTTTTTTTGAGAACCTATACAAAGCAATAGTCTGATCTACTGTCGTCTATGGGGCCTTCTGACTTCAGCTGCAGGAAGATTTTTGCTCACAGGCCCTCATCCTGGTGGGGGATTTCAACTACCCAGACATCTGCTGGAAGAACAATACAGCAGGTTGTAGGCAGTCCAGGAAACTCCTAGAGTTTGTGGATGACAACTTTCTGGCACAGGTTCTAGACAAGCCAACCAGAGATAAAGCACTACTAGACCTGGTGCTCATCAATGCAGAAGACCTGATTAAAGAGGTAAAGATTTGAGGAACTCTAGGCTGCAGTGACCATGCCCTAGTCTAGCCTTTCTAGAGACTGCCCACAGTCTCTAGAAATGTAGGCATGCACAGAGCAAAGACAGGAAATGGCTAGGATGTGTAGGGATGGTATAAGGAAGGTGAAGGCACAGATGGAGCTGAACTTGGCAAGGAACAATAAAAAAGAGTTCTGTAAGTACCTTAATCAGAAAAGGAAGGTCAGGGTGAGCGTCCATCCTCTGATGAACAAGGAAGGAAAATTAAGTCACAATGAATATGGAGAAGGCTGAGCTACTCAATGAGTTTTTCATTTCAGTCTTTACTGGCAGCCAAGCTGCCTGCACCAACCAAGATTTGGTAGCCCCACGTGAGTGTTGGGGGAATGAAGGCCCTCCCACTGTGAGTGAAGAGCAGGTTCAGGATCACTTACTGAAACTTGATAATAAGTCTATGGGCCCTGATGACATACATTGTAGGGTCCTGAGGGAATTGGCTGATGTAGTTGCAGGCCCACTCTTCATCATATTTGGCAAGTCATGGCAGTCAGGTGAAGACCTGGGTGACTAGAAGAAGGGTAACATCACCCCCATTTTTAAAAAGGGTAGAAAGGAAGACCCAGGGAACTACAGGCCAGAGAGCCTCACTTCTGTGCCTGGGAAGATCATGGAGCAGATTGTCATGGAAGTGATGTTAAGGCACATGCAAGATGAAGAGGTGATTATAAGAAGCCAAAAGGGATTCACTAAGGGCAAATTGTGCCTGACCAATCTGTTGGCCTTCTACGATTGAGTAACTGTGATAGGGGATGAGGGAAGACCAAGTGATGTTGACTACCTGGACTTTTGTAAGGCCTTTGTTACAGTTCCACATCACATCCTTATCTCAAAATTAGAGAGACATGGATTTGATGGGTGGACTATTCAGTGCATAGGAAGCTGGCTGGATGGACACAGCCAGAGAGTTGTGGTCAGTGGCTCTCTGTCTAGGTGGAGACCAGTGATGAGTGGTGGATCCATTGGACTTCTAAAATTTCATGTCAAGCCATGGATTGTGGAAGTCTGTGGCAAGTGATTCCTCACCAGTGTTACAGTGGCAGGAGCTGACAACAGCTCTGAGAATTCCCATCTGCTGGAATAGTGGAGCAACTGGCGAGTTCAGCTCCGAGATGGGCAGAGAGCACGGGGACCTACGCCTCTCCTCTGGGGAAGCAATGCCCCATAGCAGCATCCTAAAGAATTCCAGGATCAGAACAGTGTGCAACCCTTCCCTCCAGAAAATATTTCTAGTCTAGGTAATGAGCAGTTGCTCAATGGTCACCTCATTGTTTATACCCTCTTGGAAATCACTGCTGTGTATTCAGTGTAAGGGCATTCTCCAGCTGGTATTCACATCCTCAGTTTGTCCCTATGCCCCCCATATAGAGCCTGCATCAGTGGAAGACTTAAGACACTGCATTTGGTGAGCACTAATACAGTCGTTATCGCTTACCTTCTCCAAAACTCCAGTGTTTAAAATGTAGCTGTTAAGAGGCTTTTTTTGAAGCTTTTTGTGGGAGTGGTCTTTGCTTTTAGTTGTTACATAGACAGTTGCTAAAGGGTGGCAATGCCTCTGACATAGGTTGGTGTATTTTATTAATGAGTAAAACCACTGCCTTCTTTAAGGAACACAAGAAATGTAAATAAGCTGCTTAATCCTTGTCATTCTCCTCAACCATTTTTTGTATGAACTGTGTTTGGAAACTCTCAAACCCAATTCAAATGTAATTGAAATACAGGTAGGGTAACTAACCATTAGAGAGGTGCTAAACAAACCCAGATAACTTTCTGCCTTCTCATTAACTAAGACTGTCATACCAAACTTCAGTGAAAAGGATGGAAGAGCATTAAAATGAAAACCTCTTGCAATTGTAATACTGGTAAGTTGTTTTCCAACTTTGGTTATATCAGAAACAGCTTCACTAAAGTATCTGGTGTCCTAGCTGTTCCTGTACATATACCATTACAATTCTACTGGAAATAGGTATACACTTGCTCATTTATACTGGGTTTATGTTTCTGTTAGGCAACATAATATATTAAAGGACATTAACTTCATGTGTTACTTCAAACAAAAGAGGATGACTGGGTAGAAAGAGAAGAAAAGAGAAAAAAGAATGCAAGCAGCACCAAGATGTGCATACACACAAGGATGGATTCTATTAAGTCAGACACTTTTGGATTGGTAGGCAGTATAGTTTCTAACAGGTATCGCCCCTCTGGAAGAAGGAAAACTATCAACATTAGCATTTATTGATGTTTTGAAAGGCATTTATCTAAATGAAATCACATTAACCTCTTAGGGTCAATTTTTTCCAGGTGCACTAGAGGCTTGAGTTGCTCAGCAAAGTTCCTCATGTCATCAGACACTATGTCCTGTCCTGCTGGTGCTACCACATTGAGCTCCACCAGGTAGGAGAGGGAGAGTGGCTCAATGCTCTCTGTGTTTCCAGGCATTAGGATACGGAAGATCTTGTACACCATGATCTTCATGATGCCCTTGCGGAACACGTGCCCTTTGGCCACAAACTCATGGTCCATGCGGAAGCCCATCTCCATCAGAAAGTCTGTCAAGTTGTCCGAAGTAGCGATGTCTACGCAGTTGCGCACCAGTGCGTGGCGGTTCTTGTCACCTATTTCTGGCTGGCCCAGGTAGCGCAAGTGCCAAGGCATCCCATTTTTGTCCATGGACCGCCGCGCCCGCAGCACGAAGGGGCTGGCCTGCTGCCCCTTCAGCAGGAACACCATCTCGTGGTCTAGAAAGGTCTCAGGCTCCATGTTGTCGCACAGGCCGCGCAGGCGGTGCAGCAGGCTCTCCAGGCTCTGGTCCAAAACGCTTCCTGTGGTGGGCGGAAACAGCGCTTCAGTTACCCCCTCCCCTCCTCTCCACTCGTCTTCTCGGGTGAGCAGGGCTTTATCCACAGCGCTGGCTATCGCCGCCCTCCTCAGCCCGCCTGTGTCCGGCTCCCGCCCCGAGCACCGCTCAGACCTAGCTTCTCGGGCTCTACCCCTTGGCCGAAGCGGCGGCGGCAGGCATGCCCAAGGACCGCCGGGCTCTCTCCTCGGCAATGGGAGGAAGCTGCCTGCCGACCCGCCCTCCGCTTACCTTGGAGCAGGTACTCCATCATGTTGATGGTGCCGCCCGTGACGGGCATCATAGTAACTGGGGGAGCCTCCATGCTGCTGCCTTCGGCGCTAACACCCGCGCACAGGTCTGAAGGCAGACGGCGGCGCGGCGGAGGGAGCGGCTTGAACGCGTGTGGGCGGTAGCGCCACCTCGCGGCCTGGCGGTGCCGCACGGACTGAGGCGTACAGGCGCGGGGGATGAAGCACGGCCCTCTCTTCCTGGGGCGCCCTGCGCCGGCCTGGGGATCGCCTCAGCAGCTCAGTATGGGCGGAGTGGTGGCGGGGAGACGGGGGCCGTCTGGGGTGGCCGGCGCTTTGGGGGTCACTGCTGCTTCAGCCGAGCTGTGGGTAGTGGCCAGGAGGCCTGGGCCGGGGGAGCAGCCCACGCTTTAGTTGTGTCCACAGCACAGTGCCTGGTTTCTTACGTGGTGAAAGGTGCACGGGTGAAAATTTGTGGAAAATCTTGGTCAGAACTCTCCGGATTTGTCCCTTGGTGTCTGTCAGTTGGGATGTGTTGGTCCGCTGGTCTACAGGAAGGTAGAGCAGCATAGGTGTCAGGGCACCAAGGTGGTTTTGGGGACTGTTCTTCAGATACCTGCAGTGACTTGGGGAACCAGTTGTTATCAGGGTGAAATGAGAATGATACATCAGTTTGGAGAGGCAGAAACCCAACCTGTCAGGTGTCTCTTGTGGACATGGCAGGTTTTGCACTTTCTCTAGGCATAAACCGCTCTGTTTTCAAAAAGTACCAGAAATGCCCACTATGTATCAGTTAAATTTGGTCCTGTGGATCCCAACACTAGAGTTATGTGTTTGACTTTTTTTTCCGTCGCTGTTTCTATAACAAGCCTTCATGCTGCATGGAAAGTAACTAGTATGAAGTCAACTATGTCTGTCTTTCCTTTATTGTTACCTCTACAGAGTGGTGGTGTCACCTACCTCACCCAAATAAATAAATTGTATAAATATAAGCACAAGCCATACACTTTCAAAATAAACATGGCACAAGCATACTCTCCTAGGGCAGTAATTTGCTTCAGCCCTGATAGCTTGGAGTACAGGCATGCCCCTGAACTGGGGTGGATGTGACCTAACTATTGTTGAAGCTGGAACCACATCCCATGTACCTGCCATATTGTGTACACATTGTACATACGTCAGTGGTTGCAGATAAGAGGCTTGTGTTGAAATGCAGGAAGAAAATAGCCTACAAAAGGTTTAAAAGCCTCTTACACATCTACGAGAAAAAAATAGGTTTTGTCTATTATACAGATCAGCTTTATTAATGTGGTCATAACACATTTAGGATAAAAGAATATATATCAAAAAAGAACTAGAAAAAGCAAGAATAAGTAAAAAAAGCATTTTGGTGTTTTGCATGGGATGGTTTTTGAGGTTCACTTCTTTTCTTGTCTCTTCTTCCTCGCTGAGATGCATGTTAATGTTACTACAAATGCCTGAAGAAAACCTTGAGAGCATGTCTTCTATTTTGTAATGCAAATTCTTTTAAGTTCCCCTGTTGCAGCTACCTCAAGTAGTTTTGCCCTGTAGTCTGAGGACGCAGGCAATAGTGCAATGCAGGAAACAAATGTTACCCCAAATTGGGCAAACCCCTTGTAAGACTCAACAAAATAGGTGAGCAAAAGTGGTTTGCCCTGCCCATCCCAAACCCTATCTGGAGTTCTAGATCCACCTCTGGAGCCCTCAGCACAAGAAAGACATGACCCTTTTGAAGCACGTCCAGAGAAGGGCCACAAAAATTCTCAGAGGGTTGGAACACCTTTCCTGTGAGGACAGGCTGAGAGAGTTGGGGTTGTTCAGCCTGGAGAATAGAACACACCGAGAAGACATTATTGCAGCGGTCTAATACTTAAAGGGGGCTTAGAAGAAAGATGGGATAAGCTATTTAGCAAGGCCTGTAGTGATAGGACAAGGGAAAATGGTTTTAAACTAAAAGATAGTGGACTATCTCTGCCCTCGACTGGCTAACAATGCACTGGCCTGATGTGTGTCAGGACACAGTTGACCCTTTTGGTTGCCAAAGCTCACTGCTGACTCATATTCAATTTGCCATCGAGCAGAACCCCCAGATCCCTCTCTGCAGGGCTGCTCTTCAGCCGCTTATTCCCCAGTCTGTATGTATGTCCAAGGCTGCCCAGGTTTTCTCATTTGCACGATGGAAAGCCAAGATTATCCCTGAAAAAGTGCAAATCTGTTTAGCCAGACACTCTGCCAACAGTGATGTCTCTCCATATGCCTGATAGACCTATCCATTCTTTTCACTAATCAAACATTCTTTTAGAGCCAGTATCTCCAAAAGTTGAGCTAATTTTCACTAGTTCAGTGTTAAAATGGGCTAGCTGACATGGAGCTGTGCCAGCTCTCACATCTAAAAGAAGGGGAATGAGCTGGACTGCTGTATGCACTGTTACAATATTACTTGTCTTGTTTTGAGGTCCTGTTTTAAAAAAAGTTTTGTCCTTGACAGCATGGTTCAATCTGTGAATGGTGTATAAAGCAGGCTTGATTGGGTGTGGACTGTGCCAAAATACTGGTTTGAGCAATCAGTGCTGATCAGCTCTGATCAGCGATCAAAAGGCAACATCATTGCCCACTTCTTTTGAGAGGAAGGTGAGGTTTTCTGGGCAACTTCACACAGCAACTGCCTCCTTGGAAGACCATTTGTCTGAGACTGTGGACTGATGATGACACAGCCTGTGGCATACGTAGGAATTTTTTCACAGTGAGGGTGACAGAGCACTGGAACAAACTGCCCAGAGAGGTTGTGGAGTCTCCTTCTATGGAGGTATTCAAAACCCATCTGGATGCGCTTCTGGGTGACCTGGTGTAGGGAATCCTGCTGTGGCAGGGGGGTTGGACTAGATGATCTTTCGAGGTCCCTTCCAACTCCTAATATTCTATGATTCTATAAAAGTACTGTAGGATTGTCTTCCATTTGTTCTTGGAGACCGAAGAATCATGGAATTGTTTTCTTAAAGGAAAAGACCTTAAACATCATCTAGTCCAATCGTTAACCTAGCACTGCCAAGTCCACCACTAAATCATGTGCCTTAAGTGCCATATCTACACATCTTTTAAATGCCTCCAGGAATGGTGACTACACCACTTCTCTGGACAGCCTGTTCCAATGCTTGACAATCCTTTCAGTGAAGATTTTTTTCCTAATATTCAATCTAAACCTCTCCTGGCACAAATTGAGGCCATTTCCTCTTGTGCTATCGCTTGTTATTTGGGAGAACAGACCGACTCCCACCTTGCTACAAGTTCCTTTCAGGTAGTTGTCATGAGTGATAAGGTCTGCCCTAAGCCTTCTTTTTTCTGGACTTCGGGTTGTTCAGCCTGGAGAGGAGAAGGCTTAGAGGGGGCCTTTTAGCGGCCTTTCAGTACCTGAAAGGGGATTATAAGGCAGAAGGAGAAAGACTTTTCTCCTGGTCTGATTGCAACAGGACACGAGGGAATGGCTACAAGCTGAAGGAGGGAAAATTTAGGCTGGAGATTAGAAGGGGGTTCTTTACCCAAAGGGTGGTGAGACACTGGAACAGGTTTCCCAGAGAGGTTGTGGAGGCCCTATCCGTGGCAGTGTTTAAGGTCAGGCTGGATGTGGCCCTGGATGACGTGGTCTAGTGCATGTGGTGTCCCTGCCCATGGCAGGGGGGTTGGAACTAGATGATCTTTAAGGTCCCTTCCAACCTCAGCCATTCTAGGATTCTATGATTCTATTATTCTATGACTAAACAACCCCAGTTCCCTCAGCTGCTCCTTAGAGGGCTTTTGCTCTAGACTCTACACCAGCTTTGTTGCCCTTCTTTGGACATGCTCCAGCACTTTAGTGTCCTTGTAGTGAGGGGCCCAAAATGGAACACAGTATTCAAGGTGTAGCCTCACCAGTACCTCCTACAGGGGGACAACTGCTTCCCTAGTCCTGCTGGCCACACTATTTCTGATACAAGCCAGGATGCTGTTGGCCTTCTTGGCCATCTAGGCACACTGCTGGCTCATATTCAGCTGGCTGTCAACCAGCATCCTCAGGTCTTTTTTTGCTAGGCAGCTTTCCAGCCACTCTGCCCCAAGTCTGTAGCATTGCATAGAAATTGTTACTATTCCCCTTGATCTCCCTGGCTAGATTTAATTCCCACTGAGCTTCAGTTTTCCTAACAAGTTCTGTTGGTGCCCAGACAGCTTCCCTGTATGCCTGCCATTCTAGTTATCCTTTCTTCCACTCCTTGTATAGATTCTTTTTTATGAGATAACGTGTCCAGGAGCATCTTGTTCATCCAGGCAGGTCTCCTAGCATTCTTTCTTGCCTTTGTTGGGATACTTAGCTCCTGGACACAGAGAATGTGATCCTTGAAAACTGATCAGCTGTCCTGGGCCCCCCTTTCCTGTAGGGCTTTGTCCCACAGTACTTTGGCCATCAGATGCCTGAAGCAATCAAAGGCTGCATGCCTAAAGTCCAAGGTCATGAGCTTAGAATATATCTTCCTAGATGCCTTGAGGATCTTGAATTCTAGTGCTTCATGGTCACTGTGGCCAAGGTTGTCCCTTAGCCTTATGTTGGTCACCAGCCCCTCCCTGTTGGTAAGAACAAGGTTCAGGATAGCACCTTTCCTAGTTGGTTCCTCTCCCATTTGGAGGAGAAAGTTGTCACTGATGCACTCCAGGAACATCCTGGATTGCTGGTGCCTTGCTGTGTTGTCCCTCCAGCAGATGTCAGGGTGGTTGAAATCCCCCGCAAGGACCAGGGCCTGTGAATGTGAAGCCACTTCTGCTATGGAGGGCCCCATCTGCTTGGCTCTGCTGGTTAGGTGGCCTGTAGCTGACCCCTACTGTAACATCACCTTCCCCTGTCTTTCCTTTAATCTTAACCCATATGCTCTCAACTGAGAATCATAGAATGGCTGAGATTGGAAGGGACCTTAAAGATCATCTAGTTCCAACCCCCGTGCCATGGGCAGGGACGCCACATGCACTAGACCAG
>VWZX01006836.1:361-14692 GCA_013399015.1 Galbula dea | reverse complement strand
GATCTTTGAGGTCCCTTCCAACTCTGACAATTCTATGATTCTATGATCCTTCCCCAGATGAAGTTCCATTGATTCCAGCTGATCACTGATGTAGAGGGCAACACCTCCTACCCCTGCCTATCTTTCCTGGTCTGTTCAGCCTGGAGAAGAGGAGACTGAGGGGAAACCTCATCGCAGTTTGTAACTTCCTCACCAGAGAGGGAGGGGTGGGTGCTGACCTATTCTCCCTGGTGACCAGTGACAGGACCCAGGTGAAAGGCATGAAGCTGTGCTAAGGGAAATTCAGGTTGAGTGTTAGGAAGTGGTTCTTTACCCAGAGTGGTGGAGCATTGGAACAGGCTCCCCAGGGAGGCTGTCATGGCTCCAACTCTCATGGAGTTTAAGAAGCACTTGGATAATGCACTTGGGCACACAGTGCAACTTTGGGGTTGTCCTGTGCCTAAACAGGCATTGGACTTGATGATCCTTGTGGGTCTCTTCCCACTAGGGATATTTTGTGATAGCATTTAAGTTGGAGCAGCTCTAGAAACTTGATTCCAGACAGACAGTTTGGTTTTGCCAAGGACGCAAAACAGCACAAGACTGTTTCTTGTAGTGAAGCAGTTTTACTACACACATTTTGCAGCAGCAGTTAAATACTCTACTGTAGTGTGCACACGGGAACAAGTACTTCAGTTCCCTACACTTTCTAATGCATCTGAAGTTATAACCTTTGCTCCCAGTATATGAATCCTGTTGCAGGCAGAGGGCACTGCACATTCAATTATAGACTCATGAACATATCAAACATGGGCATTGGACTACAGATGAGAAAAAAAAAAGAGGGAGGGGGAACTTTCTGGTAATTTTCCAGGATCTGTAGTAGGGTATTGAATAAAAGCCTAACCACTTTTCTGTTAACATGCATGCACTCTTGATATTAAAAGGTGCGAGTAGTTCTTAGGGGGGTTGGAACTAGATGGTCTTTAGGGTCCCTTCCAACCTGAGCCATTCTATGATTCTTGATGTGGTACTGATGGGTGATTTTACTCTTCCAGCTTAACCATCTTGCAAGAATAAACAGTACTGTGTATTTTTGTAATTTTATGTTTTCCTGGTGAAAGCAGTATTTAAAATTCAGGTAGCAGGTTAACAGATCCCAGCAGAAAGTTATCACAAAGGCTATAGTGAATCTGTTCTTGCTCTTGAACAATTCAGCTTTAAGGAGAATTAAGGAGTACAGGATTCTGCAGGCAAGACCAAAAGTTCTGGTGTGTAGAAGCCTGACTCCTCCTTAAAGGACTAATGTCTCAAACCTTGAGTGGTGATGAAATAATAATATTGTCACCTGGGTGGAGAACAAGAAAGGCCTGCCTGGAGGGGGGAGGTGTGAAGCACAGCAACAACCCTGCTCCCCCCCGACTCAAGGCAAGGGCTGCCCCTTGCAGATAAGGAAGTTAACATTGGGAAGAGGTAAGTTCTGCAAAGGTGAGACAACATCTTTTTCCTGAGTTAATTTCTCTGTTACATGGCTGTGGCCACTCAACCCATGTCCTTGGTGTATAAAAAGGACAATGGCATACTGGTCAGTGTGCATCCACCATGAAAGAACTTGGGACCTGGACTGGCTCTGCACGATGTCCCTGAATTTGCACCCACCATCTGAGAACTTGAGACCTGGGACCAGTCCCACAAAATTGCGCTGGAACAAAGGTTGCTGGTATCTTATCCTTCTTCTCTTTCTATCTCTAAGGCACTAGAGACTAAAAGCTTTCCGAAGTACGCTCCTTGCCTACAATAAAACAAACAAATTAATCAGCTGTTTGGTGTCATTTCACCTTAACTTACTCCAAGGGCCAAATCTCTCATGACCCTCCGAGCTACCCACAGTAGCAACTGGGTTGTGAAACTGGTGTCATAACCCCACTGCATTTTGTAGTATATGGCAGTCATTTTCCTTACAGTCTTATTTTATGTTGTCTACTAAGATACGTCTCACAGTCATGAAGTAAGCTTAAAATACCACAATTAAGCCAATACATTTTCCATTGTTTTACTGAAACTGAAAAAGTAGTTCTGTACCAAAATGTACACGATTTAGTAATAATACAAAATGTTAATTCTGCAAGACAGAAAGTCAGTTAAATCCACCAAAATGAACACTGAACCACCATTTACTGCCAGAACAGTGTTACTTTAAATAAGATCACTGAATGAACATAGAAATAATAGTTCCAACTTTCCTTAAATAAAATGGTAGCTATTAGCAACAATACTGCAGGAAGAGAAACATTCATGATATTTACATGCTATCATAACACATCTAGCATGTAGTATGTTTTCATGCTTGCACACTGGCTTTATAAGCTCATTACAATGATAGTAATGTGTTGATGTACTACAAAGCAAGTCATCGTCATTTATATCAAATTTGCACATTAAAAGAGCACCTCTGCTAGACATCCCTTTTAAGGGGTGCTGCTGCATTCCTGCAAGAAACCCAGTCCAATCCACCAATTCCCCCCAAAAAGCACAAACCAACCAAACTTAAAAAAAAAAATCCCCATCATCAGGCATATGAACAATTTTTGTCCTGTGATTAACGAGGCAGGACAATGTGTTTAACAACATTTCCAAAGGCAAATCAAACCAGAATACACTTGGGTTTTCTGTATTACATTAAACACCTGAGACTGATTCACTGGTCCAAGTACAGTATTTTAATATAAAACCTTGTTGCAATAACATCTCATGTCACTAAACACCCTTAATTAGTACATTTAATTGAAAAAAGAGTAAGATTTGTTCTCAAAATAAATATCCCCCTCAAAAGTTTGAAAGCAGTGAGAACAAAAATTTTGTTAGAAGAACAGTGTGATTTTCTGGCTTCATTTTATATCAGCTTAAGTAGTGGATACACACCTACTCCTGGGGAATAAGTGTCAAACACTTAAAAAAATAAAATAATTATGAATATACAAACACACTGTATATTAAGAGGCATCTTTTGAACGGCTTGTAAACATCTGTTCTTGGCTCCTGATGTTTGAATGCACTCCTATAAAAAAAAAGTTTGAGAAACTGCTCTTGCTTAAATTACTAACCTCTCTGACATGTAACCATTTTTGAAGTTTAACTAGATTCAAAACCTAATTTTTCTACTTAAACAAAGTAGCAAAGTACTTTAAGACAATATTTTCCCTACTTGAGTCAGATTATATTTAACAGTTTTGAATTTTACTGGCCACAAGTTTTCCATAAAGGAATAACCTAAATTGTGGAGTTAAACATTGAATGCTGCTTAGCTGAAGCAGCAGCAGATCAAGTAATATAGGCAGACAGAGGCTCCTGTAAAACTAGTATGATAAAATTTTCTTAAAAGCCAAAGATCTAAGTTTTACATGTGAATAAAATTAAACTGGGAGATTATGGAAGGTGATTAGATTTGCCATCACTTTAAAAATACACTTTTTGTCTAACCAGAAAATAAAGATGGCAAAGACCAGTGCATCCAAGCCAAGTTTAGACCAATTTTATTTCATTTTCCTACCTCCCCCAGCCCTGTACGGAGTACATTACATCACTTTTCAGCTTGGTAGTTACCAGGAGCTTGCTAGTCAAAACTATCTCAGAACCCGTAAAAAGCATTAAGACTGACTCTTTAGAAAATGGTGTGTAAGAGTAAGAATTCCAAAGCCATGTTCGAGACATCTGACAGGACTTTGTTCATGAAGTCATCTCTAATTACTGAAGAGGGCTTAAGTTGTCACACGGAAGGTCTGTTGATCTCTCAGTTTATCTTGCACAGACATCATTGAGTTGAAGGTGACTCTCATTCTAAAATTCACAAGATTTTGGTTTCTTCCCCTGTGGATCTGGTGAGCTGCTAGAACAATTCTTCATTTCAAAGCTGTTAGTATTCAAGCCACTTTCTTAGTGCAGGTTCCTTGAAGATCTTGTAGATTTATTTTTGACCTAATAAAACAAGCAAAGTAACTCCATTATATAGTTAAAATGTTATACTGCTGTTGTATGTTGCAATTATTCCTGTAATTATTACAGGAACTCATGTACTTGGAAGAAGGGCAAAACAGCAGAGAAAGACAAGACTTTCTCCATTTCTTACCTGTTGTGGATCATGTGGCTTTTGACTAGATGCCCAGCTGCAAGAGCTGCCATTAGTGATAATTCCCCTGCCATCACTGTAGCACAAACAATTTTAGCAAGCTGACGGGCATTTTCACCAGGGTTATCTTGGCTTGCACCTTGAACCCCTAACATCTGGGGAGAAAGAAGGGCAGTTTTATTCTATGAAATCCAAGTCAATTTATAGTTTAGTATTAAAGTCTTTCCAAATGATATCCAGCTGACTACCTTTAAGTCTGTTTAATATAAAGATCTTAAGCTTTAAAAACTACATACATGAAAAAACAATTCATTAGAAAATTCTAAGACCTCCATATCAAACCCACCAAGTTTCAAGAGGCCCATTCCCACATTACTCAAGACACAATATACACAGCATGAAAATGAGTTTTCATTTAAAAGGCTAAGTTACTTTAAACTTTGATTTATACCTGCAAACAGGCCTGCTGTGGGAGCAAGTTGGTGCCTCCACCAACAGTTCCTATTTCTATAGAAGGCATTGTGCAGCTGATGTACAAGTCTTCATTGGTGGAACCAGTTCGCTCCATCAAAGTGATGCAGTTAGAGCTGCCCACGTTCTGCGCAGCATCCTTCAGATCAAGAAGAAACAAAACAAAACCAAAACACTCAACTCTAAGTGTTTGAATCATACTCTTTTTTTCTGAAAGAAAAGCTAAATTGGAATAAAACAAACCTACCTGACCACAGGCAATGTAGATAGCTGTCACAATGTTGGCTGCATGTGCATTGTAACCACCTATGCTACCAGCCATCGCAGAACCCACCAAATTTTTGTTTATATTGACTTCAACTAGATCCTCTGTAGTTGTCTTCAATACCTAGACAAAGTGATACACTTTTACTTCACCATTCCTTAGGCAGGAGTACAAATACCTGACTTACAGTTAATAAGCTCTCACTGACGATTGTTTGGTTCTGTATTGAATTTGACTCAATCATTGTCCTAGATAGCTACTTTGTTCAGAAGAAGCCCTTTCAAATGCAGGCTGCATTGTCCAAGTAACAATGGAAAAGTCAGTGCAAAGGGTTTGGACTCACAAAGGCCTTTAAGAAAAGCTCACCAGCCTTCTCCATTTCAAATTCTCATTTATCTTTGGAGAGTAACAAACAGAATCATCTTGGCAGAACTACCTCATTAATTCACCTGGACATGATAGCAACATTCTTCCCAAGCTGCTCTAGACACTAAATCCTTCCAGATTTTGCTTTCCATAAGAGTAGAGAGCTAAGCTGAGGAGTTTAAAAACAAACCACTGTGCAACATTGGTAAATCAACATTATACATAGTAACACCAAATTAGTGGCACATTTATACTATACTGACTATTCTGAAACTTCCAGATGAGAGATTTACACTGAACTCAGCATAAAAATGGCCAAAGAACAAAAAGAGGTAGTGCTGTGAGCAAAATTTAAGATACTCCAGTGTAGCAAGAATAGCAATTGATGCTGCACAACATCTACAACACTGACAAAAATAGAAAGCTTATTAAAAGAGTTCAATGAAAGTCAACTGTCCATGTACATTACCAAATGACTGGCTCCCTGTCACTACTCTGGAATGAAATCTTGGGTTTATAAGAGATGTTGCCACTGAATCAGCTGTATAAATGCCAATCTGAAAATTAGAAAACTACTAGGAAGCAAACCCAAACCACAAAAATAATGTGAATGCATAAATAATTTGAATACTGGGTCCAACTCTGTACCCACAATTCTAGAAACCTTGAAACTGAAAAAGATCTAGACAGAAGGATGTTCAAAGACATGGTAGAATAATCTTCTCATTCCTCATAAACCAACTAGTACTTTTCAGTCTGAAAATAGCTGGTATGGTGGAAAGGCTGTATTACAGCTATAAAAACCTTGAACAGCAGAATAAGGAGAGAAGTGTAAATACCTCTTCCAGCAAAACACTAGGGCATTCAAATGGAATCAACAAAAAGGAGGTAGTTCTCACACAAGGCGTAACTGCACTGTGGAATTTTGCCTGCCATACTAGTGCTGAAAGGTTACACAGTTTCACAAAAGGGAGTGGGCAAATTACTGGAGGAAAACAAGCAAACAAAAATCCATCAAAGCACCAATTCAGAAAATCTTGAACAAACTGAGGGAAGACTATGCTGAGTATGGTGTAGTAAACTCCTCCCTTGATATTGTCTCCCATGGCCAGTGCTGGTGACAGGTAACAGGTGATGGATTTGGTCTTACACACAGAGCCAGCCTTCTGAGCTCAGGTGGAAGAGGAGCTAACATAGCCCTTATGATGGAGGACAAGCTTGCCAGGGACTAGGACTGGCATTGCATACGAAGGCTACCCTTCATCATGCAAGATGCTGAGGCACCTTTGCAATTAAGTGAAATGCCTGATTATCTGTTTTCTTTGTAGCAGGAGGCATATAAACTTTGAAGAGAATGCCAGAGACATGAAATGAGTGAAATGATCAAAATGACTGGGTTTAATGACAGGTAAAACCCCATGTGTTAAACTGCACCATTATTTTTCACAGGTTAAAAGTGAAAGTCCTAATACCTTCAACTACATACGCATCACTAAACATATGCACATTATGTCAGAGGGGAGAATGAAAAAAATAAAGTATCTACTGTCTTGGGAAAACTGGCTTATTCTTATTCAGACACATCAGTATTTAAAAATGCCATGTTAAGGATTATCCTGACCTGAAAAAAAATCCAACCAGTTAATATTTAGGATCTAAGACAGATATCAGTTTTGCAAAACATATGCTTTTTTATAAACAAGTAAAATAAAGAAGACACTTACTTCTCTAACGACGTTGGCTGGAATGACCGCTTCACAGACAACAGACTTTCCTCTTCCTTCTATCCAGTTTATAGCAGCAGGTTTTTTGTCTGTACAGTAGTTACCACTAATAGCTATAACCTGGAGATCAGGGAACTCTTCACTCAACCTTGCCAGTGCTTTTTCAGTACCCTGGTAGAAGAGAAAAACAAAAGGTGAGTATATCATTATGGTCACAAAACAAGCTACTCCAGAACAGTAGAACAGCAAGATTAGATTAAGTCTAATCACATCATCAGTTGCAGCAGAAGAAAAGAACATAATTTCAAAAAGGAACCTGAAACAGGGGGAAAGCAAAAAACCCTAACAATTATCACTACCTTTTTTCTAACCATTTTGGGATTTATATCAAATATAATTCATTCCTCCCAGTACATATGCACTCTCTGGATACACAGAGGTGCAGATGGTTACAAAGATGTAACATGAACCCCAGTCAAACACTACAGGCATGAAGTTAATTAATTCTGGATGTAGTTTAAAGAGCTTCTTTACACTATGAAATCAGACAAAAGGTGTGCTATATTTAGTACTTGTCTATGATCAGATCCACACATGTACAAAACCAAACAAAACTAGAGAACACCCTTCTGCTGCCATTCTCCAGATTCCTAGTCCTCTGTTTACAAGGAAGTAATAAACACAATAACAGATTAATTACTGCTGGACAGTATCTATGGCGCAAAGCAACAGGGCAACCATCTTCCATATTATCAAGAATACTTTATTTAAATAATTAAAAAACTAAACCACAAAGTTACTTTTTCATCATTTTCATCCTACTCTTATTTACACTTGACAAGCTCAAACACTTATTATTTTATAGCACCCCAAAACCCAGTGTGCCTTACGCTTGTCTTCACAAGCCAGGGAGTCAGATTGGTAGGCTATTTGTTTTAAAAATAAGTACGCGTTCACTAAAAAGATGTAAGGGGACTGGTCCTTACTTTTGAAATCATATTCATTCCCATTGCATCTCCTGTTCCAGACTGAAAACGGATATAAAGGTTGCGGCCAGCCAAACTGATGAGAAGTTTTTGTAGGCGGGCAAACCTGCAAGAAAATTAAACTTATTAGTTACTCAAGGGAAAAGACAAAATTAGTTTTAAGTAGCAATATGACAGTAAATCATTGCAGATAGCTATGTTAACTACACTATGTTCCTCCTCGCTCAGTGCAGAAAAAAACCCCAACCACCTTCAGCTACCATGCACGTAGTTCTCTTTAGTAAATACTTTTAAAATTGTTTGCCCTAAAAGTGTTCACTGCCTTTTTATGTTTTCTATCCCCGCATGTCCTGAAGTAAAATATCCTGCATTCTCTGGAACCTCAAAAATTAATTATTAACATTAGTAATATCATCTGAAAGGCCGGATTCCAAACTGTGAATTACTTTTTGCATAGTTAACTACTAAAAACCCTAATAAGGTTTTATGTTTAAGTGCTTAGACAAAAATTATGTATTAAATACTAGGCAATGTGAACATATTTGTTCCTAACAGAGTCGTTTACAACTTGTCATTGGAAAATGTTTATTACTAGCCTTGCTACATAGTCAGAGTGACTTTTGTCCTCTTACATTCACATTACATGGGATAGCCAAAATGAATTATGTAATTTCCTGTATTGCAGTATGCAAAAAAAAAAAACCCCAAACCAATTAAGAGCTTTTTACCATCCACAGAAGTCTTACATAAGGAAGTAAGGCTGGAAGAGCCACAGTGCTAACCTGCTTGTGCTGTCAAAAGAGTCCTTCATTATTTTAAAACCTTCAGGGCTTTCAAGCCAAACTTTCACTTCTGCAGCCTGGCAAGCAGTGGGCAGCCTTACAACAGGTCCTCGAGTCATCCCATCTGCCAAAATGCGGCTACTTGCTCCTCCACCAAGCTACAAATCAGAGCAGAAGGGAAACAGTAAGATTACTGAAAGTGAATTTTAGCTTTTAGGAAGTCAAAACCATGCCTTGTGATCACCCCAGATAGGTTTTACAATATAAAAACTTTTTCAAGCTTGCCAAACAATACTTACACATATTGCTCTACAACCTCTGTTTGTGCTTGCTACAAGACATCCTTCTGTTGTTGCCATGGGCACTTGAAACTCTTTGTTATCCAAAAATAGTGGTCCCGCTACGCCTACTGGAATAGGCATATATCCGATCACGTTTTCACAGCAAGCTCCCATAACCTTACAAATTAATACAATATCATTAAGGTTACACTGCAGTGGTATGGTACAGTCTGTTACACACAACGCCTTTGACTTACAACAGGGTATCTTACCAAAAACCCACAACCCTATCCTGTAAAGCAACCAGTTCCCACATCAAAAAGTTAAAAAGCTATAGCTATCAACAGCTAATACTGTTCAAGTCTAGTATTTGGTAGATGTATTGAACTTTATTAAATCTTAAGTATACTTAAAAAAACACCAATTCTGTTAAATGAATTTTAAAGAAACTTCCCATTTTAACTTGAGCTGAAAGGCACTATTATCATCCATCTGACCTGAGGCTCAGTTATCAGCATTGTCCATTTCTGTGATAAGGCAGTCGCATACTTTTGTAGGAAATATTTCTGAGTAGGTTACAGAACTGACCCACCTTCCTAAGTTTAAAAACATCAAGAGCAATCAAAGTGCCTTATGTATACCTTTTTAGCTTCTACATCAGTTTTTACCAAACTTATTGTTTATTAATAAATATCATTCCACAGATGTATTTTATGTATTTGGAAAATGGTTTTACAGTGAGTTTTGCTTGTCTGCCTTTTACTTACCAAAGAATAATTGTAATTCCTATACGGAAGATACTGCAAAGATGAAGGTTCAGGGAGTTTTTTAGATAACATCTGTCTGCGAATGGACACACCTCGCTCTTGAGTTTCCATCAGGATTTCCAGTTTGTATGCAGGAATATGCTTAGCATTAACTAAGCTGATAACCTCAGCATCAGTAAGGAATTTTGCTCCTTTCTGGAAATGTAAAGGGTAAGGAGAGGAAGTACAATTCTCTTGGTGAAAATACTTTTAAACATTTCCAAATGAAAAAGGGTAACAACTTTACTTTGACATTATCAGAGTACATCTATAGGAAGTAACTAGCAATGTCAGGCTTCATAGGAGGCCAGGACATGCTCAAAAACTTTTTACTCAAGACACCTACTTACATGTGTACATGATGAAGGTTCAATGACTTGGTATGTCATGAATGAGGAAGCTCCTTCCCCCTCCCCTGACCAACTGGAGAAGTGACTTCTATAAAGATTTTGCTGTAGTCCTGACTCCACTGCCTTTTCCCCCAGCCCCAACCAAGTTATTAAAGCCATGTAATTTTCCGAAGAATGACATAACTATCAATACGATCTTTTAAAAATCTGGAAAATTAACTGTAAATTCTTAAATCAGATGTGTGTTTGTAGAGGTCAGAAAGTTGTTTTTCCATACCTCTGCACTTCCAAGGATACGAACACATTCCTCAATAGAACGTGGTTCTTTAGGCAACTCAATTTCTTCCTCTTTTGCATTAAGAAATGAAGACTTTTCCATAGGGTTGCAACTGCCAACTACAAACGTAGCCTTTGTTGATGACTCTGCTAATACAGGTTTTATGACTTCAGCTGTATAAAGACAATTAAAATCAATTAACTAAATTCTGAAGTTCTGATACCAAATACAACACGCTAACACAGATTTCACTATTTGTTCCAAACATTCAGGAATAGGTTCAGACTTTAAAATGCTAAAAATTACCATTTCCATCTTTGGGAACTAAACCTTCTACGGTGTTAGGTCTCTGATTGTTTTTCAGAAGTCCAGATTGCTTCCTGCAACAATTCTCAGGGACCTTTTTCTGGACCATCACTGGAGATGTTATGGGATTCTTTAGTGAGAGTGTGGATTCAGTCTCTGCTTGCTCAAAGAAAATATATTTGACAGCAAGAAGAAGGGCTAATCCAAGAGTGATTACTTGTTCAATATCCATGCTGGCCATTCTAAAACAGACAAATCAAAAAGTAAATACACCTTATATACAATTTGCTGTTTATAGCAGCATTCTGACATCTCTTTGCTTATGGAAGAGTACTACTTTTATCCTAATTTATACAGTTACAGAAATTCCAATGAAAAGACATTTTCTATCAGAACATTCAAGTATGCTAGGTTAGGGTAGAGAAATTATTCTTTGTATTACTACTAATAATACAAAGAATACCGATAATACCTTTGTATTATTACCAATGTCATTAGTTACTAAATCTTAACTAAAAAACAGTCCCAGTAAGAGAAATGACTGCATAATATTCACTAGTGGCTGTATCTAATTGATTTAACACCTATCTCCCAATGATAAACTAGAAAGTTTCAGTTATTTTACCAAGACTAACTACTATGATTCAAGTGAAGCTCCTGTAAGGGGGAAGCAAAAAACCAAAACTAGACAGCTCTGAGTTTTCAGAAGTAATATGGAACCACAGGTGCTGCTAACTTCAGTTGAGCTGAAGGAACAGTAAAATAATAGTGACATGGCCTTTGCACATTTTGCTCCTGTGTGAATGGTCAGAAGCTCTGCTTAAAAAAAATTACTCTCCTGCAGTCAGGAAATTTATTCTCCATTGAATTCTGAACGGTGTCAGTGCTAGTAGAAAAAGGTAGTGTTTTGATGTGCACAGGAGAGCTAGCTCCTGATCGTGTTCTTGATCACTTCAAGGAGATTGGACAAACAGCACAATTTTACATTTCTTATAAAGTGTCATCTCTGGTTCCAAGAAATCCTACATTGGTCAGATCTGCAAGTTTACAAGTGCTGTACTCTAGGCCCACAGTTTGGCAGCACTGGAGAACACACCCTAATCAGGGAAACACACTTCTCTTCTGTGAAGTTGCCTACCGAGAAAGGTAGAACTGCCATAATGAAACATTAGGCTCAATTCTCTTTGGTGCATTCTCATCCAATCCACCTGAATTTTCAACAGTACTGTTTTGAGCAGCTGGTTCGGCTATCCAACGACTGTGGGCGTGAACAAGAACCAAACCCAGGGACTGTATTAAAAAAACAAAACAACAAAACAAGTATCAATTTTTCATCTGTATCTACTAACATTAAACATAACCTTCTTTTGAGTTTTGGGAGAGGGGGAGTGGGGGTGTTTGTTTGTTTCCCATAAGGAAACATAAGCCTTCCATAATGGCTAGTTTTCCATACCTTGCATCAACACCCTTTCTGGCTTATCATAATACTCAGCTTTGAACCTGTCTCACCATATCCTTCCTCTTGCTTAAGCAACAAACAAAAAGCAAAGGAAGCTGAGGGAGGGAATTAGCACACATGAAAAAGCCTTGACTGTTTAGCACAGGAATGACATAACAAGGAGGACTTTAGTTGTAGATACAGGGGGGTGTTATTAAAAATTGCCACGGTAAACTGGACTAATGGGATGCAGAATATAAATCTACAGAGAACAGAAGCATGATTCATTGCACCATGTCACCTTACTGATTGCATAACTATGGGTGGGGAAAAAAAAAGACACAAACCATAATAATTTTGACCCTCTGTGTTACAGGATTTGGTTTATTTTCTTCTTCTTCCAGCACACGGGCAAAATGGCTTAGCTGCCATATGGGGCGCCCCTCGCGACTCTCTCGAGAAAGCTGAAAGAAACCAAAATTTAAAAGTAGGCCCTATTTAGCACATATTAGAAGAACCAACAAGTGGGCTTCAACATTGTATTTTTATTTGTTCATTAAGAAATTATTAACAAAAAAGTTAGCCTACCACCTACTGCTTAGCCTACATTAGACTTTAAATAGTGAAAAACCCTGGACAGACAGTAATTTACAATATGATTCATTTACTCAGCTTTAGATCAGAACTTGTACTATTCAGTGTGAATCATTTACAGTGCCATTAACAAGTTAACTGTTATCAGCTGAGCCACTGCAACTCTTTGTGCATTTCCTTTGTTCATTTTGAAAGAAAGACAAACATGCTGGTATATAACTTCAAAGAAATGCAAAGCCTGCAAGAAGCCCACGGTCTGAATACTAAAGTTGATGTTGTCTTGAAGTTGGTCTTACCTCTAGTACCAATGACACACAAGCTGGAAAGAAGGTCATGAAGACAAAGTAGTTGGCAAGAACAGACATGCAGCCAAAGCAGCACATAATTTCAAGTTGTCGTACACCTACATGAAAAGAAAATTTTTTAGTATGAATATGTTGTGAGCTTTCTCTATACTTCAGGTGTTGCAGAACAAAGAAATCATTAAACTGACACTGCAAATTAGAGAAAGAACTGTCTAGGTTAATGAAAAGCAACCATGTTAAGCCCCAGTCATTGTGTATGACCTTATTCTCATACCCAGAAAAAGTCAATTAGCCATGTCACACATGTATTACAGAACAGCCTTAGGAAAGATGAAAGAGATAACAGTATAAATCAAAAAGTAAAAATAAAAAAATCAATCAACTATATGCTACACTAAAATGGGAGTTTTCCTCCCTAGATGTAAACAGAAGAACAGCTTATTAATACATCATATCCTAACTGTTTCAAAACAATTTGAAAAGCAACCACTTTGAAAGGTGTCTTTAAGGTATGCAAGATACTTCAAAAAACCCACACACATAAAACCTGACAAAACCAAACATGCAAAACCTCCTCCGCTTTAGCCCTAACTATGGAACTTCAATTTATTTTACAAACAAATTAGTTATTTACACAAGAAAATCCTTTGGTTATTACATTCAAGTGTTCTCCTTTTAAGGAAAGACGACTGCTACTGCATAGAGAACTAATGATAATCAAAAGATAGGGTAGGGGAAAAACAGTAAAAAATGCTTATATTTAATTAAAGTAGAATTAACTTTCCTCACGTGCAGTAATTTTTAGAAATACAAATTTATTGCAAGAATATGAAATAGCTATGCATATACTGTTACTCAGTGTAACTTATTTAGTTAGGTTCTCTATTTTTAGAGAGGTTAGGAAGGGGAATAGTAAAACTCCTATCCTTGACTTCCATAGGGCAGACTTTAATTTGTTTAGTAGCTTGGTTTCCAGTATTCCATGGGAGAGAGTACTGAGGGACGTAGGAGTCAGGAAGGCTGGACGCTTTTTAAAGATGAGGTATTGAGGGCTCAAGAGCAGGCTGTACCCACGTGCTGTAAGGCAAGCAGGCGCCACAGGAGACCGGCCTGGTTGAACAGGGAGCTCTGGCTGGCACTCAGGGAGAAAAGGAAAGTTTATAGACTTTGGAAGAAGGGGCAGGCCACCCAGGAGGAATACAAAACAGTTGTGAGGCTCTGCAGGAAGGGCATTAGAAAATCCAAAGATCAGTTAGAAATTAATCTGGCCTCTGA